>ML995863.1:3263-46238 GCA_010093825.1 Teratosphaeria nubilosa
TAAACTATAGGCTAGTACTTCTACTAGATACAAAAATACACTCTATATTCTATATATTACTTCTAGAACTAGCAGACTCTAATATACTCTTATAGGAGACATTTTATTATAAGTCTTAAGAAGAAACTAAACACAAAGTTAAAAAGGTCCTATGTTATAAAAATAATTAGTACCTAGTTAAATAGAAAGAATATCTAGATTTAGAAAATACCTAGGAACTAAAAAGTTATATAACTAACTGCTAGAAGAAAATCTAGGAATTCTAAGAAAGGAATTAAACCTAGATCTAGATAATATTAGAAAAAACAAAAACATAGCTAGGAAATAAGAAACATATTATAACTTGCATATCTTATTTCCTTGCTATAACAAAGAAGAAAAACTTATAGATATATGCTTCTTAAGCATAACCTAAGGAGTTCCTAGCATCTATGCTACTAATAGAATAATTAGAGATCTTCTAGAACTTAGAGAGGATGTTATTAAAAGTACTCTATATCTTAGGAAGAAAAGAGAGACTATTAGCCTAGGTAGATAATATAAGCGTCTTAGCGTTCTCTTTAACCTCTAACTTCTTAATACTACGAATCTCTACTATAATAGTATTATTAGCGTAATAGTCTATAAGATCTATTTACTAATATAGCCGCTTCTTCTAAGCGCGAGCTATCTAGCAGATAGTAAGAGCTTTCTTAAGTACCTTATCCGCGGCCTCCTACTCTTTTATAGTATTAGCAATTTTCTCTTATAATCTCTCCTTCTCTTTAAGAAGATAGTTAAACTTAGATTTTAATATCTAAAGATTATACTACTAACTATAACGCATATACTTATTATACTTCCTAGAACGAATATGCACATTATATAGCTAGTTATATTTAGTATAGGTTAAATAAGAACATATAGTTAAGGAACTAAAGGCATCTAGATAGTTAGCAAGTTAGTAATAATAAAGAGTGCTAGTCTTCTAGAGTATAGTAAGCTATGTTTAGTATAACTAAAGATAAGAGAACTTCTAACTATATAATATAGTTTAGAATAAACTAGGCTAGAAGAGAGATAGTATTATGAATTAAGACTCTAGCGTAGTAATTAGACACACCTAGGGAGGAACTCTAGTAGAGACCTAGTAAGAGTTACGTAATAAGACTAATTACTCTACATACTAATTACTAATTAGTACTAAGTAACTAATTACTAAGCACGCTAATTAGACTAATTACTATGCAGCTTAGAGTTGTATATAGGAGCATAGAATAAACTTATTTAGAATGTGTTTAACTTATATTAGCAATTAACTAATTAGAATCGACTATTATTAAACTCTTGTTATTTATTAGAACTAATTAGTACTTCTTCTTCTTTATATACTTATCTAAAGAATAATACCTACGCTAATCTCTTAGGGTTAACTATATACATACCTAGGTGTTTAGTACGTATCTTTCTACTAGTTAGTTGTTAATATTAAGCATCTTTCTTTCTACTTGTTTTCTAATCTAGCTTTAGTAGTATGTCGCTTCTTATCTTTCCTTATAATTTTCTATTAGAGCTTCCTATTACTCTATATATTTAAGAACCTAAATTGCTTATACTATCTAAAACTACGCTTAAAGAGCTTAAATTTAGTCTTTTATTTCTTTTATAATATATAGGCCTTCTAGAGTAATATAACTTCTATCTTCCTAGAAGTAACTTCTAATTAGTAGCACATCTTATATATATTATCTAAAGCTTACTTCTTCTCTATCTACTAATTAATACTTCTAGAATATTCTTCGAAGCTACTTAATTAAGAAGTTAAATTGTCCTAGATGCAGATAGTACTTTTGTCCTTATATTAGAAATATCTCTTTATATCTTCTAGCGATTATAATAAATATGCCTATAGCTTTAGTATACTCTAATATTATAAACTTAACTAGTTTGTTTTTGTCTATATTATTATTATCTTCCTATTATTTATTAGATATATTATCTTCTTTACTATTTCTAGCTTCTATTATACTATTATCTTATTCTTTAATAATATTAACTTCTTCTATATATAGTTAGTTCTATCTTAGGTACTCTCTAGTATAGTATACTAAGCTTATAATATGCTTCTCTTATAGTTTTCTCTTATAGTAGAAGTCTTCCTAGTTCTTTATAAGACTATTAGCTATCTCCGCAACTTTAATAGGCGCGTTATAGATGCGTAGGAGCGTATTAACTATATTATTAACATCTTCTATAATCTTAGCTTATTAGGTCTTATATTCTTGTTTCTAATTTCTATAGACCTAATCTAGTATATTAGATAGTAGTAACTATTATGCTTATCTCTTCTTATTAAGATATTTTAGGTAGTTATTATTATAGCATCTTAACTAATCTTTTGTTTTATATAGTTCTAATATTTTGCTCTATATTATAGATAGTTGTATAGATTCTTAATCTACTTTTAGATTTAAGTTATAATATAAAGGCTTCTCTATTCTTTCTTCTTTATACTCTTTACTTGCGTTACTATAAGCTACTTCTATTATAATCTCCTATTCTAGTATAACCTCTAGGTTATTAGAGTTATTATCTATATATTCTATAAGTCTAAATTTATATTCTAAAGCTATAGGTATTACCTAGCTAAGAGTTAAATCTAGCTACTAGATAGCTCCGCTTACTAATTTCTTCTACTCTATAGTAGAGTCCTTAGTCTAGTTATTTCTTATATAGTATTTGTTAAGCTAAACCTTATAACTACCTTTAGGCGAATTTTGCTTCTCTAGTTCTTTATAGTATTCTCTCTAAGGCTTCTTATAGTTAGAGGTTCTAAGAATTATATTAAATTCCTGAATTTGTTCTATTAAATTAAACTATTATTAGAGTACTTTATTCTTTAACTTATAGTTCTATACTATATGTCCTATCTTTAAATACGCATAGTTTCTTATTCTAGTATTTTTGCCTTAGAGTCTCCTTCTCTTAAGTCTTCTATTTTTAAGTTATTATGTATTGTTTACTTCCTAGTCTATAGTATTATAGTTGTTACCTTAATTGTATTTTCCTCTAGTCTAGCTAGTAGATATAAAGCTATATTTTCTACCTCTATATTTATAGTGTCTTTCTATTACTTGCTTATATAACATATTATAAATCTAGATTACGCTCTTAATTATCTAGTCTAGATTATTATTTATTACTCTATTACATATAAGTTTATTCTTAATATTATTCTTTAAGCCTTGTTAGAATATAGCTATTAAGGCGTTATTATTCTACTCTATAACTTAAGCATATTACTTAAACTTAGCTATATAATTAGAAGCTAATAACTTCTAGGTTAGGTATTAGATAACTCTAGTTAAAACTTTCTTATTGTTATAGATTCTATAGATCTTCTAAATCTCTGTTCTAAAGATATTAAAGTTTTTAAAAAGCTCTTTATAATTAGTATTATCTCTAAGGTACTTTAAAAGGTAAGATTTAATCTATCTCTAAGCGTTACTATATATATAGGTAGTAGCAAACAAGGTTTTGTTATATATAATATTATTAAATATAAAGTATAAATATATTTAGTTAAGCTAGTCCTTAAGTTTAGTTTAGTCTCTATAGTAGAGGTTATGTTTAGTAACCTTTGTAGCATAGTCTTCTTATATAGTCCTTACTTATATTAATCCTCTAGCATTACTTAGGGCTAGGGTTCCTAAAGCGTTTCTTAATATAGAACTTATACTTAAGAGTGTTTAAAGTATTAATAACTAACTAGTAGTTTATATATATCTTAGTATAAATAACTTAAATAGATAAGCGTTAGTAGCTTCTTTAGATAAGTATATAATAAGAAAGAAGTACTAAGTAGTTCTAATAAATAATAAGAGTTTAATAATAGTTAATTTTAATTAGTTAATTGCTAATATAAGTTAAATATAGTCTAAACAAGTCTATCCTGCGTTCCTATATACAACTCTAAGCTATATAGTAATTAGTCTCATTAGCGTGCTTAGTAATTAGTTTGCTTAGTACTAATTAGTAATTAGTATGCAGAGTAATTAGTCTTAACATGTGACTCTTATCTAGTCTCTACTAGGGTCCCCTCCCTTAGTATATCTAATTATAGTATTAGAGTCTTAATTCATAATACTATATGCTTAACTTAGTTAATTAATACTATTATACTCTAGATAAGAAGTCTCTAAGCCTTAAGACTATAAATATAATATTATGCTAAAGAATATACTCTAAAGCACTAAGACTAACATAGAAGATTATAATACTAGTATCTTAATAGAAAGCAAGTTATAATACTAATTATAGCCTTAGTTATAAAGATAACTATATAAAAGTAGTAGTATAGAGCGTTTAAAGTTAAGATAAAAAGGTAGTATTAATACTTTAGTATAGTTAGAGCTTCTTGCTATTTCTACTACTCTAGCTTCTAGGCGCTTAGCGACGCTATAATCGCTAAGGAACGTTTTTAACTAACTATTATATAGGCTCTAGTATAGAAGACTAAGCATACTACTAGTATAGCTTACTCTAATTAGGTACTAGTAGGTACTCGTATAGATTAGGAAATAAGGCCTTAGCTATGTTTAACAGAGACTTTTAAGAAATTTCGACTAATCCTAAAGCGAAAGGAGCGATCCCGCGCGAACACTCCGAGCTGTCCGCCTGCCGGGATGGAATCAGCCAGCAATACGATCACCGCGCCGCAAACCAAGCGAACCTTACCGCGGCTTCGGTGACTGTCGTCTCACATGGCGTGACAGCGGAGCCGGCCTCTTCCACCAAGATCTGGACTGCTCGGCAGACGAAGCTGAAGCCGTGAAAGTCCAGGATCTGCACCGCTATTGTGTTAGAGATGTGATAATACCAATCGGCAGATCGGGAGTTGCTGTCACGTACATGGACGAGGCCGCACATGGCCAAGCAATGCATCCCCGCTTCACAAGTGAGAACCTAGCACGCATGTGGTTGGTGACAGGCCATGCTAGGCTAACGAAGACAGAGTCCAACATGCTGTTACTTAACGATCAGCTCCGTGCTTTCCGCGGGAAGCTAGCATATGTACAGTATCTTGTCCTGCTACTCCGCAACGTCCCTCGCAGCCGCGCAAGTCCGCTTCGATCGGAAAGTGTCTCTTGTCACGGCATCGCAAATCGAGCTACAGCCGCGGACCGCCGCGAAAACGATACTATAAGGGAAAGTGCCCTTTCTGACCTTTGATCTCCTTCCTTTCATGACACACCGAGGACCCAATAGTGAGCACTTCGCCTCTTACAAAGCAAACGTTATCTTCAACGTCCGACCTACAAACACGATTACGAGAAGAAACTCCTAGACCTACAACCTGAGAGCTCTATATACAATGCGCGTCCCTACAATTTTCCTCGCGCTCCTCGCAATAGTAGTCTCCTTCTGCTCCGCAAACCCCTGCGAGCCCAACTCCTATACCTGCGCATGCTGCCAGTCTATATGCGACGTCACGTCTAATCCTAGCGTTTGCTTTACTCAAGAATGCACCGTTATTTGGTATGTTTCTCTTGCTTAGGGGGTCGATGAATGTGAGCTGACGGGGGTATGGTTTTAGTTTTGAAGGTTGATGAGGTGTGGGATGTGGTCTCGGATAAGGGGGCGACGGCCGGAAAGGGTGGATGGTTTGAGGGGGGGCAAGAACGGAGGCATGGGGGTGGATGAATTCAAGTTGACGAAACACTCCTGACAGGACATTCAGGCTGCCCTTCTCTTAGCTCGTAAAAACCTTGAACCGTGTGACTTCGGGAGCAGGCAAAGGGTTAGAGGTCAGATAGCAAGCAGCCGACTGTATGCAAGCAGCCGACGTGGGAAACGTTAGGCAAGACCTTTACAACACTTGTGTAAACATGCAGCTCAACCACGTAAGTGTTCAAAGCCTCCTGAACACATGTCTTCGTGCATCGCAGCCTCCGATAAGTTCAGCAGCGAACGGCGTTAGTCCAAGGATCGGCTGAAGATTGAAGGCGAAGGCTATAGCAGCTGTCAGGTGCCAGGTCCATCTCGTCTCCACGCCCCAACCCAGTCTACATCGTTGTGAACAAAATCGCTGTGAGAGATCCGAAAGGACTTGCTACGGCAGGAGGGTCTTTGATCGTGCTGCTAGGAAGCATCTGGATGGACATCGACCGCGTAGTGATGCTCGCGATGCGCCAGACCAATGCTCTCCTGTGTTAACTCAGTCACGATCGGCGTTGCTGTTAACGGAGGTGTAGTAGGCATGTCGTTGTCTATGAATTGACAGGATTCTTGAATTTGCGCCTCCTGGCGAAATGGTAAGATACTGTCGGGGTGACAATGCAAAGTGAGCAGCAAGTCGAGCACAGAGCAAGAGCACAATGGCGTGATCTTGCCACATAAGTGCTGATGTCAGTCTCTGCGGGCGCTTCTAGGTCCCACCGTCGTCGCTTTCAGTAATGCCCAGATCCTGATAACATTGGTCCAAGCGCCGGGAAAAGGAGTTGCCTAACTGCCGCCAATGCTCACAGGGACGGATACCACAAACGAATTGTTGCCTAGGCACATTGTGGGCTCCGGACAAGGGATTTTCAATTTTCTTGGCATACAACTTTACGTCTCGCCGGCCGCAGCGTTGCTGACGTTTCCCAGAATCTCAACCCGCTCCAGCTCCTGTTGTTGGCCTTTTTGTTGGCATCCATCATCAAGCACACGATCTTTGAACTTGTTGACTGTCTAAAAGTTCTGTATTACGTTCATGGCTATGTTGACACAATGTGTTCCTTCACCCCCTTGGAATGCCCCTTAATAGCGCCGTGAACTCTGGAGTGCACCTCATATTGCTTAGTAAGCTTCTGCTCGAAGTGTGCGAGGAGTAGGTCTGTCTGAGTTCTCTCTAGTCTCGGCAGCTCTTGCCCAGGTCGGAGTGATGCCCGAGTAAGATGAGTGTGAGGACATCGTCTTTCGCTGTTACAGTGTTCCTATTGTCGGCGCCTGCGGCGTTCGAGCCAGCGCTCTGTTCTGCATCCAAACTCTTGTGTAATCCGCATGCTGTCGACTCCACATGGGCAAGGTGTCATCGAGTCTTCGTGTGGTTTTCGCATTGTGTTGGTTGGGTATGCTGGTCGAGCGTAAGTACTGATCTGATAGGGTGTACCGTGCTGCTAGAGGATGCGAAGGCGCGTCTGCAATTCAAGAGGATCAATTTCCTTGTCAGTGTGAAGCTCGTCGTCGAAGCTGTACAAGTCATCAGGCAAGCCGCTAAAGCCTATAATCTCTTGCCATAAAGCCGCTGGGATAATGATTGCCTGACACCGCGAGGAGGCGTTATTGATGTTTGCAAGCGTACACAAGTACTCGTGGCCTACGAATCGTCGAATCGTCGAACTAGTGCGTAGCTCATGCAGCGCAACCGCCCACCTGTCTCAACCTAACTTCGAAGTTGGATCAGCACACGCAGGCCAAAAGCCCCGGCTTCCGCCTCGTGGAGCC
Organism: Teratosphaeria nubilosa; assembly: GCA_010093825.1. Classification (NCBI taxonomy): domain Eukaryota; kingdom Fungi; phylum Ascomycota; class Dothideomycetes; order Mycosphaerellales; family Teratosphaeriaceae; genus Teratosphaeria; species Teratosphaeria nubilosa. Next base: position 10,731 of record ML995863.1, read on the forward strand.
CGTATGAAGCGTGACGCCAGCGAGAAGCTCTTCGGGATCGACCAGAGTTCCGTAAAGCAAACGACAACGAACGACATGTACGTGTCCCGGGGTAGCTTTCGCTGCTTCAAGGTTCCAACCATATTGCCAGACACCCTCTTCAGCAGCAACAAGGACAGGCATGGTCCCATTCTTCGTCGCCCGCGGTCTCCTCTGGAGCAACCTACCCTGCCGTCGCCACTTCGACTTCACGGCATGCATCAAGCTGGTCACAGCTGTGGTGAACATAGGGCAGAGATCATCTAGGGCAGCGTCGTGAGACCGGGTGCGAGAAGCCCTGGCGAAGTTAGGTATGCGCGATGCATAGCAGATAACATGAGCAGGCGCCAATACTGCTGGGCTCCAGTGATTCATGTGCCGAATGAGCTGAGAGAGTATCAGCCTCGGCAAGGAAAGCACATCCGCCGTCAAATCGTTCCAACCATCTGGTGGTGATGCTGCGGCCCGGAGAAAGCGCAGTAAGTGGCGCAGTCCGACTAGTCCTAGGCACCGCAGTAGAGTCCGTGCAGAGGGCGACCAAGACGAACGCATAGACGCTAGAAGGATGGTCGCTAGTATCAGTGCTCTGCAGCACGGAGCATCTGCGTAATCAACAATAGAACTTGGCGGGTAAGCTGGAGGCGGGCATGTGCATCTGTCAAGCTTTATGCGATAACGCCTGCTTTGCCCGGTCGGTCTCACGGACAGGCTTCTCTGCAACGAGATACTATTTATTCGCAGCCTTAATCTAGCTAACCTTTTCACTAACGTCGAGCCTGCGTTGCTACTATGCGGAGGCTTTAATTGTCTATGCTAGCGTCTTATTAGACTTAACGCTCTTTTAGCCTATAGATTATAGGTTTAAGTGTAAGGTAGCTATATGTTATATATATAGCGTTCCTTAGAATATAGGTCCCTAAGAATATTTAAGTCTAGCTTACTACTAGCTAATCTACAGAAGATTTTACGCAGCTAAAAATAGCTCTAGTTCTAAGATAGTAAAGATAGCATAAGAAATAGCATAACATAAAGTTCTAGCAAGATTAACACTACTAAGACTTAAGACTAGAGGCAATAATAACTAATATCTATAAGATTAGCAAGTCTAGTAGACTAAGCACGCTCTATCTAAGTATTAAATTTAAGCAGATAGCTCTTACTATAGAGTAGTATATTTAAATATTAGAGTTAGATATATAGCTAAATAGTATAATAAGCTAAAGAGAAGTTAGTACTAATAAGTATTATTATTATATTTCTTTAGTTTTCTAGCTTTTAGGACTAGTTTATATAAATCTCTAGGACATTATAATAGAATTATAAGCATATACTATGTTTGTAATAATATCTCTTAACTCTAGACTACTATTAACTTAAACATTTTAGAAAGTTAAGATAAGTTAGTATTTCTAGTAATATTTAAAGTTTTAGTCCTTAATGTTTTGTTAAGGCACTTTATGCTTATATAGTTTAAGACACAAACCTTTAGGTCTTAATACTCTAGCTAATAAGTAGAGGTATTAGAAGACTAAATAGTTGTTATAGCCTTATAGCTGCTAGTAAGATAGTTGTAGGATAGATAACTATATTACTACTAGCTTAATAATATTGATATGTAGCCTAGTCTATACTTATTAGCGTGCTATATATGTTATATGGCTTTCGGGGTACAAATCGACTGCGGAAGGTGGCGGCGTCGGTATAAAGGCGGTTGCGACGATTTGTGGTCATGAGCTTCAAGGAGCTGAAGACGCAGCCGCCGCCAGTACTGCATTAGCCAAGGACCAACACGAAGCGAGTGCCCTGCAGGACCGGAGCGCAGACTATAGTGGCATGGCTCTAAGCATCGCCGAGGCCTCTGCATTAAGCATGAAAGCACCTTGGAAGTTGTGCGATGTACAAGAAATGCGTTTGCTGGTCATAGGACTGCAGTCGCTTACGCCACACACCTTGGGCATATGGCTATTCCGTTGCTTACAAGAGTTGACGTGTGCCGCAAGCGCCCCTCGTTGCCACCGCCCGTAGCTCATATATACGTTTACAATAACAGCCACCAACCTCTTGATTCGCACGAGCATCTGCAATTAGGGACGGCTCGGGGTTTCCCTCGCCATCAGCACACCGTCTCGTGAACCCAGCAAGGGCGATGATGCACAGCGAACGAACCACTCCGGCGCCGCGCCGCACGGCAGGCCTGGAACATGGATTATGGTACGGCCCCGATTCGTTCGCACACGGCATGCAGCATTTGCGTTGATGACAGCTGCTAACAGTCAAGAGCAAAAGAGCCATGCGTTTAAGACGGACAATCAGGCTCCGTCTCACAATCGCCTCACGGGGCTTGTCCTTTCATTCGGATCAGCATGACTTTGCCGAGGTTGACTTGGAGCTGGACCTAATGCGCAGCATCTTGCCATTACTTCTCGCTCGGCCTGGCGAGCCCTGCTTGAAAATATACTAAGATTTGAAATCTGACAAGCTATTAACCGCAGCGTGGCACGACACGACAGATCATGTCTGCGATCGCGAGCACTCGGAGCGGGCGTACAACCGGCATCGCAATATGATGTCAGAGCAGTAATACAGTGGACGGCGATTCTCGATGGCAAGCCATTAGGCATTCTTATCTGTAATGTCACTCCAAACCAGACGATGTTTTATCGATCATGCGAAAACTCAGCGACAACGTCCATGCTTTTGGAAGCTCCAACGCGAGGATCGCACCGCCCAATGTCTCAGCCCATTCGCGCGGACTATCTGAGGGCGTCACCCGAGAATCAGAGCTTATGTCTAGAATCTCGCTCCGACTCTGCGGAAAGCAGCTCATGTGATGCGATATAGAGAAGTCTGCTCGACGAGCCTTTCCAACGAATGACTTCCATTGTGGCTTCGGTCTATCCACTATGACGCGCCTGACGCGGACAGATGCTTGCTTGTCAACGCAGTCCACGTCCGGCAATCTGCCAGCCCACAACCGGAAGCAATCAGCCGAGAGCGATGTATGCCTGCTGTCCGGTCCCGCGACACTTTCTATGGCGACTTGGCTTTGCGCACCCTGCAGAATGTCGAGCAAACGAGGGTGGCAAGGGTGCCTCCAAGGTGACATTGCAGCCGGCCATACGTCAGGATACCTCGTTCTTGCGCATCCCACCACCATCCTCAGACGCCTTCAGCAAACGCATGCAAACGCACTGTCCAAAGATCATCGCATGCAGCACGTCGATCCGTGCGTCTTTTAATGAATGGCCAGGAGCAGACAGCATGTCCAACGGGTTGGTCAGACTTGCTCTGAAAATGTCCTTTCCATGAGGCAGTGCTCCATCGTACAGGCCGGCATCATGGACGCGGTACTGGATGACCGGCCAAGTCGGCTCTAAAAAAGTGTGAGGGCCTCTTGGATTCGAGCCTGTTGTGCAGTGATGATGTCTTCAGTAGAAATCCCAAAGTCCGGAGCCACGACTGGAGTCTGCACGAGTCTTATGCCGTGACGGAATCATGTTCGGCGCCCGAACTCGAGCATCTGCTAAAAGCTACACAGCTAGCGTCCAACTCTACTCCTGTCCTAATTTCAACAAGGCGATTATCACCGCAAGTGTCAAAGCAGGCCCTTTAAGACCTTCTCGTCTAGCTATGCATTCATTAGCGGTACTACGCTGTTGACAGCAAAAAAAGTTCAAGTCATTGAACTTATCGAAGAACGAGGTTCGGGAGGCCGGGCCGTACTTCTGGCTCGTATGCCAAAGGAGCTGGGGCTTGGAGCTTTCACACCGCAACGAAGCAAGCATAGTCGTGGAAGCAGACGAGAACGTCACGACAGTGATGGAGGCTGAACCATCCGACAATGAGACGGTCATCTTCGCAGAGCATACTGAATTGTTTTTGACTTCTTCCATCTCTTGCCCGTGCTGGCTTCCACCAATTACGTCGTCGACGTAGACCGCCAGGTACATGTTACCGGTCTGGTGTTGCAACGACTGGGGTCATATATTTGTCTAGTCATCGCGAGAAAGTCTGATCTATGAGCTGTCATCGAATGCAGCCTTCGAAGATTGTTTCGGGAGCGCGAGGCAGTGAACTCGATGGTGCGGTTGGTTCGGTTCATGCTTTAAGAACCGTTTTAACGACTGCCTATTTAACAGAACTAGGTAGATCTGAACATCAGAACCGAACTAATCTGGCGGTGCAGCTAGGTCGGTTCCACAGTTCTGAACCGTACCATCGACTTCACTAGCGCGAGGACTAGTCAGGTAGAGCGTATGTCAGCGTATTTGGCGAGTCTGTGGTCAATAGGCATATCGTAGAAGAGTAGTGATAGGTGCCGCACGCAGCGAGCCACTATTAGCACGCCCCGGTCAGAGATTCAAGTGCCGGCCAAAGCTATAGCAGCTGGCGGGGACAATAACGTACAGCATCAGGACTACTCCCTCACATAGTCGGCATAGCGACAACTTCCGCGATCTCGGGCACATATTTTGTGCGGCGTATTGTCATTGACCTCTACTAGCAGAGGTGAAGTTCTGCTGGAGGTAGTAACACCACTTCTTGGCTTGATCAGGACTTGATTTGGTGATGTAACAGCTTCTTGCTTAAGTGCAAGCTACTAGACCAGATGAAACTCCCGTCACCGTCGTACGTGGCTTTAACGGAAAATCAACTTGTGTTCGAGCTAAGGCGCACCCCGTCACCTTATTACCGCAGAGAAGGCACAGTCGAAATGCGGACGGCGCCCATAATTGCGGCCAAGCTTATGGATACCTTGATAAAAGCCAATTGTAATAGGTTATTTGGCACTGAGAACACGTTACTAATCTCGAACCTACTGTTCGCTGTGCGTCTCAGTCTTAAACCAGTGGGCAGATCCGGAGAGACAAGGACACTCGAGTGCTTTTCGAAGGCCCTAGGCGCATCGCCAATCAGCGCCACCTCGACAGTCCGCCCTGCAATGCAACTTGCCAGGACAATGGCGCGGCGCAAGACCTCAGCACTCGGGCCAAGAGAGATGAGCGGCTTGATATACATGAAGCGATCAAGGCTTCTGTATTCGGTGACTGCGAGGCGCAAGCTCTCGTCTGTGGCTCCAATTCTCAGTTCATCCCCTCTTCTTACGCATAAGGAAATATCAATCCTATATACTTATTGACGCAGTCACACAATGTCAAGCTCCCGTACGGTTGCTGCTTGCATTATACGCACATGACTATTCTGAGGGTCGCTGTAGGAAAGCACGCAGGATCATAACAACGAACTCGTCGGGATCGCTGGCTCTTTCCAGCCCTATGATACCACATTCAGCCATCATGCCCGGGCAAAGGGCATTATTCTGACATTTGATACTGGCTCTTATCTTTTTCCTCCCACCCTTCGGCTGCGTAGCGACCTGCATCTGCCCTTTCGGATGAAACGACTCATCGCTGCCGCTCTACAACTTCTCGTGTTTGCTCTTATAGATTCAGCCGTTCTCTAGCACGCCTACTGCATGCTTATAGTGTGTTTCTGTAGTCCGAATAAAGCAACAAAAGCTGATATCAATCTTACCGGCGAGAGACACAGTCGCTTTCTTGCCAAAGAATGACGTCTTAATAATACAGACTGCAGGAAGAAGCTGGACTGGCTCGCCGACGAGGACCAACAGAGAGTAGAGGATCCGTGATGCGCTAACCAGCTTGCTCGTCTGAGGGAAGCTGGAAATGATCTGGATCTTGGTTTCTCAGCCAAATGTAGCATAGCAGACACCACTCTATCTGACCTCGAGTACGATCCCGTGCTGGACGGACTAGTAGGGATGTACATTACCCTATTGTTGACTGCCTTTTGGTTCGGGAGTGCTTAATACTAGCAAGTGCCAACAACCGCTGCTTTCACACCGATAAGGCCCTCGCTAGCTACGCTATCTAGTGTATACTTCCTGGAGAAATCTCAGCCGAGTCAGCGCCTGCTCACTCTAGGCCCTTTCTCGTTAACTTCGACAAGCAAGTTCTTGGGCTCAATCGAATGCAAGGCAGGGCCATAATGGCGGGAGATTAGAACTTGATGCGTTTTAGTCGGGAATTAGGCGCCGTTTGTAGATTGGGTGACCACGACAAGCACTTAGTACAATTCAGGTGGCGTAGAAAAAGACGAGGCTGGAGATTGGCTTTCGATAAGAGGAACTAAAAGCTGAGATTTGGTAGATACTACCACGAAGACATGGTATGTCGACTCGGCGAAGCAGTGCGCGGTTTGAAGCAAGCTCTACGTATCTAGTACTTAACCTCGACAATACTTCGCAAGAATTAACCTGATAGTCATTCCTTTGATGTAGCACTGTTCAGGCGAATTAACAGCATAGTAGACGTTGCTGCTTACGTAGAAGATATCATTCTTAGCGGACGTGACGAGCAGATGATTGCTAAGATTAAGGAGCAGCTTGTACGGCGCTTAAAGATGAACGATAAGAGTCTATGCCACTACTTCCTAGGGAGTATTTGAATAATTAAGTTGGCCAAAGCGGATAGCACACCCAAATTCAGTGCTTAAGAAGCTTGGAATAGCCGACTGTTGTTCGCACAAAATAACGTTTCTATTAGAATCCGCACCTGAAGGCTTCCAAGCAATTCAGACGCTTCGGATAGTGTACTAACTGTTAGGTTGATCAAACAACCCTGGTATCGAACGAAGCAAGACTGCATCCTTCGTAGCGTGGTAAACCGCCTTGATTTCCGTTTCACCCGCTAATGCTATGACTGTCTTTTGCCACCTAGATCAATGTCCTTACGAGAAACAGAAAGCAACAATCCAAATACTTGGCGCCCGCAGAGGAAAGACACAGCCCTGGGCGCACATTCCTATTGACATCGGAAATATTGGCAGAAAAAAGTTAAAGAATCGATAGGCAGCACCTCAAGATGCGCTAGCGGGAGCATGTACCTGTTGAAATATTTGGCCTTATCAGGGGCCACGGGTGGATCTAGGATAGGGAGCTATCGAGAGCGACGATTCTGGAAGCATGCCTAGCAGCTACCGGGAGTTGCAGTCCATCGCAACCTGCCATGTTCCATACTAGTGAATTGGCAAATCGATCCAATGCGCTTGCGTTGCGCCTGCTCCTGTAGAGGCGAGCCTCTCTTAATGTAGTGGGCTCGAACTGGTTCTGGTAAGGCAGTCGGCTTGGCCGACTGCCTTAACGCCCGTGAAGGCGCCATTCGCCTCTTTAGTCCAAGAAGTAGAGTACATGCTTCTCCGCGGAAATGATGAGCAGAAGATAGTAGTCCTGCAAAGCAAAGGCTGATGTGCAACCCTGTTGCATCCTAAGTCGACGTCAGGTCCGTCTTTCTTATACAAGCAAACAGAGGGCGCATAGTATCCTATGTATCGCATAGCGACGTGCATAGCTCTCCAAAAGACCCAGATGATGAGCATCCTGACCTTGGCGTAATGAGCTCGACGAGAGAACACACTAGCTAGGCTAGGCTACCATAGAATGTTAAAATTGGCCGGCACGAATGCCTGGCTTGACGTCCGCATCAGGAGAGACAAGAGTCTGATTATTGATTCTCACCCGAAATTGCACACGACTGTGCTTACTCGAGCATCTACGAGTCTTAGCACCAGGCTCGCCGTCCTGTCGTCGAAACGCATCCAACCCGTCTCGACCGGCACCTCAAAGAACGAGACAATTCGCTCTAACTCAATTGCTCCTTTGGCGGCGTAATAAGGGGCAGTGTGTCCCGCCTGCGCCGTCGACAGAGAGCAACTGTGCTCTACTCCTTGCATCGCTGACCGACAGGCGTCCCGCTAATTGTGAAGGCCCCCGTTAATGTTATAGCCACGGCCCACAAGCTAGACCAGGTTGGCTGGGACGGAATGAGCGGGTCTCGGGACACATTCAGGCAATGTACAAATTGCACATGCGTTCTGAATCAGGGGAAAGCCATTCTGGTAATTCCTACTATTCCATCACTCCTGCAGACGTAAGTTCACCTTATGTCGGCTTTGAAGGTCAATAAGCCCAACATATCCGGCCTCCCACCTCTTCAGCGAGCCTGCTATAGCGAATATGATCACGAGCATTTCTGCTTCTGATCTACGCTCATCACAGAGCCTCTTGATCACTGCTCCAGGAAGGTGTATCTCATCGACGCAGCAGGGCGATGCAAGAATGTTAGATAGATCAGACCTGGTCGGTTGACCAGTTGCTCTTCAGTTTCAGCCCGACCTGTGTGACTAAGGGGACTTGGTAGTAGTGAGCGATGTCGCTGTCTCTTTTGAAGGATTTTAAGATGCTGGGATTGAGGCTATGGCTGATTAGGACGGGCGAGTTGAGTATTCGTCCCTAGGGATGAGCGTGTCGGCGTTGAATGCTGCAATGCCGAGGAGGCGATTCTAGTTGGGGTGTGAATAGTTGGCCCGTGCCGCCAGGCAGCTCTGGACGCCTGCTGTGAAGCTTGAGCACGGGCGGACGAAGACGGCACGGGATGAGTGCTGTCATGCGTTACTGCCTGAGCGCGCCATTCTTGCCAAATTGAGAGGCTGATTGCATGATTCGAAGAAGAACACGTGGTTTGACATAACTGCATAAGATGATCAAGTGCTTGTTGAAAGGGCTGACTGCTTGCTGATGCAGTGTGAGCTCTCGAAGAACGACTGTTAACAGCCTGGGGCTAAACAACCGGCTAATCGATCACTCACATAACGCTTGTTGATTTGCAGTCGTCTACGTCCGTTTCTCCTAGCTCTAGAAGCTACGTGCTCTCCTACGGAGCGATTACTGCAACGCAGCTGTACGTCCGGACGGTCACTCGCTAGTGTAGAGCGGGTGGCAGCGATGCAGTGGATCGGACTTTTGATGATTGCAAGGGGAGGTGCTAGCACTTTTCGAAACCTCCGCTGCGGCTCCAAGTCCAGCTGCATATACGTTTGCATCGACGGCAGATGAGGTTAGTCGAGTGAGAATCACGCTGGCCATTATGTAGATGCTGTAGGCCTAGCCTCGTAGCTGCATGCATGCGCGCTAGCAATCGATCACGCACAGTACTCTGCTCGTACAATGTTAAGAGGCCAAAGGCAAAAGCGAGGAGATGAAGCTACCTGCCTGCCTGTCGAGGTACGTTTTTTTTCTTCCTACAAGCAATCATCGCTCAGGTCAGATAAGCAGCACGAATGCTGTGGGTGCAGAGAAAGCCGTGGGTGCAGAGAAAGTTGTCGGTGCAGAGAATGCTAGATGCGACTCCTACCGAGCTCATTAGTAACCAGTAATTCGTCAGGATGACTCCTTCTTAAATGCTTGTCTGGCGAAGTATGAAGCGTTATGATAACCATAGCATATTCGGCACTGCTTTCTGTCTCTCGGACCCTATAGCTCTATTTGGTCATTTTGCTTTTGCTGGTAGGCACATAGGAGCTGCAGTGCATCCCTTATCACTCCTGAGTGAGCTCTTTGAGAGACCAGAGGTTGTGGTTGTACTCCGTCGGGAGCTGAGTGCAAGCTGCTATGCGCGGACGGAACAAGATTGAGGTAGTTGAGGTAGCTTTAGTGAGTAGTTTTAAGATTGACGAGCATTGTTCTCAGCCCGCCGTTAACCAGTCCTGTGCGAGGGAAGCCGAAGAAACTCGAAAGCGGAAGCCTTGTAGCCTAGCAAGAGTAGCGACCGCGGCCTTATCATTGCTAGGGTGGTTCTCGGTGAAGGCATCTCCGAAGTTGACAGAGGAGAATGCCGGCTTGCGCTGCGTATACCCGGTTGTTGCCTGGCGATCAGACATTGAGGTGCTCGGCGTCAAACTTGGCTGATAAAGAACACACACCAAGCACTTAAGCCAGTCCGATCTCCATCTACGTCCTATTATCTTCCTCCTCTCCTACTCCCATATCCAAGCTGCCCTCATATCCTCCCAACCAATCCCACTACCTCTCCTCCTAGCCAGTCGTCTCACACCTCTGTCTCAACCGTCTTGCTCGTCTCACATCACCCCTGCCCGTACTCCGGCACTTGCGCCGACCCCGCGCGGGACGTCACGCGGGGCAATCGCGCCGTGATGAATAAGACGCTGACAGAGCTCGAGTGCTCGTCCACCGGTGCTGAGACGAGCGCCAACTACGGTTTGGGATTCGAGGTCGAGCAGACCATCATCTTCAGGCGCGCAAAGATCGCAGATGGCTTGATAGAGGTGCACTAGTGGTTTCCAGTCAACTCCGTCCAGGCCCGCCTAGGCAACACGAACGACCTCAATGCTTTTAAGACATCTATTGCCTTGCGCACCTGCTCTACCTCATTCCCGAGCACGCTTGTCAGCTGCTCAGAGCTATTTCCAGGTAAGTTGTCTGCTTGCAAAGCTATTTTGTGTACCTCGTGTCAAAGTACATCAATTTGATTCACCTGTGTGGACACTAACGAGGATGATAGCGTAGGTGCCGACAATTGCCAGAGGGCAAGGACCAACACGGGAGAAGGTGAGCTTGAGAAACATCCAAGCGCGGAGACTCCAACAGCACTCTTGGCCTATTTGATACCCTGTTACATAAACAGCTCTATCGTCTCGATAATATGGACTCGGCTCTCTGCTTCTGTAGCCAGCTCTAGTGGGGGACAAGCTGAGGCCTGCAGTTCGCTATGCTAGCATCGCGCCTGATCTAGTCCTGCTGCGCCATGCTAGCCGACGAGTCCAGATAGAGGAGATTTTGATGGCTCGAAATAGCTTTCTGTCGACACCTGACTTTCCAGACTGTATGTTACGCTCCTCGCTCGGTCCAGACGTGTTATCGTGTCGAAGCTTAGGAGTACGTCGAGGCGGCAAAGATTCACACTACAAGCCGGAATACCGAGATGCTATTCTTCTTACGCGCTTATACAGTCGCCGAACATACTTACTTTCCATTGAGATCGCTGGCACTTACTGCTCGCTAGTGACTAGTAGTGTGACGGGCAAACCCTAACTTCGTTGTACATACGGAGTTTTTGGAAGCTCCCAAAGCTGAAAAGAACAAGCAGAAATGATCCAGTAGTGAAGATGGAGATAAGAGAGGAACCGTGATAGATGGGGCAAAGACGCCTGGCAATAAAAGGAGGCACCTCAAGTCAGCTTCTTCCACCAGGCGGCGGCGCAGCGCATCCCCATTAGGCTTAGCGCAAACTCCTCTACCCTATGGCATGGAATGTATTGTGGCATCTTGACGTACCCTGGATTAAATATTAACTGACAGCACAAGGCGCGACTTCAGACGACGCGAGGTCGGACACTATTTACCGACTGATCAACCAAATCGAGCTTCTGCATCGCCTATCGAGCGTCTACATAGCCCTTCAAAGACTCTGCAAGGCCCTGCTTGCAAAAGCGTACAGACAACGCATAGACGACTTGCCGTATTCAGTCTGCAAAGGCAGCCATCTCGTGCATTGTGGAAGGCTGCTAAAGGTCCTTATTGAAGCTGGAATTCAGGGCGAATCGCCTATGCCTAAGTCTATATTCAGGCTGTCCCAAGTCCAGGCAATTAGTACCTCCACCCGACTACCTCGACCAGCTAAGCGCATCACAAAGTCGGTCACGAAGCTGTCAAAGAGCTCGACTGACAGTTCCGTCAACCTCCTGAGTTGTTCTTCGCATCGATCTGCTACCTAGTAGTCTCATAATACAAGGTATCTGCCGCTGTTACTGTCACATCCTGCTAGCATTCAGCATACCGGTCTGAGACGTAATTGACTGAATGATGCCGGCGCCTGCTGCTCTGAGGCCACTCAACCGCCGTAGATCTATCGTTCAGTCAGCCAAATCACCCTGTCGGTCAACAAGCTTTCGAACAGCTCGACCGCCCGCTTCCTAGCCCGCACAAACCATTATTCGACACCCTTCACTTAACCAGCCGTCTTACTGACAGAATCAATGCAAAAGATCCTATCCGCCGTCGCATCCTGTTTTCATCCAGCCTCCCTTTCTGGAACGCATCGATAGCAATCTCGTAGAACAACAGATGAAGCCTGTATGTTTGACACCGATGTCGCGTCTGCAGCTATAGTCAGTCGCCCACCCCCGCTCAAGTCAGTCACCCACCCGCTCAAGTTAGTCGCCCACCTCCGCCCAGGCGTTCTGCCTATCCATATCCACCCCATGCAAGCAACATAAGCCTGTGCCAGTATTAGCAGCGAGATGACATTCACTGCTGAGCACTCTCTGAGAGCTTCAGGTGAAAGAATATCCTCTCGGCTCAGACATAGGGCGACATCGAGTGTACATCACCTGTCCGCATTTTGACCTCGCCGATCACCCTATGCCTCTTCCCTCGACCTCCGCCTTTACAACTCTTCACATTTGAAAGCGCACCATTCGCCGAAGAACCCTGCTCCCTTCAGACATTTAGCCCACGCCTTCACGAAGAACCATCTCTGCTGAGAAGTATGGTATGGCAAAAGATAAGAACAAATGCCGCTGAGACGCATGCACGCCAAACTATGCTTTCCCTTCCTCGTACCACCGTTGTCCAGCGGTTGACGCTGAGCCCTACGAGCTCCATCCGTGATTCGAGCGCGTGCTCGCGATGACGTAGGGCAGCCGGACTGTGCCGCGCCCAAGAAGATTATGGCAATGCCAGCCAATATGCTAGTCGAGCGCACCGGCTCCATCGCATGCTAGTAGACGACTGCTTCTCCGCGCTGTCCTTCCTGTGGCATTTCTCTGTCGCCCGCACTAGTTGGTGAGAAATAGCTCCTCAGACCACAGGAAGGAGACGAAGAAGATACCTCGGCCGAGAATACATGTCGTTTTTGCCGGGTGGTGGATCTGACGCTGCAGAACCTTGAGAGCAACCAACATGGAGAAACTTGCTCCTTAGGCAGCGACACACTGCAAGTACCGGACCGACGATTGTCCAGATTCGTGTCTAGAGCGCATTGAGGTCAACATACCGAAGATTGCGTTTTCGGCCTAAGCGATGTAAGTTAGAAGCTGTTCATCGGTGGCTGTAGTAATCTTCACGACGTACTAGACATGAGATCCGAATACAGCCAAGAGACGAAGCGAATGATCAATAGCATTGCTTTATTATGCACAATAGCCGCCGAAAGCCAAAGCCTTGTGCAAGTCTGCGCCAGCTAGGTGCTGTTGCCTAGGTCCGAGGCTAGCCCACGACGGCAACCGCCTGGCATGTCGAGTGCGAAGCGGGCGGAGGGATTGGAAGAGTACATCATCGAGCTCCTAGCTCGCGGACTCGGACAGATTCGCGACGCTGCGGGCGTGGCGAGCTGTCGCGTAGTTTGTACAGGAGCGTTTAGGCTGAGCAGGTCTACTGCAGGTGCAGCGATACGACCAACTTGATAGCGGTACTATAAATTTCTTCCTTCCTCGGACAGCAGGCCTAGAAGAATGCACGTACTGTTGTCGTTGACCACTGCGGCATACTGCAGCACCCTGGACTCGTGCACCCGGTCCGGACCCTCGCCGAGCTCCGTTATGCTCTCCTGGATGTAAGCGAAATCATATGAGCTATGAGTCCACCAAATGCCATCTCCACGCCTACTCTCGCATCTCGTGGCGGCCTGGAATCATCTTCCTGCTCCATCCGTACATCTCCAACTACTTCGGCATACGCGCTAAGGATGCGATCGGGCCTTTTTCGTCGACCAGATCGAGCTGATTAAGACCTGGACAGGTGGTACGAATGCGAGGGAGTAGCAGTGTGGTTCATGCCGTTATTGTCATCGCCGCTCTCGCTTCAATCCATGACCGCTGGTGAAGCCACGCTAATGTGCTCGTCTTGCTCTTCGATAGCGTCCTCGACTGTTGCTTCCTTAGTCCAGGAGCGTAATCCTCGCCGTCACCCATTGCGAAATAGTGATCGATCCGTGCCTGACATCATATTGAGCCCGACTTGCAGTCCTTCGTCGACGTTCTTCGGCTGAAGAAGTACCTGGTGCTCGTAATTCTCTGCGAGGATCGGCGGATCCTTCGGGAGGTCTCGATATCGCCTCGTCAGACTGTCTGGCTTAGCCCTGCCTTCTAGACGGTGGGTAATCTCAAAATTAAACTGCTAAAGAACTTCGGCCCATTGTGGGTTGCGCCTTTCAAGCTGTTTCGTTAGCATGAAATACCTAATACTCAAGGGTCTTGTGACGAGACAGGACTCACACTGGAGCCTCTTGGCTAGTGCCCGTGCCTCAGGCTCGATTGCAAGCTCCGGCTGCCTGTCTTCTAATAGTCCATAGGCTAGAGCGATGCATTCAATCCTCCTCCGTACAGGCATTTATGTGTTCCGCACTGTTGAGATAATGCTGTGGGCGTTCGAAGAGTCGTGGACTCATATCGCTCTCGCGTCCAGTGACATGGCTGTTAAAGTGTCTCCGGAACCTATGGCTAAATGCGCTGCTAGTGAAATCGGTCGACATGTTGAGCTAAGGCATGCTTCCCCGACTAGGCCCTCCCCATACCGTCCGCTCCGGCCCTGCCCACGACCAGATATTGCCGAGAAGCACCGCCGCCGTGATAGCGCGCTGCTTCTCCAGTTGCTTGGTCTGCCGCGCCTGATTATATATCCACTTCCTTAGCTTTTCATGGCGCACCACCCGCAAGATGTCGTCTCTAGCCACCCACCACATGTAGCACGCAAAGCCCGGTCAATCCTCCGCTTGCGCTAGCATCATGTCCACGGGTGCAACGTTAATGCCAAGACTATTCGCCGAGCCCGAGCCTCAGGCTGCTTCTCTTGACTCAAGCAGGATTCTACCCCACATTCTCTGACTCGATCCGGGAAGGATCTTGACGAATTTGAAGGGCGCAGGCAATCTGCTTGCTAAACGATCCAGCGTATCTCGAGCCGGGCTTTAACCCTAAGTTGGTGACTATAGCGCGCCTGCGCTCCATCCTAGTTGGCCACAATGTCCCTTTCCCGTCTTCCGCTAAGGAGATAGTCCTAGTTGACATCTTCAACAGAGAGAATGCGCCCTAGGCGGAGGCGCTTCTAGAGGCGAGTCGGAATGTCGTGCGCTCGAGCAGGGGGATCGAGGATGTGGAGAGATGAGCGGTTCGCTTCTCATAGTCATTAACAGTGGGTTGGAGTACTGACGCTCTGGACTTTGTAGATACCCGAACATGATTCTCTAATGTCGAGCAGCACGCAACAGAAGGCATCAACAAGATTGGCAACGAGTGTGATTAGGATGAGAGGCGTGCGGTCACTATAGAGCAAGGACAAGCATTGGCCGACGATATAGCATGGATATTGCGAACACGACTTGGATGGTTTTGTGTCTATGTTGTCTGTCTGCTATGAAATCCACTTCATGAAATACATCGCTTGACGCACGCGTAGCACCATCGCTTCCCCTCGGCTCGATTGTCTGGTCAAGTGCTACAACTTCGAGGCAGGAAACTCACATCTATTTCGATCACCTGAGGGTAGCCTCTAATCGATTCGCTGGGCCACGGCAACCACCACAACTATTAGTACAATCCTGACAATGTCCACAGTGCTATAGACCAGATTGAGGCCTACGATCGTTCTCATCCAAAGGTCGATGCTGATTTGACCCCGCAAGCCAGAGGGCATACCCCGTGCTCGTCGCGGTAGCGTGGTAATCTTTGGCCAAACGGCAATGGAGGACGAGACTGAGCCCGTTGCTGCACCCAGAAGGTCTCGAAATGTTTGACTCATCCATTCCAGCCAGCTACACTCGTTCTTTATTCCACTCAGCCATGGCTTTCCTACCGGATTCCGCTAAGACGACCATGACATGTTTGTCGATCGCGTAACGTCATGTTTGGACTTGACAGCATTGAGGCGCTGTGAAGAGACTCGACTACCTACTTTCGGCTTGAAAACGGCGGCATGCGACGGCTTTGCAAATATTGATGGGACATTGATTGGCTGCAGATCTGTAGTTAGGGCGTCATACTACATTTCTGCAGATATTGTTGGGATATTAATGAGCTGCAGATTTGTAGTTGGAGCGCCATTCTTCATTTTTGCAGATATTGATGGGACATTGATTGGCTGCAGATTTGTAGTTAGGGTGCTATTCTCCATATTGATAGGACATTAATCGGCTGCAGATTAGTCACGGCCCTATACCACATTCCTGCAGATATTGATTGGCTGCAGGAATGTAGTTAGGGCACCAGTCTACATTTCTGCAGATATCCATGGGACATTGATCGGCTGCAGATTTGTAGTTAGACCGCCGTTCTGCATATTGACGGGATATTGACTCGCTGTAGATTTGTAGTTAGGGCGCCATTCTACATTTTTGCAGATATTGAAGGGACATTGATTGAGAGCCGGATTAACCAGCACCGAACGCGACAGACTTCGCCGCACACTCGCACGTCAATATGGCTCGCTTAACTCCTATGTCGCTTCTTCTCAACGACTCCGCGACCGCAATCTGAAGGCGACGAAGAGAACTAGGATCCCGCCGCGCAGAAACGACTGAACGCGAAATGCCTCCACTATCGCGCGATTTACACCAGAGCCTGCTACACCGCCGAACTCCGACAATAGCGATGCGCGAGGTCAGAAGAGGAAACGCGTGATTGCGCAAGACTGAAGTTGGCTCGGCAGAGAAGACGCTTGAAGCTTGATCCTATCACGAGTGTGGTACTCTGTCTGAGGACATGGCCACGGGGTCGCTAGTGAGCCCACCTGCGCTTTTCCTGGTCTCGATACATGGTGGGTGCGACGATATGTCTAGCGTGCATACCTCGCCATCTTCTACCCGACCTGACCAGTTATCAATCCACCGTTCGATGTGTTTCCGGCAATACGAGCCGCTGACCCGCCTCGAGCCTGCGAATTAGCAGGGGGCGAAGTGGAAGGGGAGAAAAGCGTCCTCGAGCAATCTTTCTTTGGCCCCGACACCCTTCGCAACAACGCTACATTATGCGCCAACAACTTTCTGCGCCGCCGATTCCGGTTAAGGGAGACGAAGCTGCTAGCTGAGATGCCGGCCTGCTAAGAGAGCGGGCAAGGCGGTGCTAGGCAGCTGCAGGTTCGAGGCGGCTGAAGCGGGCAAGGCGGTGCTAGGCGGCAGCAGAGCGGGCATAGCGGTGCTAGCAGCAGAGGAGGCATAGCGGTGCCGGCAGTAGAGGAGGCATGGCGGTGCTAGTGGCAGAGGAGGCATGGCAGTGCTAGCAGCAGAGCGAGGAAAGGCGTCGCAGTAGCAGAGCGAGGCAAAGCGAGACTAAAAGCGTCTATAATCCCGCTATTCAAGCTCTATGTGCGGACGTATGATGTACATTGTATGCACGCATCCTCGGCGCAATGCCCTCCGCCTAGACTCTCGCCGTGGCTATAGCACCGTCCTGAACGCATGATTAGAGCCCTTCCTTGCCAACCTACTAGAGCGCCTGTGAAGACTACCCCTACGGGCCCCTTCACAGGCACATGGCTGCGGCCGGGCTAATCGGGCCGAGCTTAGCCGCACCGGGACATGGGCGAGGTCTTTATGCGCAGCTCTGGAGGTACTTTGCTTATATAGCAAGCGGTTATGGTAGGCTACGTTCTTCCGGGCGCCAAAGTCAGCGCCGCGCTTCAAATCGAGCACCTTGGACTTGGAGGCTTGGAGTCAATGCATCCCTGATCGACAGTGCTGCTAGGCGTATGTCTTGACGCCGTACTTGTCCAGTCGTTCTTCAATGTATACCGCATTGCCGCTTGGTGTATGTGTACGCTCTTACAACACCGCTATAGTAGAAGGATCCTTCTCCGAGATCCTTGATTGTGGAAACGATCCACCCTCAGGATAGCGCTGAGACATCAATCATCACATCTTCTCGTCAAAATAGGTACAATTTGGCGGGGAAAAGTACCTGAATGACGTTCAGCTTCTCATTTTTGACAGAGATTTGTACGAGGCCGAAACATTTAACTCCGAATAGAAGGACGAAATCACCAAAAAAATGAAATGCCACAGACCTGGCTCAAGTCGGTGGCCACCAAGTCCGCGCTATTGTCTATACCACTGCAGGCTCCTCGCTTCCTAGGCCTCGGTCATCAACTTCACATGAGACCAGCTCATTACAAGACACCGGACACTCGTTTATCACGATCCACGCTTTTAAAAGGGCCAGGTCGGCTCGGAACCGTTAAAAACGAGCACATACCCGCAAACCCAAATTTAAGCCACTCTCAAGGCAACAACAGCCTCACTTACCACGACCGCCAGCGAGGCACCGCTGGCTTTACCCCAAGAGTGAAAGCGAGAGCAAGACAACGGATACTTAGGCTCGCAGAATTCACGCCGAAGAATACCACTACCGTCAATACTGCGCCTCCGGCGCCTTCTCGATTTTACGAGTGAGAACAACCAAAACAGTCACGGTTCCCAGCACGCAGTACCGGCCACACTTCCACATTCGTCAACGGTAAGATTGGAACTTAGCGCCCAGCCAAGTCACCGAACACCTGTAACAGCACGGTGGTATCTCGCCATCGAGCACATGAGATATCGTCCACGTTTGAGGAGGCCACATTTGGTGCCTGATTAGCACAGTGCCATTGAGCTCATCCACATCTTCGAGCTATTATAACTCATATCACGAACCACGAACATCGAGAGGAGACCGGCTAGGTATAGAACTTCTTCGAACTACGAACCCGGAAACAGCTTGAAGGCGGATGCGCCGCATAGGCATCCACACACCTTTCTACGAGCACGAGAGCGCTGGCGCCTCGTGGCTCCGCCCTAAACTCCCTATACATCTGCTCTAGCTGCTCAGGCCGCTGCCATTCACGACGCAGCAAGACAGCGCCAACCTCGAAGTTCAGGCTTTTGCGAACTTCACGAGCCTTAATAGGCCGCGACCACGGACTGCCGGTGTTCTGGATTCGCCATCTTCGCGTGTGCTTCGCAACTCCTTGCCAACTCCGTCGCGCCTGGAGAACAGCATTACTGCAGCTGACTTGCAGAGCAGCGATGGCTCGGATCACAATGGCTTGACTAGCGCCGTGCAAGGCTTACAGCTGAGCCCAAGCACGGCTTACGAAGGCGACTCACGCAGCATGCACATCTGAGCAATTAGTAACAGCGACTCGCAATAGCGTGTTTTGTCCTTGGCGCGCAAGGGGTTGACGAGGGCAAGGGCAAGCTGGTCAATGTCTTGACCGATGGAGTACAACTGTGCTGCAGAGCAAAGGAGGACACAATACGGGACACACTATCAAGAAGGGCGGCGAGAAGTTCGATGTTTACATCCTGCTATCCGGCGTCCTGGCAGAAGGCTGTGTTAATGCTATTGGCACCGGCTGCATTTACTACGTACCCAGGTGCTTCTACGGAATCGAACAGCTCAAGAAGAAAGGCATTAACACACACCACCGCATACTCGTCAGCGACCACTACCACGTCCATCTTGAACAGTACAAACCCCATAAGTACTAGCGCACCGGCGTCAAGCCAGCTATTCGTTTACTACGTTCTGCAACACGAGCAGACCTTCGCAAGCATATTAAGAAGCACGCAGTCGAGATCGAGACTCTACGATAACAGTGAAAGCTCCAGCAAGACAAGCATCTTCAAGATGCTGTCAAGCACGACAAACCGCCGTCCCTACCGGCACTATCCAGAAGCAAGCACCTTCAAGCCACTATGTTAAGAGCAAGACAGAGGTTGAGAAAACCTGCAATATCCGTATCAGAGGATACCCTTTCACTAGCTGCTTCGCTCCAGCACACGATCACACTAGTCGAGCACTTCAAGCCACTTAGTCAAGATCAGAAAGAGCAGTTTGCGAAGGACAACACATGCTTTCATTGTCGTCAACCAGGCTATGCGCTACAATTCAACATGTCCAAACACGACTTGGCGCAGACGCGCTCGTACACCTCCTTCACTGGCAACTGCACCTTCTACTATACTTCCGCTCTAACGCGCAATTCCTGCGACTACGGTGCAGATGCTCTTAGGTCTCTGACGATCTGACGGCGCACCGCCGGAACAGCAGCAGAGTCGCAGGCCTGAGTGGCGTCGCGCGAAGAAATAGTTTCACGAGGTATGGATCTAGGAGAAGCACGGTCGAGACAGCAAGGCAGCATTAGCCGCACCCTACTATCAAGTCATGGCCAACCTCGCCAAGCAAAATGCACCGTAACTGCTCTCACAAGTACTAGACCAACAGTAGTAGCCATTATCTGCTGTCCATAAGCAGGATGATTTAGCATCAATCCGCTTTCTCGTGTCCTTGCGTTCAACTTTTGACCTTCACATTCGACATACACAACATACGCCACCGACCTCCACCGCGTCGCCGCAGTCGCCGAAAACACCGGTACGTTCGACAGTCTCCACACCAAGCGCATCCAGATGGCGGAGAGAGGCAGGAAGCGCTGGACGAGGAAGATCAAAATGTTGCTGCGATCGACGGCGTTAGTGACGATACTTTGATGTCAACCGAAAATGAGCACCATTCCGAAGAGCTTAAGAGCAGCAAGAAGTACTACTATGACTCACTTGGTGGGCAATCGCAACAAGGCTATCGAGGAGTTGACTGGTCAGCTCGTCGAGGCGCAGGACCGGAGCAAGGACTTTGGGGAGAAAGCGAGTGCTTGTCCATAATGGCCACCAGCGGCGACGGCTCGTTGCCTTCGGCTTGTTCCTGGAGCTGCGGAGTTGGCGTTCCGGCCTCCTCTGTCGACCGCTTGTTCGTGAGTCTAGTGCACGTCCGGAGCTGCGCCAACATGCTCGCATATCGCAGCGAATCCGGTCAACTAGTAAAGAGCTCGGGCTCAAGGAGGAGTTCATGAGGCAACACGCCCTCGCCAGGTTCGTTTTGGCAAGGGCATCCGCTTAGGCATCATCACTCTTTATCGCCGCAAGATCTATGCATGCAGATCCTGCGGGATTACATGTAGAGCCCGCTAGCGCTGTACGATCGACGCGGGAGATCGACGGGTGATCGACGTTGCCACGTTGGAGATCGACGGTGCCCGCAGCATGCAGGGTCTCTGCAAGAGCCCCTGCCATTGCACATCATCCTTCCTGCAAGTCCAGCGTGCATGTGACTTAGTGTCAACATTTCGCAGGTCTCCAATCAGGCTCGCAGCATAAAGTACACGTACGACACGAACATCAGCATAGTGACTACACGACTTTCTCAAGACTGCAGTCACCGGTACTGGCGCTCAAACAATCCTTTCATCTGGCAGGACAATGTGCATCGTGGCGACTTGATCGCAAAACTCGAATTTGGAACACGGGTCTGGCTAATCTTGAGACAAAGCGTTACTTACAAGGTCGAAGGCCTTAACGCGCACGACAGACCACGCAGTAAACCACGCTTTGCGCTATTGTCACTCCGAAAGAGGCAAGCGTCATCATAGGCAAGAATGGTCAAGATGTTGTCGATTTGAGAGGTAAGAACTGCGTTCAGGCCGGTGTCGGCAAGGCCGTGCTAGAACAGCATCGGCGTATTAAGGCGCAGGGGGAAACCATTTTGTATGACAGCTGGAACTTGCCAGCTTATGGTCTACATTCCTACTTCTGATTTCTCTCTGCTTGAATATTCTGCAGTTTCGCTATCAACATACGTCGGCGTGGCTCCATGGCGAGCCGCGGCCGCTTTTGCTGAAGTGTGAGCTCCGGCACAGAACCCACTGGGCATTCCAAAGACTAAGATGATCTCGTCCTGAGCGAATATCTAGACCCGCCGACTTCTTGCTTCTGGCATCGCTTCGCAAAAGAGCCGGAGAGCGTAGTCGGCAACAATGCACACATATGCTGACGATTCTAGGAACTACTCCGCTAGTTGAGTGAGCTGCAGATTCGAGATTGCTAGACGGGATTCCGGGTGTGTTCCGTCCTCCACATGTACAACGAGGGCTGCGCTCAAGGTGTTGCGCTTATGCCGCTCTGGCGCACCATGTACACGGCTGGGATTTCCGCATGGTCTGCTGTTACGTAACATCGAAGGCACATCCGGTAAGCGGGTTCTATGCCGACTGCCCTGGAACAATCCCAGCGTCGATAGTGTGCTCAATCCCGAACGTCGAGAGTGACTGGCATCTTGCAGTCGCTGTATGCAAATGTGAGAGCTTTCCTGTAGCGCTTTGGACGTTCTGATGATGAACTCATAGCGAATTGAGAACGAGGAAAGCAGGACTCAGCGAGGACTCGGGATGGATGGTCACATTTTGCTACCTGATTTCGAGGCAAGCGAGTCAGATGCAAGCATGACAACGAAGAGAGCTTTGAAACGCATCAACTCCTCAACATCCGACATCTCCACCTTGGATGGCCTATAGCAAGGAGGCTGTGCTAATAAGAGGTGCCACGAATCCGCCCTGGAGTGGATCGGAGAGCTTCTCTTGGTCTTCTTTCGGCTTTAATCGTGAAGAACCCAGTGGTGACACTGCTAGTTGCACCGGCCCTGTCATCGACTATGTACTAATAAGAGACCACGTTCTTGTCTGTGCGGTCCAAAGTTGGCTCAGGATCCGGGCCCGTAAGCAGACAGGATATCTCCGATTGTGATGGCTGGGCTTCTTGCCTTGAGCCTTCGTCGCGGCATCGCCGACCAGCAGGCGGTATTTTGGGCTCTACGTTGCCGGTGCCCTCGACTTTCATTGCTGAACGTTTCGTATAGGCTCTTTCGCCAACATTTTGGCGGTCCTTAGTGACAGTCAAGCTATTATTCCATGAAAGCAAAGTCTGACTGGGTAAGTCAAGGGAGTTGAGAGGAAAACGACTGAGGCGATAATATTTGTACTATGACAGTGCTGGAAATGGCAAGTCGAAGAAGTCTGAAACCCCAATGTCTCCAATCTACGATGGCATTCTCTACTCGACAACGCCCTCAGATCCCTCTTCCAATAACAGAGTTCAATCAATTACGTGTCAAGTTTGCCGTCATTCGGGGCGAGGAGATGAGGAAGGAGCGTTCGAGGAGAATGACATTTTGAATATACATGTGCGGTTGCAACCGGCAGAGGCAGCGAGCCCTACCTGGCCTACTGCAGCTGCACGTGCACCTTTATATGTGATCAATACGCGGGCGAGACTGACAGGAAGACGCGACCAAGACCTCCACCAAGACGAAAGGAAAATTTGCTGTCATCCTCGGACACTACCGGCCCAATCTCTAAACGAATTTCGGCACACTGAGGATCAAGAATTACTCAGCACCGCCCTGTTCTAGACGGACAAAGACGGGCGACCAAGGTGCCTGATAGCAAGGGGCGCTTAGCGAAAAGAGGAGTCTTCGAGGAGAATGTGGGCTGCCAGTTAGCCTGTTGGGTTTCGATTGTTGGATTGTCGGCCTGGAGAGGTATGAGTGACAAGGGCGGACCCTATATCCGACCTCTAAACTATTCGATTGTCAACCGCCTCCTCTACAATGCTCTACTCCTGATGCGCCGCCGTTATGTCGCCTTCCTCTGCTTGTCCGCCATCGGCGCCTGATCCGCGCGGTACTTCAACACAGCTATGCATCTCCAGGCGCTAATGCTATGGGCACGGCCAGACATGACTCTGCCTGTCGCCGTCTAAGGCGCGACCCATTTGCTTGCTGGAGGCCGTTGAGATTGATGGAGGAGCAGACATTCGCCGGTCTGCATTGAGAAAAAGGCACATCCAACAAGGACATGTGAGCGCAAAGGAGCGAGACGGCGTTAGACGCCGAGGACAGAGATGTAGGTAGCCGCTTACTGCTGCTTATGTTTAACATCCGAGCGAGCGCGATGAAGTCGGATTAAGGTCGAAGAGCTGGAGGCGCGCATAGAGAAGTCTCAGATACGCATCCTCGACCCGGCCGACTAGATAGCCGCAGGTATCCGTACGTTCGTGCCTCTCTTTGCTGTACAGCGCACGTTTGACATAGGCGAGCAGCTTGTACCGCATTAATGACCTGTACCAGAGATGGTGTTAGTCGATACAGATGGCAAGGCTTTGGAGTTGCAGGTGAGGGTGAAAGAGTTGAGCAGGTTGTTGCGGGAGAAGCTGTTGAGAAAGGAGCAGATGCGGAAGGAGGAGTTAAGGAGGCAGGCGAAGGTGAATGCGATGGCCACGCTGCGGAAGGTGGCGGAGGACAAGGAGCGTTCTGTCAGCCTGCGCTATAGGAAGTTAGGTTCTGCACCACGTGCATCGTGATCGGCTGGCGCAGATTGTGGTATTGGCGGAGGAGGATGCTGCAGCGACATGCGCATTGTTGCTGTCGCTTTTCTGCTCCGCCCTCCTGGGCGCTTTGATTTAGCTCCTCGGCCTCGACTGCAGCAGACCGCCTCTCTCCGTTTCAATCCTCTGCCGGCTTCTTCTACGCACCTGGATGCACTACTTCGGCCTCGACTGCAGCAGCCCGTCTCTCTCCGTTCTAATCCTCTGCCGGACTTTTCTACGTCGCCCACATCTTCTATGGCGGTTCTCCTGCTCCCACCCCCTCCTCGCTCCCGGACGTCTGTACAACACAGGCGAAACAGCACGAGCGGGCCTGCAAAAGCGGAAGGAGTTGGCCGGGCTGCGAAGGGTACTAGTGCGGAAGGAAGTCAGTAGCTGGTGGGTTGTTAGCGAACGATGTAATGGAGCTGGGCTTTGTGGCTAAGAGGATAGGGGAGAGGATGCAGAGGGAGGCGAGGGAGGTTGAGAGTGTTACAAGGGAGTGGCTGCAGTAGGTCGGGGAGGTAGGCGGGTGGGAGTGAATAAGTGTGCGGTGGGTTGATGTTAGGGACGGATTGAGTTGTTTCGAAGAGGGATCAGAGGTAAGTGTGGTTTGCCACTTCTCGTGAAAAAGAGTTACGTACGAGAGCGTATTTACAAAACATGCTGTGCAGTCCTCGTGTCGCTTAGTGCTTTGTATTACAAGCCGATACATGATCCAAGACTCTGACACAACATCTCGCCCGAAGCGCGCGCCCCTCTTGCTCGCCTCTCGCTGTTATATCGGCAACTTCCAGTACTTGGTGCTATTATGCGTTCACCAATTTCCATAGCGATTCTACAGCTCAGGCGGCTACTCTAAGCAGTCAGGACGAATATTATGAGAATTCCTGGCCTCATCGCAATACGGCACTGTCGAGCGTCCTGTCCGTACTAAAGGCATACCTCAAGATTGCAGGAAACTAGTCTGGCTTACCTGTCGAAACGCGGGTCGATCCTATTGCTGGGCTCCGGTAAGGCGAAGCGAGCGACGTAAGAGGAGGACGAATTCTATGCGGGCACGGTCGATGCCTCCGATAGTAGGCTTAGGGGGTGAAGGCAGGTTCTTCTTGTGCATGATGTTAGGAAATGGTTGGCTAGCCCTGAGGTACGTAAAGATGCTCTCGATATTGGCGATGGAGACCTGTGGCGACTGTGGCGATGCTGGCTTCAAGGCGCCGTGGCACGACTGTACTGGCTCCGGAGAAGGATAGGAATCCTGGTGCTGGCTCCAAGGCGTCTGCTATTGGCGGCACGACTGTACAGGCTCTGAAGAAGGACAGTGTAGTCCTGGTGCTGGCTTCAAGGCGTCTACTATCCGCGGCACGACTGTACGGGCTCTGGAGAAGGACAGTGTTGTCCTAGAAGTGCAGCGACACCTGGCTTGGGGGAGGATATCGTTGAGCAAGTCAATCCTCCGCACGCAACGGGTCAGAAGTAACGAATAGCACATGACAATAGTATTGGCATCGCTCTGGATTGGGACGGGACAGGTCTGGGTTTGCTGTTGGAGTCACTTTCGATGATCAAAGCATTGGTTTCGCATGCATATCAGCCGCTGAATGCTACCGTCGACGGTGAAGACGTCTTGTATCTGGCCCGATGACATTGTTAGGTATGCTAGGTTGTTGAGCGAGTCGATGAGCGGGAGGGTTGGTGCTTCACAACGAAGCTCATTCGCTGCTGGCTATCTTCGATGCTGTCGAACACCAAGATGTGGCGCCGTTAGGATTGGTGGCATGAAGAAGCCAACTTTCGCAAGATCCTCGACCTCAAGGGCACCCCCAAGCGGGAGCAAGGGCTTCTGGTGGAGCTGTTTCACGCACACAAGGATGCGAAAGCGCAGGAGGGGCTCCAAGCTTCGAACCCGCCAATTGCGGCGCTGCAAGTAGACTTCTCGACGGGGCATCACTAAGGGGAGTGGTGTATTAGCGGGATGAAGGATAGTTCGGGCGGTCTTGCGGCAGCACAGCGGAAGATTGCCTAACGTTGGCCATCTGGGCTCCTAACATCTCTACGGGCCGCCTCGAGGCGTTTCGTGCATTGCTGGGTACTTACAACTGGACGCCTCAATTGGTCGATGATAGCCAGGTCACAGGACCACGTCGATTCAGTGCATGATGGAGAAGTCGATAATAGCGAGCTCACAGGATCATTTCATGTCAGTACATGATGGAGAAGTCAAGAATCAAGAGCTTAATAATAACGAGGTCACAGGATCACCTCAAGTCAGTGAGTGATAGAGAAGTCAATGATGTCGTGGTCGCAGGATCATCTCAAGTCAGTACATGATGGAGAGGGCAAAAGGATCAAGAGCTTAATCACAGACGCTCCTGACAGTATGCGGAAGTCACTTCCTTGCTGAGTCAATGTTATTAAGCATGAGAGCAGGACAAAGCGTCGTAAACATATCACGATTTGTGTTTATTCAAGCCGAACGGATATCGTAGCGTGGAGAAAAAGTGATCAATCGCAACATCGCTTGACGGAGTCGGAACCTTTGCCTGCAGAGGAATCATCCAGGTATGAAGATCGTTTCATCACGCTCGAGAAGATATCAGGAATGCTTGAGACTAAACAGGCGCACGTGCGGCATGGTCGGTGAGAAAGCTGGAAGACGTAAAGAGGGACGTCTGGGAGCGTCTCAGGGAATGCCTTGGGGTTCGTGGCAAGGTCGAGGTTAGCGTTGGCGTTGGCGTTAGCGTTAGCGTTGGAGAAGGAGGAGGATGAGGAGAAGGAGGAGGATGAGGAGAAGGAGGAGGATGAGGAGATGGAGGAGGAGGAGATGGAGGAGGAGGAGATGGAGGAGGAGGAGGAGGAGGAGAAAGAGGTATCCTCCGCGGTGGCGGTGCAGTTATGAGGCTTGACGACGACACTACCGCTCCTGGCCTGCAGCAAGTTACGAAGTGACCGCTTACTGCAGCGTTTAGTAAAAGGTTGCGAACGAAGAGCTAGGACGTTTCGTTCATGTGGGCACGTAGTAGAGTCGAGGCGTGCGACTCTGGGCTATTTCATTTCATTGGCGAAGAGTTTGACCACAGTCCACGTCGCGCTAACAAAGGTGGTAAGAAAGCAGGAAACCACTCGCTGACATCTAAGACAGGCTCGACTCCAGCGGCATTACTTTTGGCGATTTCTGGTAACGAAGTGCTATGAAGCAGAAGCAAACTCCCGCACGCATCGAGGAGGCAGACATATCGTTTGAACCACCTCGCGACCACAAAAGTGATCAATCAGCCTTCATACTCCAGCGAGCCGCAGCGGACATACCGCGGACCGCAGTAGATCCTATCCACATGGCCGTGGAGTTGACAGCACCACTAGCAAATCAGCAAGCGCACTATACGATCACGCGAGACGATCAGGACATGTTAACGGTTACTCTCAACAGCCTTCGGGTGCAGCTTCTCATTCAGGAGGTGAAGGAGTGCTGAGCAATTCTTGCCATCCCCCCCCCTCCACGCTGCTGCCGCGATACAAAAAGACAAGACAGTTTAATCTCTGGCCGGATTCGGCGTATCGTCACAGAGGGCACGCACGAATTGCTCGCCCACCCTAAAGGGAGCTGTTGCACACGCTCGGCCACGCCGACTTGGTGATGCATGTGAGGTGAAGTGAACTTCAAGCATCGCATTATCTGTCATTTCAACCGGCTGTTGTCATCATCTCGCTAAGGACACTCTGAAGGTGCGAAGAAAGGAGGACCGCCATGCAGTCGAGTCATGTCATCGAGGTGGAAAGGCTTGACGAGAGGCGTGTAGCACGCCTGCCCGTACGATTGCCAACCCTTCTCGGGCCGGCCCGTCTCAGATTTGGCCCAATCAGCACCACCATGCCAACTAGCGCTGCTTTGAGTTCGGGCAAGCGTGCTTATGCGCAAGCGGCAATCACAGCGTCCAGGATGTATATCTTCTATGCATGCTAGTCATTATGACAATAACCAAGGCGTTGAGATCGTTGAGTAAGATGATGAGATGCTTGAAAAGGGGCAAAAGCAGCGGCAGCGATGGTCCGGGATCAAGTCCTACTCAGAATGAAGCGAAAGTTATAAAAGAACCCCTGCTTAACGAGCTCGAGAAGCATAACAACGCTGGATTCACAATATCAAGACGGGAGCAGATCATCGATCGCGAGACTAATAAGCCTGCTGGTGTGGCATCTGCGGATGCTCCGCGGCACTCGCATATGAGAGAAAGGAGTGCAGAGCCATCCATTATCGCGATTGATGACACCCAGAATGGAATTGCGGGCGGGCAGGCTGAGATTGCGGACTCGCAGAAGCCGAGGACAAGACATCGGTCGCTATTGAAGACAGAAAAGGAGACGTCCAAGTTCGACGCCGTGCAGGGCATCATCAGGTACAACCCGGAATTCGAGCACGTTGAGCGCCAGGAAGATGGCTGGCTCGTCAGGACCTTAACCCCGATCTAGCGCACACTCATCTAGGAACATTTAACGAGAACACATGTTCAAGGCCGTTTTGGCTGCTTCTGAACATTACGCTGCCTCCAAGGTTCCCAGAATCGCAGGACTCTCGAAGTGAAAGAGATAGTATCTACATACAGTGCAGCATTCAAAGCGATATCGACGATCCACTTCGATCCGGCAGGCTTCCAGCGTTGATTGCGTCTCTGTACTGTTTCGATGGCCTCCTCTGCAATCTATACGAAGCGATTGAATATGAGATCTCTGTGAGGTTCAAATGAAGCAATAGCGTTTCAACAATAAGCTAACGAACTCCCTCAAGTCGGGGGCCTGGAAACAATGTTCAAGCCTGTGACGACTGAGCTTCCAGACTTCGAGGCCGACGAGGTCTTAACAAAGACAGTCGCCCTTTCATACAGCTTGGCTCAACGAACATATTGCAACTACTGCTGAACCCCATTGTCTGTACAAGCCGCTCCCAAAAGAAGGCGCCTCTTCTGTTCGAGAAGATATGTAGCGCGAGGTCGTCCACGACGCATTCAATGAACCCTGTTGATACGACGCACATGTTCTAGCAACTACATTCGAGCCGCTGTTCCCCTTTCGGAAAGCTGGCTCCGCCGGGCAGCAAGGCGCCACCTACACTAGGAGAGACCACTCCAAGCCCGGACGTAGGCGCTTTCGCCTTCATGGCTTTCATCAACGAGGTGCTCCGAAGTGTGGATTTGCTGCTTCTTACAGCAGTCACCTCCACTGCGTCTTCTGTTGCCTCCTCAGACTCATCCCGGGAGTCGTGATGGACTTGGTCCTGTCAAGGTACGAGAGGCGGTGAAGCTCCTGTATACCGACGTCCCCACGAACCTGCAGGATGAGCTGTCACTAAAGAAGGACATCCACAGGATCGTTTCCAAGAAGGCCTCCTGTGTTTTCACCTGGTTTAATAAGAGAGGCGACCTCTCCTATAACAGCCCGTTAAGGAATTATAGCGCTGAAGAGCTTGGGGGTCACCCTGAATACTAAGTAACTCCTGCTTGGAGGACACAAGGGCAACGCAGATTACAGAAATTCACACAAGACCGCCTTAGGGGCTCCAGCTGCCCTATGGGCCTCCTATACAGATGCAGAGTCGGGCAAAGATAGTCGATTCGGAGCAAGGGCAAGCAATAAATCCAACGAAGAGGGCTCGTTCGACTTCCTTCAAAACACTACGGCTGCAAAGAGCAGCCCCGATCAAGCAAGAGGCGGCAACCCGGCCGAAGCGACTGAGAATTCCGAAGCCATTAAATTCGCTGAGATTGCGGGATCGCTATTAGATTTCTCCATAGGTTGGTAGATGGAGAGGAGCTTTCGGAGGTGAGCCGCGAGGCTGAATAATGCATAGTGGTTTGCCCTCGAGGTACGCCTATAAAGATGGTGTTAGGGCTTCAGGCAGAGTATCCAAACGGGAAGAAGGAGGAGCGTTTACCCTGTTACAGAGCCTATTTTTGCAAACTAGGCTGCCTAACCAAGGCAAGGCAAGGCGAAACGAAAGGGCAAGAAGACGAAGACGCCGAAAGAAAACAATCTCGACACAGCATCGGGGGTTTCTAGTAACGAGGAGGTGCAGAAGCCGACAGAAGACCTAGATGTGGACCCGGAGGTAGTAGAGCTATTAGTGCTAGGTCGGCAGTCCATTCGAATAGATGAAGCTCTAGAGCAAGCTACAGAGAAAGAGTTAGAAGAGGCTATTAAGCTAGTCGAATTCTCTAAAGATAGTAGAGATATCGACCTGCGGCTAGAAGTTCTGCGTCGCAACAAGGAAGACCCGGCTTTATCTAGGGCGATTAGATAAGTAAATATAGCGCATAGAAATAAAGCTTAGTAACACTGGATTTAATAGCAAGGTTACTAGCAGAATGCTACTATCTATGTATAATTAGCCTAACTATGTGCATTAAGCTAATAGCCTAAGCTTATAGAGAGGCTACTAACATTAAATCTTTTTAGGTGTACCTTAACTAAATAATAATCTTAAAAAACTTTCGAATAGTTACAACTATAGCTAGACTAGACTTCTCTTTCCCTCTTCTAGGATTCTCTAAAATAGACTTCTAGCTACTTTAGCAACATATTCTAGCTTAGATTAGTAGTTAAGCTAGATATTATAGAGCGCCTCTTATAGCATAACTTCTTTAGGCCTCTACTCGCGCCACTAAAGCTTCTTAAAGCTCCTATAATATACTTACTATAGAGCTAGATATAGGTAGTACCTTGCTTTTAGGCGCATAATAACAGAAAGTATACTTCCTAGACTAAAGTAGCTTAGCTACTAGAGTATCTATACTTGCTATAGCCTAAAACCTTCTAAATCTTCGTTACTAGAGCTAGGTTTAAGGCTATTCTATCTGGTATAAAAGGCAAGCTATAGCGCCCTTTCTTCCTTAAAGGCATAAGGCTCTAAATACTTCTATAACTTACGAGCATAGTTAGCGAAATTAAAATAGGCAGCCTAAGCTATTAAACAAATATTAGGCTATTTCTCCTAATACTTATAGAGATATTATAACCTTAATAGAGCTATAGCTAACGCTAACTTCTAGTCGACATCTATTATAAGTATAGCTTAAGTATAATACTCTAGCTTGTCTACTATAGTATAGAAGCACCTTATATAAGTAGAGATAAGCGAGCTATAAAGAACTACTCTAAGATAGATAGACTAATACTAGTATTAAAGATAGACTTAGTACTAAGCTAGTATATCTTACTATATAAGAAGAAGAGTATAGCCTTATATCTTATACTAATAAGTAATATAATAGAGATAAGTAATATAAGTACTTTTACTAACTTTTATGTTAGTAATATAATCTTTCTACTAGCTATAGCTAGTATTAGTAGAAGTATAGTAAGAAAGATAGAAGTAGTAGTAGCTATAGATATAGCTACTAATAAAGACCTAGCGCTAGACTCTTAAGGCAGATAATATATAAGTATTATAATTAATTAAGAGATAGTAGATAGAATAGTAGTTATTAAGCTAACTTATCTATTTAGAGTATAATAAGTAATAATAATAAGTATTATTACTTTCTTTTTTCTATTCTTACTACTTCTTATAATAATTAGATATATATGTTTATAGCCTAAGTATTAATAACTAACTAGTAGATTATATGTACCTTAGTATGCGTAATCTAAATAGGTAAGTATTAGTAGCTTCTTTAAATTAGTATGCAATAAGAAAGAAGTGCTAAGTAGTTCTAATAAATAATAAGAGTTTAATAATAGTCGATTCTAAGCAGTTTATTACTAATATAAGTTAAATATAGTCTAAATAAGTCTAGCCTATATTTCTATATATGTAGAAGATAATACTACTTCTCTTATTATTCGACTATTTAACTATTTAACTAGTTAGTTTGTTAAGTAGTCGCTAAGTATAGTTATATATTTAACTACTAAATTCTTTCTTTAGTTAGTTATATGTTTCTTTATATAATGTGTTAGGTTTTATAGTACTATATAATTAGTGCTATCTATTCTATAACTACAACTTATATTCTTGCTTATATGCTCTCTATATGTTGAAAATTAAGAAAGAGAACCTAGTAGGCGTAGGCAAGCTTAGCTCGTAGAGCACGCTACACTAATTATTAATACTAGAGAAAGAAGATATTATATAAGCAAGTTACGTGCCTAACTATAAGTTAAGCTTAGTAGTCGAATATATAATAGGACTTAGCGACTAACTAACTAAAGAAATAGTTAAGTAGTCGAAGCACGTAATACTACTTAGCAACTAACTAACTAGTCGACTAGTCGAATAGTCGAATAGTTAAGTAGACTATAGGAAGCAGAGAGGCATTATATATATAAGAATATAGGATAGACTTGTTTAGACTATATTTAACTTATGTTAGCAATTAACTAATTAGAATCGACTATTATTAAACTCTTGTTGTTTATTAGAACTACTTAGCACTTCTTCCTCTTTGCATACTTATCTAAAGAATACTAGTCTAGTTTCTTTATTAGTTATTATGTTTTTAGGGTTTTAGTGTTAAGGTACATCTTATTTCTCTCTTTTAGCTAATGCACTATTCTTAATTCTTAGCTTTTAAGCCTTCTCTAGTTCTAATAGATTAGCTTCCTTACTTTATTATATAACTATTAGAGATTACTTGCCTAGACTATTATAGCCTAAGTAGCCTTATAGTAGTACTTAGGTCTAAAGATATTAGAATCCTTTCTAAAGTTTAGAAAGAATAGTAATCTGCCTATTATTATAGAATCTATATTGTTAATTACTAACTAGGCTATTAGTAGTAAGATTATCTAGTTACTTATTACCTTATTAATATAGTATTATAAGTATGTTTTAAATTTCTAATTTGTTCTTTCTATTTACTTATCTATTTATAGATAAAACGCTATTAATAACTTCTACTTTGTTTCTAGAAGTATAAAAAGTACCTTCTAGTATTATAATATAAAGAGCTTATCTCTATCTATAATATGTATTCTTTATGTTCTATAGTATATAATTAGCTAATTAAGCACTAGATATAAAAGCTATTCTGCTATTATTAACGTATTATATAGTATAAAGTATACATACTTTATAAGTCTATTAATAATATTAAGTATTAAATTATATTAGTATTCTATAACTAGGTTTCTTAATTTTAGCAACTTTATAATAAAGTTTATTATAACCTTGTCCTATATTTGTTCTAGTGCTTCTATAAACTAAATACTTCTATAAGGCGTGTATTATTCTGCCTTATTTCTCTAGTAATATACATATTTCTTAATATAATTATATACTTATTATTATATCTATAGGAACTTAAAGTGTCTTTATATTAAGTATACTATCTTTGCAATTTCTAGATGTCCTTATATTAGTTTGTTATAGTGCCTTTATATATAGTTCTTAACGCCTGCTTCTAGCACTTAGAATTTCTCTTTACTAACTAGAAATTCCTTCTTTTTATTATTTAGAATTCTGATTATTTTATTAAATTCTCTAATATTAGCGCTTAGGCTTCTATTATTATTAATTCTTAATAATTAGTGCTTAAACTTATTCTTTGTTTCTATATAATTGCTTCTTTATAATAAGATATTAGCTCTTCTATTATTCTTTTCTAGAGTGTACTTAATTTTAAACTTATACTAGCTAAGAAGTTCTATCTATCTAACCTACCTTTATATAAGGTCTTTTATAGTTATAAAGTATAGAATGTTCTTATAGTCTAAGTATATTATATATCCTAGTACTTCTTTATACTATACTCTCTAGTATTATAGCATAGATATAATTATAAGTAGCTTCTTATTATAGATATTATAGTTTTATTTAGCTAGTATTATCTTTTAAGAATAGTAAGTAATAGGCTTGCGTATTCTATTACTCTCTTAGATAAGGCATGCTTTAGTAGCTAGATTAGATACATCTATTTTTGTCTATATTAGCTTGTTTATATTAAATATAGTAAGTATTAAGTATTCTGCTATAGCGTCTTTTAGCTTCTAAAAGGCCTCTTAATGTTAGTTTTCTTATCTAAACATAGTATCTTTTTTTATAAGGGTTATAAGTACTATTAAGATTATTAAATAATTCTTAATAAACTTTTAGTTATAGTTTATAAGCTCTAAGAATATCTAAAAGTTATAGTATCTTAACTAATTTTCTACTTTATATAGTTCTAATATTCTGCTCTATATTATAGATAGTTATATAGGTTCTTAATCTATTCTTAGATTTAAGCTATAGTATAAAGGCTTATCTATTCTTTCTTCTTTATACTCCTTGCTTATATTATTGCAGGCTACTTCTATTATAAGCTCCTATTCTAGTATATCCTCTAGGTTATTAGAGATATTATCTACGTATTCTATAGATCTAAATTTATTTTCTAAAGTTATAGGTATTATCTAGCTAAGAGTTATATCTAGCTACTAGATAGCTCTACTTACTAGTTTCTTCTACTCTCTAGTAGAGTCCTTAGTCTAGTTATCCCTTATATAGTATTTATTAAGCTAAACCTTATAACTACTTATAGGCAGATCTTACTTCTCTAGTTCTCTATTATATTCTTTCTAAGACACTTTATAGTTAGAGTTCCTAAGAATTACATTAAATTCCTAAATTTGCTCTATTAAATTAAACTATTATTAGATTACTTTATTCCTTAACATATAGTTCTATACTATATGTCCTATCTTTAAATACATATAGTATCTTATTCTAGTCTTTTTGCCTTAGGATCTTCTTTTCTTAGGTCTTCTATTATTAAGTTACTATATGTTATTTGCTTTCTAGTCTATAGTATTATAGTTATTATCTTAATTGTACCTTTCTCTAGTCTAGCTAGTAGATATAAAGCTATATCTTCTATCTCCTTATTTGTAGCATCTTTCTATTATATACTTATATAATATATTATTAATCTAGATCGCGCTCTTAATTATCTAGTTTAGGTTATTATTTGTTGCTTTATTACATATAAGTTTGTCCTTAATATTATCTTTTAAGCCTTGTTAGAATATAACTATTAAGGTATTATTATTCTACTCTATAACTTAAGTATGTTACTTAAATTAGCTATATAATTAGATATTAATAACTTCTAGGTTAAGTATTAGATAACTCTAGTTAAAACTTTCTTATTATTATAGATTCTATAGATCTTCTAAATCTCTATCCTAAAGGCATTAAAGTTTCTAAAAAGTTCTTTATAATTAGTACTATCTCTAAGGTACTTTAAAAGATAGAGTTTAATCTACTTCTAAGCGTTACTATATATATAGATAGTAGCAAACAAGGTTTTGTTCTATATAATATTATTAAATAAGAAGTATAACTATATTTAGTTAAGCTAGTTCTTAAGCTTAACTTAATCTCTATAATAGAGGTCTAGTTTAGCGACCTTAGGGTAGAGTCTTCTTCTATAGTACTTATATTAATTCTCTAGCTTCGCTTAGAGCTAGAGTTTCT
>ML995863.1:55346-160477 GCA_010093825.1 Teratosphaeria nubilosa
TTTGTTTTAGTCTCTATAGTAGAAGTCTAGTTTAGTAACCTTTATAGTATAGTCTCCTTCTATAGTCCTTGCTTATATTAATCCTCTAGCTTCGCTTAGAGCTAGAGTTCCTAAAGCGTTTCTTAATATAGAACTTATACTTAAGAGTGTTTAAAGTATTAATAACTAACTAGTAGTTTATATATATCTTAGTATAAATAACTTAAATAGATAAGCGTTAGTAGCTTCTTTAGATAAGTATATAATAAGAAAGAAGTACTAAGTAGTTCTAATAAATAATAAGAGTTTAATAATAGTTAATTTTAATTAGTTAATTCCTAATATAAGTTAAATATAGTCTAAATAAGTCTATTCTATATTTCTATATATATAGAAAGAGAATACTACTTCTTTCTATATTCGACTATTTAATTATTTAACTAGTTAAATAGTCGCTAAGCATAGTTATATATTTAACTACTAAGTTCTTTCTTCAGTTAGGCACATGTTTCTTCGCATAATATGTTAAGTCTCTAGCGCTATATAATTAGTGCTACCTATTTTATAACTATAACTCGTATGTTTGCTTATATACTCTCTATATTCTTCTTAATTTATAATAGTAGGCTTATTATTTAGTAGTAGGCAGATTCTTTCTTCTTTAATAGTTTCTATGCCTCTAATAATTATAGATAATAAGAGAGAATATAGTTAGAAGACTAGTAGAGATAGTATATCTTATCTTTTCTAGTATCTATAGATATTATAATATCTAGCTCTTCTAGGCAAGTCTTCTCTTTATATAGAATTCCTATAATTTCTAAACTATTAGTCTTATCTATTAAGTTAACTATTCTTCGAAGATTATTAAACTTCTCTAGTAAAGTACTTAGAAGTTACTAAACAACTTAGTTATAGAAGTTAAATAGCTTTTATACCTTATTAATATTTATAATCTTTCTTAATAGATTAGATAGAACTATAAAACTATTAGGAATTGTTAGATAGAAGTAACGCGTAATAGAATAGAGAAGCAAAGTATAGTTAGTACTAGTCTAGGTTAAAAATAGCGACCTACGCGAAGGTAGTAATAATTAGTAGTAATTAAAGTAAGCGCTTAAGTGCTTATAGAGTAAGCAAATAGAGTGTAATAGAAAGAAGTAGAATTTTCTCTATATATAGATACTACTCTTTTATAGTAGTCTAGGAGCTTTATGCTTAACTTAGTTAATTAATCTTATTATACTCTAGATAAGAAGTCTCTAAGCCTTAAGACTACGAATATAATATTATACTAAAGAATATATTCTAAAGGTCTAAGACTAACATAAGGCTTTATAATACTTTAAGTACTACCTAGAAGCCTCAGCTAATATTATATAGATAATATAACAAACTATTAAGAAGACTATCTCTTATAATAATAGAAATATTAGAGTAGATAGATAGAATATTAATAACTAGCAAAGGTATATAATAATCTAAGATACTAGCTACTTCTAGCATAATAGAATAGATAGAAATAGAGATTAAGCTACTAAAGGTATATATACTAGAGACGTTTAATAGAAAGTAGAGAAGATTAGAAGAGTTTTAGTTTTAGCTAAAGCTATACTTCTTGTTTAATTAGGCTTAGTTCGCAAGTAAATCTAATAAGGTGCTTTATACTACTTTATTCTTATAAGGCCGCGCTATATTAGAATTTAGACCTTTTCTAAAGAACTAGTTAGATAATAACAGAGGTGCTAGAGCTAAAACAAGACTAATTTTCTATAACTACGACTAGTTTAAAATTAAGTTAGATAAGTTGTTTAGAGTACTAAATAAGAAAACATATACAGACTACTATATTTAATATTTGCGATAAACTACCTTAGTAGTTAAATATAACTTAGGATTCTAAGAGTACGCTACTAGTCTAGAATAGAATAATACTATATTTTACTTATAGTATTACCTTAGCCTAAAGGAAGTTGTTAAAGCAGATTTAGTTTAAGAGAAAGAAGCTATAATACTATTAGTAGTAATAAGATCCGCTAAGGAAATTAACAAGAGACTATAGAAGCTTAAGAGTAATTATCTAATATATTTAGACTCTAGAGTAGAATATATAAGCGCTTAGTTAAAGAGAGATCTATATAAGTACTAGCCTATAGAATTAGATATAATAGATAAGAGCTATTAAAGCTATAGACTATAGTGCTATATGTGCTAGTAATTTAGGCATATAGTAAAAAAGTGTCCTAAAAGAAATATAGTTAGATAAGAGATAAACATAATTAAAGATATATTAGCTATATATAGAGATTATATTAACTATCTAATAGAATAGTATTAGAAGCGTTAGCTTCTAATATGCTTACTAGATTTGTAACTACTTAGTCTAGTAATAAGAGTAGAGTAGAGTTAAAGAGAGTATTATTCTAGTTAAAGGTTTTAAGCTAGTTTAATAACTGCTAGAATAGAGGCTTAAGAGAAAGCAAAGAATCTGCTTAGAGAATTACAGACTATTTATTCTACTAAGTCTGCTAATCTTTAAGGAAAAGCTCTTCTTAAAGATACAAAGACTTTTTCTAAGCGCTTTTCTTCGCCTATTTAAGAGTTTTGTAAAGGCAAGAAATTTTGGAAATAAGAGCGTTAATTTCCTCTTGTTTAGAATTAAGAAGATTAAGAGATTTATTAAGATCTTTAGAGACTTAATCGCAAGTATAGTTAAGAGACTCCTATAACGCGTTAATATACTTACGACTATAGCTTATATACTTAACATATTAAGCAGACTGCGATTTAGAAGATAGCATAATATAAGAAAGGCTATAAGAAGAGCAGAAATTGCAAGCAATAGAAGCTAGATAGCCTAAGATAAAAACTTTAGTAATTGCATATTTGCGATAGATAGTTAAAGATATACTTATAATTTAGATAAAGTAACAAGATATGCTCTTTAAGAAAAAAGGAATTGCTAGAGATAGTAATACATAAATAGAGGAAGTAGTATTAGAAATTGTTAGATAAGAGTAACGCATAATAGAATAGAAAAGCAAAGTATAGTTAGTACTAGTCTAGATTAGAAATAGCAATCTAAATAAAGATAGTAATAATTAGTAGTAATTATAGTAATTAGTAGTAATTAAAGTAATTAGTAGTAATTAAAGTAAGCGCTTAAGTGCTTATAAAGTAAGCAAATAGAGTATAATAGAAAGAGGTAGAATTTTCTCTATATATAGATGCTACTCTTTTATAGTAGTCTAGAAGCTTTATACTTAACTTAGTTAATTAATCTTGTTATACTCTAGATAAGGAGTCTCTAAGCCTTAAGACTATAAATATAACATTATGCTAAAGAATATACTCTAAAGATCTAAGACTAATATAAGGCTTTATAACAAAAACTATTATTAATACTTATATTATTATCTATTTTAAAAGTAGTATACTATTACTAGTAAGCCTAAGATAAGGTTTATAATCTCTTTTAGTACTATATATTCTTAGAGTATCCTAGATATCTCTTACTAAGGTATATTTAGTTATTAGAGTATTATCTATATAGTCTAGATTCTAGAAAATATAAAAGAATACTATTATATTATTCTAGATCTATTTGCGTAAGTATTTAGACTATCTTAGGCATAATATAGGTTAAGGAGATTCTAACCTAGAGTCTAAGATCTAACTCTTCTCTAAACTAGAACTTTTAAGACTAAGTCTAACTCTTTTCTAATATACTAGTAGTACTATCTAATATTTTTAGTATGTCTAGTAGTAGTAGTATTAATTTAGGTGTGCGATTATCTAATAGTATAGTTAGATAGAGCGCTTAATTATTAATAATCTATACTATCTTCTTATTTATAAGAAATTATAGTATCTACTTAAACTAAAACTTATAGTTCTTCTAGATAAGAATTAGAATCTTTCTCTTATCTCTAGTAGAATCTATCTTTACTAGAAAGGTTTATATTTAATAAATAAAAATAGTTATTAGAAAGAAAAAAATAGATAAGTATTATTTTAAAAATTCTAAATAGTTTTCTAAAGTAACTATAAACTTATTAACTATTAATAGTTACTAAGCTCTTTTATATATAGTATAGTAATAGCTTCTAGTCTGCCTTCTAGGCTCTTTTATGCCTTATCTATATCTTAAGAGTATAATAAACTCTAGTCTTTCTTATATAGTATAGTAGTAGCCTCTAGTCTGCTCTTAATTAATAAGTAGATTAAGTATACTCTTTAGATAAATTCTGCTTCTAGCTCTAGGCAAAACCTAAGCTTATAATCTATTAAATTTTAGGTTAATTATATATAAAGAAAGTAGTAATAGAAGAGAGTATTCTAATATTAGATACTATATAAATATAGGATCTTCTATATAAAATAAGTATATAAGATATAGAGAGAAGAACAACTTCTCTCTCTACTCTAGAATGTATATCTCTCTCTACTACTAAATATTATAGATAGTAGCACCTTAATTAGAGGGAAATTACTCCCCTACCTGTTAGGCATCCTAAATTAGAGGGATATGAAACCCTTCCTCCTAAGCGCCTATCCTATTTAGATTCTCAGCCCGAGTTATGATCTATATAACCTGGGGGTGTCTGAGTCTGCCCTAATAGCATGCGACTGCCCATCACATTTCAACAGCATTGACTATTTGGCACGATTGGAGCTCCTTGGTGCGGAAGCCAGTCTGACCATTAGACTAGCAGAGCCTCTTCACATAAGCAGATCCAACCGCACTCTCCGTGGGTCATCAGTTCGATTCGCAATCAAAAGCATGCATATCGAGGAGTACCTATTAGTAGAAAGCGCCTCAGCCGCAATTAGTAGCAGCTGAATTGGCACTAGGCTGCCTAGCCTGCTTGAGGATCAGAGAGCTGGCGAAGGCTGATGAAGCTTTCACCGCCAGGAAGATCAGTCGCAGTCAACAGTTGGGTTGCGAGTACTGAGAAGAGAAAAGCAACTCAGGTTCATCGAGTGTTGACTCGGGCGGCTTCTAGACCGGCGCGCTCTGTCGAGTGAGCACAATACACCTTTCCCACAGCTATGGAAAGGCCCCCCGGCCTGTACACCATTCCGCACTGCGTAGACTTCCCACAGTACAGCACCTCGCGAATCGGAGTCCTCCTGATACTGTTGCCATCACTCGCGTATGCATCAGTGGTTTCGCACTATGGGTACAAGACCGCGTTAGTGCTTGAAGCTGGAGCGATCGAAGACGCGACGGACTGGTGAAGAATGCAGTACCAGCTGACTCCGTTACACACCCAGCCAGCAACATACAACCCAAGATAAGCCATCGTATATCTGCGAGCGCGCCAGCAGAAGCCGGGTTAATTGCTGCGACCTCCATTTTCTCGCTCAAAGTCAATTAACACTTTCGTTGATTCGGCCCAGTGGGCTGAGCTCGGATATGCACTTTGAGCGAAGCCATGGAGGGATGACGACAGCTACGACTATCGTGAGCATGCTCTACAGATTGTACAGCAACGAGATTAGTGATGCGCTACAGCCTTCAGCATTCTATAGCTGGGATGGCGGCGTGTGGTTGTGCGACGATTGTCCGAAAGAGTCTGCAGGCTCGCAGCGATCAATGGCTTGATGCACACCGTATGCACCTACGCCGTGACCAGTCCCGCTGTATTTGGAGGTCAGCTCGCCTCTCGGGGTATCCGAAGGCCAAGCTCCGCCACAGCTAACCCCTTTGGACGGTGCTGAGTGATGTCTTATAACGGACCGCCTCGCTCTTGCTGTACAGCACAATTCTGACGTGACGTGAAGCTGCGTGCATCGTTCGTATCCTGGTCCTCCAGTCCCATGCGACCCACCCGTCAAACAACCTTTGCAGCCTTCCTCGCCTCCCTCACCCCCATCTCCTGGTCCAAAAACTCCTTCCAACTAACCGGCACCATAGCATTGCCCGTAACCTCACTCCACGCCAACACCACCCCCAACTCATTTCGCGCCGTCGAGCAAAAGTAACTCCTCTCATCCCCCAGACTGACCACAACCGCCCGCACCACATCGCCCACCCTCAAACACTCGGCCATCTTCACTTTATCCACCTCCGTCGCTCGAATGTCCTGCAATCGAATGATGGCGGGGAAGGGGTCATTGCAGACTGTCTCGCCTCTTTCGCCCAGCGCCAGGATGGAAAGGTGCGCTTGACGGGCATTGGTGCGCGTGATCTTGCCGAGGACAATGGTGCCGACGTCTGGGATGAGTTGGTCGCCGAGAGGGCGGGAAACGGTCGCGGTGGGCAGTTTGTTGGCTTTGGAGGTGGACGGGGTCGAGGTCAGCACGCCGGCGAGGCTGGACACGAGCGAAGGCCCGTTGATGTGAGTGCCTGGGCCGACGTTGTTTGCGCTTGTAGGGCCTAGAATCTGGCCTGGCAGAGCTATCGTGCTCATGATAAGCGGTGTTAGTCATATATCAATCTCAACGTCAATGCTCAAGGTCATGTTCATGTTGGAAGGAACTTGAACATGGGGCCTCGGATAATCTATATCGCCGAGGCATGTGACAGTCGACGGGGAGGTTATTGGGTATATGTTGGGCTGGTAGAGGCTATGGCGAAACACGATATGCTAGCGATACGCATTAGACACTGGTATGTACAGATACTGGTGCTGAGAACTCTAGTCGCGTATGTCCCAAACACACATTGCCTTCCCAACCTCGAAGCCCAGTCACGTAACAGCTTCTCCAGCAACGCCGTCCCATGCAGGGTATAGCATGTTGTACGTCAAAGAGCAGCACAAATGCAAACATATTTCTCATGTTCTGCTCAGCATGAGCACCCTTGGTTCTGCTCGCCAATGTTGATGGGTATCGTCTCGGGAAAGTCGGGGTTAAAGTCCTGGCTCTCCTCTTGCGCAAGCGCATTCCGCGCAATCACTACTTCAATGTCAGCATAACCATTACCTCAAGCATAGCTCTGCACTCACCCTCAAAAGCCTGCTCAACGTTGCTACCCTCCTTGGCACTGGTCTCGAAGTATGGAATGCCACCCTTTGCCTGACAAAACGCCTGCGCTCTCTTTGCACTGATGACCCGCTTGTCCTCTCCTACATCCACCTTGTTTCCCAAGACCACAAACGGAAAGCTCTCTGGGTCCATAGGACTGGCCTGAATCAGAAATTCATCCCGCCAGCTGTCGAGGGTGTCAAAGCTCTTGCTGTTGTTCACATCATATACCAAGACGCAGCAGTCGGCGCCTCTGTAGAACGCGACTCCCAAAGACTGAAATCGT
Organism: Teratosphaeria nubilosa; assembly: GCA_010093825.1. Lineage (NCBI taxonomy): Eukaryota > Fungi > Ascomycota > Dothideomycetes > Mycosphaerellales > Teratosphaeriaceae > Teratosphaeria > Teratosphaeria nubilosa. The sequence goes on from ML995863.1 coordinate 62,584, forward strand.
TCTTGGCCAGCGGTGTCCCAGAGTTGCATAGTCACCAGACGATCGTCGACGAGGACTTCTTTGGTGAGGAAGTCGGCGCCAATGGTGGCTTTGTACGAGGCGCTGAATTTCTTGTTGACATATTGGTTCATGAGTGAGGTTTTGCCCACACCGCTGTCGCCGAGGATTATGACTTTGAGCAGGATCTTCTTTCGTGAGGCCATGGTTACTGTGGTGGTGGTGTGGTTGCTGGGGAAGGTCTGCGCGTGGGCGCAAGTGAGACGCTGCGATCGCTGGCCCTAGCGGTGCAGTCGGCCGGCAATCCCAATCGTCAATGTTGCTTTTCTATTAGCGCAAGCTGTACGGAGATATGCGATTTGCTTGGCTTGTGTTGATGTTGACGACGCGGCGTGTGGTGAAGGTATGACAGCAGGCACGAGCCACTTGAGCCGCCACATGATCAATGCGGCTCTTGTTGTCCCGCGCCCCGCCAAGACATCATCACCGCTACTATTCCATTTGCTCGACTGACAATCATGTGTATGGTCGAATCAAGATGATGGGACGCCCGCTACTGAAGACCCCAGTCAACAAGATGTACTTACTGTTCGGAGGCACCCATCAAATACCCGGTATGCCACTCTTGGGGACCGTCCCGTGCAGCAGCCAGGCTGCCCTTCTTTGGTTGCGCACAATGATGGAGCATGGGAGTCACATCAAAATGGACCACCTTGTACAAATCGTCCAGTACTGAATAATCAGCACGAGACTGCGAGCAGCTTACACGACTATCAAGCGCTTCTCCCCAGTGGGGCGACCATCTGGTTCGGGATTCTTCGCTTTGCTAAACGCTCCTAGACACTACATGTACCAAGACAGGTATGCTGGGAAACTTCTTCGTACCCCAAAGCGTCGGATGCACAGGGCTCGACCACAACAGATTGCTTCTCGCTTGCTGACGAGGCAGAGGTATGTGTAGGCTACTACAGCTACCCCCTATCAGCGGAGTGCGTTGTACTTCTACCACATAAGCATCATGTCGCACCGTCAGGAACGAACATGCGATGTTGGCAAATACATGTACATGATGTGTTTTCACTTCAGCTCGCACGTCAGCTCTCCCATCATGACCTGAACGTTATGGACGAAAGACGTGATGACAGAGCGTTTAGGGCACATTCTGCAAACACGCCGACACCTACCTGGACTCGCCAGGCATACTCGATTGAGCAGGTCGTTAGAGAATATGATGCAAGGACCTGCCTTGTGCGGCGATCGAGCACGTCAATGCAGGGTTTGATCAAGATTGCTGACAAGCGCAGTCCCCGAAGACACCTCTCTTGTCGTTCAACAGCGACGTTGGATATATGATTGCACGTGCCCGGTCGATCAGGATAGCAAAGCCTCACTGCTAACCCGGTTCCCGTCCTTATTTATTTGTCAGTCTCACACAGGGACTCAGGCGCAATGCAGAAATAATAGGATCTGCTTTTGCCCCACTGGCCGTGAAACAGCTTGATAGATTCGCAGGGGATATCGACACCCTCGAAAGCCAACCCAATACTCTATGCGGCCAAGGTGCTCTTGTTCCGTTTGCGCAGAGCCGTCCGGGACGCCGAATCGACGCACATGCTTAGCATTCAACACTCGGACCACACCGGCTCATCTGTGGGGTAGACTTCTTTTTCAGATCGCGTCCCACATCGATGTCCTGCGAGGCTGACAGAAAACCTCCTCGAACTTGGCTCCCCGTTCATATGGCCATTGTTACATCAACCGTCTGTCGCAGCAACGAGCTGTATAGGTTCGCGAGTGCTGAACGACTACTGTGACCCCGCTGCACACATTAATAACGCAAAGTTGCCGCAATATCATGCTCGGGCGTTTCTGGCAATTTATCCCACGCAGTTCTGTCATTGTTAACGGTACAAGTGTGCTGGTATTGGAACGATCCGTGGCGTCGTGAATGTCATGATTATCGAACAGGCCACGGGGACCATGCTGTCATTCACTGGGCATCCGTGCCGAGTCGTTCTACATGAGGACCTATCTGGGCTGCGTGGTCGTGGGGAACCAGCCCACTGGCGTCGCATACAGCTGCAAGACCATGGACTCAGCTGTGGGAAACAGCTCATCAACAATACATATATCAGGACCCCCCTCCCACTTCTGGTTACGTTCATCTCGATCGCTTCCTTGAATCGCACAGAGAATAATTGCTGCCCTTGTTCTTTTCTTCAACATGCACTTCAAGACTCTGCTGTCGGCTGCCCTGGCGGTAGCAGGTACCTTCGCTCAACGCGATTATGGCGATGGCCAAGGCGGTGGCCTTGCTGGTCTGCTCAGCAGCCAGCCAGATCTCAGCGTTCTGAAAGACTTGATCAGCGGCTTCCCAGATCTCCTCAAAACTCTCAACGAGGCCAAGGACATCACCATCTTCGCGCCGTGTAACAAAGCTTTCGCGCTCCTCAACAGCACTGGACAGCTCGCGACACTGGTCAAGAATGAGGATTACGTCAAGGCTTTGCTTACCTATCACGTGGTGCACGACGTGTACGAAGCGAAGGATTTCAAAACGACACCGCAGTTTCCAAAGACATTTCTCGTCGACCAACCCACTTACACTCGGGTGTCTGGAGGACAAGTTGTCGAGTTAAAGCTGAAAGGGAGCACTGCCGTTGTCATCTCTGGTGGACTGAGGATGGCCAAGGTCGTAAAGGCGGTACGCACTGAGTTTCTTCGACTGCTAGCCCGCTCTCTCACACACAACCTAGGACATTCATTTCGGCGGCGGCGTCATCCACGTCATCGGCTCGCTGCTCAGCATCCCAGCCAAGCCGTCCGTAACCGTAGCCCGCGCCCAGCTCTCCGCCCTAGCCGACTCACTCAAAGTGACGGGCCTCGTCGAAACGCTCGACACAGCCTGCGACCTGACCATCTTCGCGCCTGACAACGCCGCCTTCCGAGATCTCGGCACCTCCCTCAATGGCCTGAGCAACGACCAAATCGCCGACATCCTCAAATACCACGTCATAGTCGGCACAATCGGCTACTCCTCCATCCTCACCAACGCCTCCTTCCCCACCCTACTGGGCCCGCCCGTCACCATCACCGTGCGTGCCAATGGGAAAGTTTTCGTGAACGCCGCTGAAGTCGTGATCCCTGACATCCTCGTCTCCAACGGCGTCGCGCACGTGATCGGTTCCGTGCTCGATCCAAAGAAACCGGTGGGTGCCCCTCATACTTCTGCCTGCGGGCTGGCCTTTGCTGACTCAATCGTCTCTTCAGGGACCACCTGCACCGTGCCCACCAAGCAAGGTCAAGCGATGCCGAGCAATGCGAATGGAAGCTTGACGGTGACGACCTTCTCATACGGTGACGAGTGCAAATATCACTGCAACGAATGGGATCATGATGTCGGATAGCTCGGTTTATACAGGTTGGGTGGCGCAAGCTACGGGACTGATTTGATGACGGGGTGCGGCGGCGCTCTTTGATGGTGCTGCGCTGGTCATTTGTCTTCTAGAAACGTTGTAATGAATGCCATCTTGGCTTCAACGCTCAAGCCACAATCGTAGAGCTATGTCAAGGAAATGGCGAAATATGCCTCCTCATGTCTGAGATCTGCCACTGTGCAAGGGAAGTGTTAGTACTCCCGAATGGCGGCACCCTTTGGTGGCGATTTGTTCTGACAGTAAGGTAAGATGTGTGACGGATAGAAACAGCTTACCCCTCCCCTGTCAAGAACATTGAAGCTGTCAGCACGCCATCGAATATCTGCTTCCGCATCCGGCAATACTTCCACGAGATGTTGGCTACAAACACGAAGTCTGGTATGCCGGAGTCCTCATGGTAATGTAGTCCGTCAGACTTGATCAGCCATCACTGAGATCCGCTGTAAACGGCACCGTAAGCCGCACAACGCCTGGTTGCTGTCCGAGATTGAAGAAGTTTGCAGGGTGTCTACCACTCGGATCTCATCATGCATTATTGAATGTGTGCAAAAGTTTAAGCAGGGTAGACATAAAGATATCGTCGCAGACACCAGCCGAGACGTACGAGATACTCGACAAAGGTCGATCGATTTCTCTTGGACTACCCTGCCGATACCTCAAAAGTACAGCGCCATTGCCCCGATGTAACTCCGCCCATGCTCGCATCAATAACGTTCGCCTCCCTCATTCCCCCTCAAACCCTCTCACCACAAACCTCTCAAACCGCCACAACAAACCCCACAAGAACCGCCGCCACCGCCATCAGCAGCGTCACCCTAACAGCGGCAGCAGCATTCTTCTCCTTGTACTCCCTCTCACTATCGAAAATATCCCTGGCAGGATCACACCAGACATTCACATTACCCGGCGTCTTCGGGTCGTGAGCCTTCACATAGCGCGAAAGGGCGTCGATGAATTCCGGCTTGGCGCGGCCCTTGGGCTGGCAGTAGACGAAGCAGTCGTTCTTTTGGCGGTAGGTGTCTGGTTTGCAGAGGACTGGAGGGGTCGGTGTTAGACTGATGGTGTCATTCAGGGGGGGCGAATTGCGGCTCGGGCTTACAAGATTGAGTCTTTTCGTCGAGCCCGTCGGGCCAGTTGACGCCGCAGACGAAGAGGTCGCTGGCGTCGTCGCTGTCGGCGTAGGGCATGTTTTGACGGCTGGGGGCTTGCCGGAAGTCGCATGTGGCTGGTTTGGTTGTTAGAATCAGGAGTATTCTTTGGCAGAGGCATGCTCTGGTGGAGACTGACGGTGGACTGGCCCTGTCGACGCCATGTGAGGGTTGAAGGCGGAGATGTTGTGGGAAGTGATGGAGTGATTCATGGTTGTTTGCTGTTCTGTGTAATGGTGGGATTGAAGAATGGTGTTGCTGCTTGGGATGTGCTGTGCTGTGCTGTGGATAAGTTTGTTGATGGATGCTAAAGATGCGTTTGGGAATGGGAGAGCGAGGAGAGTGGCATATAGAGTACTTGCAGGTGGCCATATGATCTGAGTGCTTGCTCCAGGCGCGATTATGGTGATGGAAAGGAGCAGCTCAGCTGTACCTAACAACTTCCAGCAAGAGCGTGTCCATAAGGTAGGATGTCAGAGAAGGACTTGCAATCATCCGGGCAGGCAGTGGCGGGGCGCGGCATAGTATGGTCCTGAGGTAATTCCATGTTCGGCGTGTGCCCTACTGTAGTAGCCTCCTATGTGGCGATGGCTACCTTGAGTGCATGTATCAAGGCGGCAAGAGCTACCACCGCACATAAAACAATGTTGTGGCACATGCAACGAGGCAAGCGCATCTCGGAGCGGGACGACGTATCTCCGACGCATGTGACATCAGAGTCGTGAGCGAGGAAGGCGCACCTGGAAGGAGGAGCGCCTGCAGTTGCTACATTACTCGCACCTCAGTCGGTGCCAGGAGTCGACGATGCGAGAATGAGCGCGCGGCTGCCAAGGCCCGCGGGGCGGCTGCTCAGGCGAGCGCGTCCCCCACCACCACATGCCGCACTCCGACACATCTCCCAGGCAGCATCCATCCGCACCTCGACGCTCCTCCGATCTGGCGCACGATGGCCGTGGCGACGACGGGGCTGGCCGGGCGGCAGCAACGCCATCCACCACCTGCCCGCCGTGCGACATGCATCCTTCGCACGCGTCATCCCCACGTTGGCCATGAAGCTGGTGCGCCTCCCCGCCATGTTGGGCGCGGCCATGCTGGGCGGCCTGGCGTACTTGCAGTATCAGGCCGGCAAGGCAGGCACGTGGGCCATGGACGTCCTCGGGCAGGCCAAGGACTCGGCGGCGGGGGCGGCGACGGGCATCTTCGAAGGCGCGGGCGACCTGTTGGCGCAGATGGGACGCGGCTGGGACAAGACCAAGGACGACGTGAGTGGCATTCAGATGCCGCAGTGGATGAAGGACATCTACGAAGGGCGGGCCGGCACGGAGGGAGGGGGGGGTGGCAGCGGTGGCCCGAACGAGCCCAAGCAGAGCAGCGTGGGCGGGGTCGGAGCAGGTGCTGCTACCGCTGGAGCGTTCGCGCTGGACGCCGACGGCGAAGAAGACACACGTGACCCAGACACGGCCGCCAGAGACGACCAGATGATGCTGCTCACCCGCAAGATGATTGAGATTCGCTCGTTGCTGCAGACGGTCGGTCAATCCGAGACCTTGACCTTGCCGTCCATCGTGGTGATTGGCTCTCAATCATCCGGCAAGAGTTCGGTCTTGGAAGCCATTGTTGGCCATGAATTCTTGCCCAAAGGATCGAACATGGTCACGAGACGGCCCATCGAGCTGACTCTAGTCAACACTCCCAAGGCCAGCGCAGAATACGGCGAATTCCCGGCACTGGGCCTCGGGAGAATCACAGACTTCAGCCAAATACAAAAGACCCTGACCGATCTCAACCTGGCCGTACCGGAGAAGGAGTGCGTGTCCGATGACCCCATCCAACTCCGGATCCACTCACCAAATGTACCCGATCTCAGTCTCATCGATCTGCCCGGATACATTCAAGTGGAAGCGTTTGACCAGCCGACAGAACTCAAAACCAAGATTCAAGAGCTATGCGACAAGTACATCCAGCCTCCCAATGTCATCCTCGCCATTTCCGCAGCAGACGTCGACCTTGCCAATTCTACAGCTCTACGTGCTTCACGAAGGGTAGATCCCCGTGGCGAGCGAACGATTGGCGTCGTGACTAAGATGGACCTAGTCGAACCCGTCAGAGGCGCGCAAATACTGTCTGATCGAAACTACCCTCTGCGCTTGGGCTATGTTGGCGTAGTCAGCAGAGTGCCACAGGAGTCCAAGTCGCTCTTCTCCCGTGGCTCGTCCAACATCATGAACGCCATTACAAGAAATGAATCGGCATACTTCAACTCACATCCCGAGGCTTTTGGACCAAACAGCCAGGTCACGACAGGCACGCCAAACCTCAGGAAGAAGCTGATGCATGTACTTGAGGCGACCATGTCAGCCTCGCTCGCTACCACCAGCGAGGCCATTCAGCATGAGCTTGCGGAAGCCACTTACGAGTTCAAGGTTCAATACAATGAGCGCCCACTGAGCGCAGAATCGTACTTGGCCGAGAGCTTGGACGCTTTCAAGCACTCCTTTAAAGGCTTCTCCGATCGTTTCGGCAGGAAGGAAGTGCGTGAGATCGTGAAGCACGAGCTCGATCAGCAAGTGCTCAATCTGCTGGCGCAGCGGTACTGGAATAGACCTGTCGACAGCTTACGCCCTGTCGACCAGATGGTTGAGACGGTGCAAGACTCACTCGAACATCTTCCCAAGGCCGACCCCGAGAACCCAATCTGGCATCTTAAGCTTGATGCCAGCACCTCGACGCTCACCAAACTTGGCATCGGCCGCCTAGCAACGGCCGTGACAGCCCAAGCCCTCCAAGAAAGCGTGCAAAGCCTCATCCAGAACAGCACATTCTCCTCCCATCCCTTCGCCATCCAAGCCATCACCCAGGCCACCCAGAACATCCTCGGCGACCTTTCCTACGATACCTCGGATGAGCTCGAAATCTGCATCAAGCCCTACAAGTACCGGGTAGAGGTTACCGATCAAGAGTGGCGGCGTGGGCGAGACAATATCGCCGATGTCCTTCGGAGCGAGCTCAAAGATTGTGAGACGGCCAACAAGGCGCTGGAAGAGCAAATTGGTGGTCGTCGAAAAGCCAAAGATGTCGTCAGCTTCATTGACCGCGTGCGGATGGGTGATGTTGTCCTCGAGGGTGACGGCGTGGGTGGTGCAGGCGGCTTCTCTGCCGCTTTGCTCGAAAAGGGACGACAAGCACTTTTCCTGCGTGACCGCGCAGATATCCTGCGGATGCGCCTGGCAGCCATCAAAAGCCGGCAGTGCGCCAATCCGGCAAATAAATACTACTGCCCAGAAGTCTTCCTTGATGCCGTTGCCGACAAATTGACATCGACGGCGGACCTGTTTCTGGATGCGGAATTGCTCTCGAAGTTTTACTATCAATTCCCTCGCGCGCTAGAACGGCACTTCAGAGAACTTGACGAAAGCACTATCGAGCGCTTCGCCCGAGAGGACCCGAAGATCCGGAGACATCTGGATGTTGTGAAGAGGAAGGGGCTGTTAGAACATGTGCTCAAGGAAATGGAGTCTTTGAGACAGCTGGAGGCGCGAGAGAAACGGAACTCGAGCCGCGGAACGCAGACGGAAGAGGTTGGGCGAGGGAGGAAGAGGAAGGGCTGGGGTATCTTTTAGAGCATTGGGCAATGGTTCATGGGTAGTGCTTGTGCGATGCGAGGCGTTGGGCGTGACGTGTGGGAGCGACTGCTGAGATATCCAGTGAGAGGCTTAGTATGTGAGTACCTTTTTGTGTTCGGATGTGTATAATCCTGCTCAATTGACCACGATGTCGTGCTCTTTGGCGACGAGTCGCTCAGCAGATGGTTTCGAAAATCATTTGCATACCCTGCTCAAACGGAGAAAGTGCGCATGCTGTGTGGCAGCTGTTTGTGCGTTTGTGCCATGCTCTTTTGGCTTTTGTCCATGGCAAGCATGTGGGACGCAGACAATGCTGCGATGGTGGTCGACCTTGTTTAGCAGATGCCTTGATTCCATCGGTAATCCGCGCATTCACCTTCTGCTGCCCCTGTCCATCTGCTGACCTGCCCCTGCAGATTACAATGCTCCCGTGGAATCACGACCCCTCCCGTCTCGCACCCATAAAATCACGTTTTCAAACTCTGGCTTCTGGTCCTCGCGAGCAAGCATGTATGTGGCATTCAGGAAGCAGAAGCAAACAATGCCGGTCGATCAGAAGCAGCACAAACGCGTGGCATGCTGGAGGTAAAATGCGCATTCCCTCCCTTCCTTCCCGCACCTGCTGACCTGCCTCTGGTAGATTACTCTGCTCCCGTGCAATCACATCCCCGGTATTGACGGTCATGGTATACCACCAGTATCCACAATATACCCTTTTTCACGCTCCCGGCGTGTATTCACGACTCGTATGCGGGCAGGAGGGGGTGTGCAGCTAATTAGGTGGCAGAAGTTCTGCTCACATGTGAATGCTGCACGGGCCTGTGCTGCTGCGCTAGTTACGTTAGCGTTGTTTGGGATGTATAAGTTGAGCGGCATTTCCTCGATTCTTGGACTTTTTCTGTTCTACTTCCGCACTACAAGGACAACTTCGATCGGCAGCCTCCAAAGACTTCTCGACTCACAGCAACACTTCCGACTTAGTTCGACACTCAGCAAGGTCAACACAACACCCACCCTCAAGTCTCGACATCAAGGCGACTCCTACGCCGCAGTCTTCGAGTCCTGTCAAGCCTCGACTACCCTCCACGAAACACTGTCTTGCTTCTCTCAGTCAACCCCCACAAGTCAACAGCATGCCTCTTATCGGGTCCAACGGACGCGTCTTCTGCGACGACACCTACTTCCGTGTCACAGGCGAGGAATCCGCGGATGTCCACGCCGCTCGTGCCAAGGCCTTTTGGGAGGAAAGTGATCGTGCTTATGGTCCTCACAACATCCCCGGCGTGAACGTCAAGGATGGCGTGCAATCTTACGCCCGTCCGGGTTTGAATCCTGCCTGTCGTGCGCCCTTTACGCGCCCCGTCCCTGCTGCACCGGCGCCCCAGCAGCAGCAGCAGCGGCAGCAGCCGCCGCCGCCGCCGCAGCGTGGCCCCTACGCGGGCATGGGCGGTGGATATGGAGGTGGACATGGAGGGTATGGCGGTGGCTATGGCTGCGGCTTCGGGAATTACGGAGGCTACGGCGGGGGAGATGGTGGCTACGATGGCTACGATGGCTACGATGGCTACGATGGTTACGATGGTTACGATGGCTACGATGGCTACGATGGCTACGATGGTTACGATGGCTACGGTGGCTACGGTGGCTACGGCGGATATTACGGTCGCAGAACTGGCCGCACCAACTCAGCCACCATAGAGACGCCAATGACCAACGGCGCCACTGGTAAGCTTCTATCGCTCTTCCATTCGAAGACGTGACTAACTCAAGAATTTTAGACGACTTGGCCCGCGCGTCCACCCATCGTGGCCGCTCGAGCTCCCGCTCTGGACGCGCAGAGCACACTACCCGCGCCCCATCTACAGTCGGCACGCCTGACGTCTTTGGCGTACCTGAGCCCCGTCTGGGCGGCGGTCTCCACCGTCCGCGTGAGTCGAGTCATACTCGCCCACGCTCAAGGTCCCAGAGCCGCGTCGTCTCTGGCGACAACGCATTCGGCGACCAGGCCGAGGGCAGCGGTAAGTCCTCTTCTCACTCATCCGATCGTGGGTACATGCTGACGATCTTGCAGGCCGTCGTCGCCGCTCCACGTCGACCTCCCGCTCGGGCACCTTGGGTTCCACGATCAGTCATCCAGTCATCTCCGATGACGAGCACCTGCCTCGTGGCTTCCTCTCTCGTCGCGAGGGTGGCCGCCGTCAGGGCCCATACAATGGCTTCTAAAGCGGGGCTGATCCCGTCAACATCCTCTTCATGTAAGTCCCTTACCTCGAGCGACTCTCGAAGCATTGCTTCCGACTGACGACAAGTCTCCTAGTTTCTGACATGATGGCCGCGCTTGACCTTGGCAGTTTGGCTGGGGCGATAGGAGCTCATCAATCATGTTCTGAGACAGTCGGGCGAATCACTCAGGCGGATACTTGGGGGTATACTGGCCTCACTATTATGGCATTCCGGCCAGGCGTTGAGCTTTATGTTTATGTGTTCCAGGCATTGGCGTTGAGCTGATCCACTGCATGCATAGCCATCCTGAAAAGCATTTTCCAGATTGTCGTCCCATCATGGCAAGATGCTCCCGCTCACGCCGTTGTCCGTCCTTGCTGCTCAGCCAAGTATCCCGCCGTGGGACTTTGTGCTGGGTTGTAGACATAACGAAACAGCAATTGTGATTCGCTACATGTATGACTTCTCCTAGCACTTCGCCTATCAGACAATGGATCTACACATGCAGCCCAAAATGCGGGCGCAGCCGCCGCTAGCACACCTTATTTCGTCAGCACATCAATACTCTGCACAAAGTACGCTTCCCGTACAGTCCGTCCACAGCGACAGAACCTCGCGCCCAATCATGCTTGTTCCATCCGTTTCGGGCCCTCCAACATGTACAACCTCAGCATGCATTCTCAAACTCTCATGTCTGCGACCATGTGACATACACACTACTGTTGACCCGGATGTTTGGCATGCGGCGCTCAGCCCTTCTCTCGAACTTTGCTGCGCTGCGACCCTGAGTACCGTAGAGATAGCAGTGGGCCCTTGATGACGACGGTCCCGGTAGAGTTGATCGAGCTAGATGAGGTTACGATCAAATTAGTGTTGCTGTTGCCCTTTGTGGCGGCCGTGGCAGTTTTGGGATGGATTGTCGTGGCTTGGGTACTTCGACCTGATGTAGTGAGGGCTGCATCTGACTTGCCGCTAGAGAGCTACGTAGGCCAGTTCTGGGATTAGAATGGTTAGTGGGAAGTTGGTGAGCATCCAAGGAGTCGACGAGGGAGATTTCGGCGAGAGCAGCCAAAGCCATTAGGACGGTGCCGCGGATGTCACTGGTCACTCAGAGAGGGCCAGAGATGTCAATGTTTGGGCTCTGAGACAAACTCGGGTTTTGATGCCGCGGGCTGAAATAGCTGGCCAGCATAGTCGACAAATCGGACATGCATTCGAACCACAAAAATGATCGTTTTCTCTCAGCGCGACGCATCTGTCGTATTGTGTTGAACCAACGGTAACAAATTCCATCACGAGACGCCGCTTGCTTTCTACAGAACGAGCGACTACTTCTTCACCTCCTGCCCATACCCTCCCATGCCCTCATGACTAGCATACGTCTTGCCCTCAGCAGCTTGCCCTCTCCTAGGCCCGCGCTCCTCCAAATCCTCTCTCAGCCACTGCAACACAAGCTGCCCAAGTCTACTGTTGCCCTCAATACCTCCATCACCAACACCAGGCACTTCGAAAGACCCCATTTCGCCCCACTTCTTCACCTTGCCAAGTGACATATGCACCAGATGAGTCGGCCACGCAGCCAGATTATCGAGGATATGCGTGGCATACACAATCGTGCAACAGCGACTTTCAGTCTCCCGGTTCAGGAAAGAAAGAAAGTTGTGCCGGCTGAGCAGATCCAGATCCACAGTGATTTCATCAAGCAGCAGCACCTTCCAGGGTCTCAACAAACCCATGCAAAGCTGCACCCGCCTCCGCTCGCCATCAGACACGGCATGCAGATGCCAGCTCGGGTCCACGTCCAGGATCTTGATCAGTTCATCCCGGCGGTCGGGGTAGTGGTCCCCACCCACTGACTTTAGTAGCTCGGGCACTGCAATGTCGGTGCGGACGATAGGGTTCAACACCCATTCGAGGCCGAGGTAGGTCACGCCCTCGAGTCCGGTTGAGAATGGATCGATGCCGCCGACGTCTATGGTGCCGCTGGGAGCCATGCGTTTGCCGGACAGCAGGCGGAGGAGCGTCGTCTTGCCCGCGCCATTTGCTCTGAGGATTTAGCCGTGGTACATAGAAAGGATACGTGTAGCACTTACCGCCTATGAGAAGTGTTCGAGAACCTGCAGGTAGATCGAGCGAGATGTTTTGCAAGCCTGCTGATCCGTCCGGAAAGGCGAATGTGAGCTTCTTGACACCAACTGTTGGGGAAGACATCTTGATCTCCGGAGAAATTGCAGTGGGTTCAAACTCAGTCAGTCGATATCCTGTGTACTTGTGTACGAAATACAATAATGTGCATGTAGACTTGCATGACGTGATGATCTTCCCACCCAGACTTGGCCTGACGCCACTTCCGCGGCCATGCAGCTTCCCGATTGGGCGGCAGAAGTCACATGCATAGCGTGCATAATAACGTGCACAAGCTCGCGCTTGCCCTATCGGTAGTAGCGATATGCAGAAATCACGTTGCACATCCTATGTGGACAGCGAGCATAGTCACTTGCCTCTTTTGGCTTGAAGAAGTGCCTGGACGACAGCCTTGCACAAGTATTAATGTAGAAGTCGCTGAGGCTATGCAAACACCAAGAGACGGCACTTCACATCTCAGATTCCAGCCAACTAGCCACATCAAGCCAAGAGCTTTCATACTATATCGCTACATCGAAGCCAAGGGATTGTGCGGCGCATTTGGCAAGCTCCGACAGGCTTCCCGAATTCAACAGATCGAAAATGTTTAGTCGGACGTTCAAGTTGCGAGACATCCATGTATGGAGCTCGCCAACGGACAACGAGTCATAGCCGTATTCCACCAGAGACATATCCGGCCGGATTTCTTCTCGGGCAACGCCCACTCGCTGCACGCATCGATCAATCAAAGCCTCGAGGATCACGGCGTATGCCTCATGGCCGCTTTGCGCCACAGCAATGCGAGATGTGAAAGAGGCGCTCTTGCTGTCGAGCACACCATCAACCATATTGGCAGCTGGGCTGACTTCGGCGTCATCGGATTGGAATTCGTCGAATCTGGCGTCCGACAGATAGCTGGAGTTCCCAACGGCGTTTTTACTCCAAGGTATTCCCGTTGGCAGTGCAGCCTCCAGAGAAGCGCAATCACGCATCTGGTCGTCGATGACCAAAGTTAGGAGCTCGTGTAGATCTTTTTCTGACAGCATCGCATTCTCCCAGCCTCTCAAACCTGCAGATTGCACAACTTTTCCCTCGGCCACTACCCCAACCTCGCCCATGATGCCGAGATCGATTGACATAGCTTTGAGACCTTCCTGTCGCCGAAACTCAGCCAGGCTGTCTTGATATGCGCAGGCTGCACCATAGTTGGACTGTCCAACATTTCCGATCAAAGCTATGAAGGAGCTCAAAATGACAAAGAAATCCAGATCCTTCGGCATCAGCACGTGCAGGTTCCAGGTGCCTTGCACTTTCGGCCAGAGCGCCTGCTTCCACTGGTCTACGCTCATGCCGCCGAAGAGATTTTCGTGTAATGCCATAGCACATTGGATCACGCCACGGAGCGGCGGACCGTGCTCTTTATAGCCAGCGAATACGCATTGGAGCGCATTGTGGTCTCCAATGTCGACTGCATGCGCGTCTACGTGGAGTCCTTGCTGCTCTAGGTCGCGGATTAGGCGTTCGCCTTGGCTTCCTGCTCGTACACCTGAGCGTGACACGAAACAGATATGTCGGGCTCCGTGGCGAGCGAGGAGACGCGCGATGCTACGCCCGAGACCTCCTAGCCCACCGACCAGCATATATGTAGCATTTTCGTCTAGGCAAAGCGTAGGGAGAAGACCTGGCGCACGGACAAATCGAACCACTTCGGCAGTATCCCAGGTCAGGACCTGTTTCCCGGTATGCACAGGACTTTGCATAGCTTTCATAGCGACGTAAGCATCTGAGGCATGATGCGTTGTCACTGAGGTGACGATTCGAGTGATGCTACGACGCAAGAAATCAAGGGCTCCATCCAAAGCGCGACCGAGGTTGCTGTCGTTGGCTCCAATCATATTTTCGAGATCGAAGGCGACAAGACGTGCATCGCGGTCCGGGTTTAGCCGGAGTTGAGTATTCTTCGATAACTCGATGAATGTGCCAAATGGTCCCAAGCATGACCAACTCTCCTCAGGCAGCTCGCCAATTTGAGTGTTGATGATGACATCGACTCCCGCTCCTCGCGTAAGTCGCTTGATGGCGATGGCAAAGCTGGCGTCTCGAGAATGGAGGAAATGGTCGCTCGGGATGTTGTATTCGCGCATAAGCATGTCCCGTTTAGGCCCGGTGCCCACTGTCGCGAATATTTCCATTCCAAGATGCTGCGCGATTTGTATCGCCACTTGGCCGACTCCACCCGAAGCGTTATGAATCAAGATGCGTTTTCCGCTGGTTGCCACGCCATTCGCACTCGGCGGGCATGCGATCATCAGTGCATAGTATGCAGTACAATGATTGACAGGAATTGTCGCCGCCTCCGTAAGCTTGAACCCCGGTGGCACGTGTCGACATAGACTTGAACTGCCCCGGACCGTCCTGGCATGCGCCCCGAATGCAAACAAGAAGACAGCGTCACCCACGTGGAAATCGCGGACAGCATCACCAACGCGCTCAATGATTCCCGCAGCCTCGCCACCCAATTGCTTACGATCTAGCACGCCTGCTTCTACCAGAACGTCTTTAAAATTGACTCCGGAAGCTTCGACTCGTACCTCAACTTCGTCGTGCGCCAGGTCTATGGTGGAGCAGGGGAGGGGCTCCTGAAGGACCAAGCTGTCGGAATCACCTGGTTGTATGCAGCGAAGGAATGTGTAGGGATTGCTGTGCTTGAAATGATCCGTATGATACAAAGGAGCTTCTGGCTTGCACAGGTAGCTGTTGAGTCGGCGATCGGGAACGAATCGTGGGCAATAGAGCAGACCGGATGGGGCTTCTATGTGTTCCAAATCTCGAGGTCGTGCAAGTAGCAGCTCAACAACTAGCTCGGCCTGTCTGGGAGCTCCCTCCGCAATAGGGCCTGCAAGATGAAGGGTGCGGAATTCTAAGGTGCTACTATACTCATGGCGGATAGTGCGACCGAACCCCTGAACCAAAGCGCGTAGGGGTCCAGAGATTGCGGTGATCCACAACAGCACTGTAGAGCTCGCAAGGAGAGATTTGAGAGCGTGTAATCGCATCTCAGTCATGCGGCCCAAAAAGGACTCTTCCAGCTCCAGAAGCGTGATGACCCAGGCGCCGCGCAACCGGAGGCTTGGCGTGAGTGTTTCTATAGAGGCTTCGATGTCGAGGGATTCAAGGTTAGCTTTGATGTGCTTCGCAAAGTCTGCGGTAATGATTCCAGAGTCATCGCCTACAACAATGACGATAGGCGGTGTAGAACGTATCTTTGGTGGCGGGGTCCAGCACCGAAAGGCCGCGATCAACTCGGGGCGGGAAGCATGACCGAGCTCTTCAGACAGCAAGCACTCGAGTCCGAGGGGTCCATCCTCACCGAGCACATTGCGTACACTATCTACTTGTGGCAGCGGGCCCCACAAGCAGATGGCGCTCTTGTCCCCAACAGTGCGTATGACTTCACGAAGCCATTGCATCTCCTGGCTCGTTAAATTTGTGCAGCAGATTGATACAACATTATAATCGTGGTTGACCACTTTTAGAGAGTCATTTTCGATGGAATCAATTCTGCTGACTTCAATGGCCCGAGCCAAACCATCCGGTGGAAATCTCAACAGAGAAGACAAGACAGATCCCTTTTGTCCGAACAAGAGCACCCTAGGCCTAGCAATGCTGTGAGAAAGGTATTGAATGATTGCGGCCGCTCGCAATTCCAGCGTAGCGGTCTGATCCTGAAATTGACGTACAGCATGACGCCCGAGTCGCAATTTGGTCAGGCTAAGATCTGGGCCCCAGGTCAAACGGCTGCAGAGCTGTCTCTTGAAACTCGGACGACGATGACCTGCTTGCACCGGAGCAGTCGTCAGACCACTGACTCTGATGACTTCTTTACCAGCTGCTACATTCACAACGCTTATGTCGGCAGCATATTTTCTCGGTCCTATGGTATGGGTGTTTCCTCACATTTGAAGGTCACAACTCCTGACGCCGAGTGACGGAAGACTAATTTCTATGCTTGATATGCTTTGTGGGGCGAGTACATCTTCTAGCACGTCGTGGGCAGCTCCCAAAGATGCCTGGAAAGCTGCGTCTAGTAGCACGGGATCCAGCAGCATATCCGCTTCGGTTGAACAATTGGCTGCGTCCCAGAATACGTGTGCGCAAAACTCATTCGAGCATGTACGTATATCTCGAAGATGACGAAATGTAGGGCCGTATCCATAACCGATGTTTCTCACGTTTTCATAGAAAGTTTCGTGAGAGCAGGGCAATATACACCTACGTTCATGCTCCGCGTAGTCTTGGAGGACTGCGATATTCGTGAGGTCGAGCTCCTGAGCCAGGTGAGAATCAGGTTCGGGAACACAAGTGGATCTCCATTCTCCAGTGCAGGCTAAATGAGGCTGCTTCGCAGGACTACCAGCCCAAAGCTCAAAGGACGTCCAACTTCGTTGTTGTGGCGTCATGGATACGATCAGCTCCACGGGCTCATCATTTGGCACCAGCGTGGCTTTGTGTATACGAATGTCTCTGAAGCTGTCCGTCAGAATGTCTCGGCCAGGTGCCACGATTTGTCGGCTGGCCTGCACCACCATGCTGATGAGTGCAGCTCCTGGAAAGACGACTGTGTCGTTGATGGTATGATGTGAAAGCCACTGGTAGCGTTCTAGGCTTATGAATGATCGCCATACATATTTAGAAGGGCATGTTCCTAGAACACGTGGTCCCAACAGGCCTTGCGGTGCAGCGCTCCTGTGCAGGTAATCTCGAGCAGGTCGACCGAGGGAGCTCGATAGAGCCCGTCGATTCCATGCATAGGCGGGGAGGTCTGTAAGTACACGCGGATGGGGAGGCTCCTCTTGGCGGGCGGACCACTCGCATTGAAGGGCGGTGCGAAGAAATGCATCGGCGGCGTCGATGCTCTGCGAGAATGCGCCGTACTGCAGCAGCGCCGTTCCCATGCCTGGCCATTGCGCCCCTTGGCCGGTGAAGACGAATGAGAGCTGCGGACTCCGGGCGGCGTCACCCTCGCAAGCAAGCTCGGCGGGCTTGAGAGCATCTAGCAACTCGCGCTTGCCCTGAGCAACGATAGTCCGCCTCCACCGGAAGGGTGTGCGCCGCACGGTGAGGGTGTACGCAAGGTCTCGGAGGAACGCGGCGTCGTCTCGGGGATTGCTGCGCGTCACGTAGACGCTTTCAACAACGCTGGCGCTGCTGTACAAAGATGGGTACAGGATCAATTGGTCAGCGGTGTACGAAGAGTACCAGAGCTCGCTAAGATTGCTGGATTTACCCTCTTACTCCTTCGACTTGCAGGAATATTGGGTAGAGCATGGTACAGTTGCAGGTTCACAAAGTCCCGCATGTAAGCCTGCAGGGATTACGCAATCACAATGGATATCCAGCACCCTCGAGCAGATGGAGGATGTTGCTGGACAGGTGGGGCGCGTGTTATACTCTTCTCGCCTCTCCTGTTCAGCTTTGCAAGAAACCAGCAAAGGCCACCTCGTGGCAGGGACAGCAATGTGCCCACTCAGTACAATCGGCGACATGGCTGCCATGGCAGCGTGGCACAGCCACGGGCGAATATTCGGTGATCAAGTCAGCCATCAAGCTTTGATCTCAAAGTCCATGTCAGTCACGTCCGCCATAACGTGGTCAGAACAGAGTAGTGAAAGCCTCGTTCAAGTCACTATCCAGTGCGGGAAGGGAACGTATGACGATATGGACATACACATTGGTCTTCTCCGGTCACCAGCCACTGAAGTTATTCATGTAGCGCGATGCAAATCGTATCGGCCACGGCCAGAAGAACTCGACGTGATCGTGCAATCGGTTGAGCAGATCTCACCACGGATTGAGCACGTTATCCACTCAGCCAACGAGAATGGCCAGATCCTTCAGGGAGAATTGATCTACCGCCTTTTCGGTGGTGTTGTGAAATACTCCGTGCGGTTCCAGGGCCTGAAGAAAGTGTATCTGGCGCCTTCGGCTACCCCGAACATCATCGAAGCGGTGGCCACCGTTTACCTTAGCCCAGCCCGTCCCACGGAGCATTTTGCTGCAAACCCATATTGGACGGATCCACTGCTACAACTTCCAGGAATGCTTCTCAACTCTGGATTAACCGCTGCGTCGTCCCGCGAGAATGCCTTCATAGTACAGGGCTACGAGCGGTTCTGTTGGCACGGTTGGGCCGGGGATGGCGCACAGTATACGTGCTACACCCAGTTACGTCAAACAGACAAAGGCGATAGCGTCACTGCAGACATCTACGTCTTCCGCCGATCGATCCCAATTGCGTCCTGCAAAGGGATGTCTTTGACCCGGGTGCCGCTGCACAGCATGGAGGAACTGATTCGACAGCCACTCGCCGCAATAGATCACGCGTCGAATCGCTTCCTCGATGCTAGAAACATATTGCTATCGTCCAGCGGCAGTGAACAAGATGTGAAAGCACTTCCGTCTGCTACCGATCTGGCAAAGCGCCTAGTCACGACAGCAATCGAGGAGTCCGGTCTTGGGTCTGTGTCTCTCGACCCCTCTATCGCCTTTTCGAATCTGGATATAGACTCCCTGTGCGCAGCTGCAGCGATTTCGCGCGTAGGCAAAGAGGTGGGGATGACGCTCCCGATCACGCTCTTATTGAAACACTCCAGCCTTTCCGATCTGCTCCATGCGTGCCGGGAGCTACTTCATGAGGACTCTGCCGTCACATCTGACACTGACACGATAGAGGCTGTCTCTCCTCGGGAGTCTGGACGCGACACTCCAAGATTCATGTTGTCTGAGAACTCTGGATATCGCCACAAATCAGAGATGGGAAGTCTTGCGTCGGAACTCCGCACAGAGATCAAAGGCAATGCCGCAAAGAGCCCAATGAGAGTCGTGCCACCCGCAAAAGCTGTTCTTATCCATGGGCGAAGGTCAAATCTGTTGCCACCTCTGTTCATGATGCCTAGCGGGTCGGGTTCGGCTGTTGATTTCATACACTTTCCCTCCTTGCATGACGGTCGGAGATTGTACGCCATCAGCTCTCCCTTCTCGGACCGTGAGACAGAGTTCACTTGCACAATCGAGGAGACCATCCCAGCCTTTCGAGATGCCATTCGAAGCGTCCAACCCAAGGGACCGTACCTTCTCGGTGGATACTCGGCTGGCGCCATATTCGCGCTCGAACTCGTGCGCCAACTAGACGCCGAGGGCGAGCAAATTGATGCTTTATTCATCCTCGACTTTCCAGCGATCTCGCACTTCTCGACGGCGTCGATTCCTAATCACCATGGCCTCTCGGCCACCGACGCCAAGTACGGCCATTTGTTCGTCAAAGATCATGCTGCCCACATGAGAGCTGTCTTCAATGCTCTTCATCGCTATAGGCCTCGACCTCTGCCTGTGTCTGCGCAGCCTCAGCTTGCTCTCGTGATATGGGCTACAGAGACTCCTGCCGTGGATTTCAACGAGGACGAGTTCCAAGCTGTACTCGCAGAAACGCCTTCAGAATACCACCCGCTGGTCCGATGGGCTGTAGCACCACGAGATCATCTTCGAGGCCCCTGTGGGTGGGACGACCTGCTGGGAACCGATGTATCTGTGGGCTACTGTCATGCGACACATCACGAGCTCATATTACCGCCGGTGGTAAGTTGCACCTCTCGGAAATACCGCTGATGTTCCCCAATCTGGAGTGGAACCCTTTACTGATGGAAATCAACAGTCAGCCCAGGTGGTGGCATGATCAACAGCAGTCTTGAGGGGCTGCCACCGAAGCAACGCGATATTCGATGATGGGTCACTTCATTGTATCATTCTCCGAAGGGCACGCTTGTTCCTTCTGCCGCGTCTTCATTTATTCTCGTCAAGTCTGCAGTGCTAAACCCACGTCATTTCAGTGGTTGTAGGTGGGTGCCCCACAAAGGCAGGTTCGGAACTCACAACGTAACGATTGTGACATCCTTCGCGTCAAGAGGCATGCTGTGCAGAGCATTCGAAGACATGGTGATGTCGCATACATCGTGGCATTCGCCATCGTCGTTTTATCCATGACAAGCCCTCGGAGCGAATCCAAGTGTGATGTCGGGCTTTGTCCCACCGGTGTCAGGTGTGGCCTAGGGGAGTGTCGATACTTCTTGATGTCTGTCGGTGTGATAGCAGAGAGTACTTCACGAGATTCCATCTGCCAGCAACGAGCCTTGTCTGCATAGTGCCATGTCTTGGCATTCATTTGTAGCTCGGTCAGACGACCACTCGTCCGCTCGGCTATTATGTAGAGCTCGACTGCCCGTGATGAAGTATACGTGAATAGTGAGATGTTATTCAGAAGGATCTGACTACCGTGTACAGTAATGCGTAAGCATCGTGCTATATCCGTGAGCCATTCGCAGATTTTATGGCTTTCAATCAATACTAGCGTCCCATTTGATGGGCACTTCCTCGCTTAGAATTTCACTCACACCCGTATAGTAGTATCTTCACATGCCGTCTACATCAAGATCATACAAATGTAGATGTTACGTGCATGTTCTAGGCTACATCTACACACGAGCATGGCTCGTAGCTGTCCCATCGACCCCATCATCGCTATCATAGGCGCGACGGGCACTGGCAAATCTGATGTACGATTTCTGCTCTCAGTCACCAGGTAGGTCGAGTACTAATTTCAGCGACCAGCTAGCGGTCCAGCTGGCAAGACGATACAATGGCGAGATCATAAATGGCGATGCGATGCAGCTCTATGCTGGTCTACCGATCATTACCAACAACATAACCTCCGAGGAACAGCAAGGCGTGCCACACCATTTGCTCGGATGCATAGGATTGCATGAGCAGACATGGGTTGTCGGTACATTTGTCAAGAAGGCGTTGAGTGTCATAGCAGAAATCAGGAGTAGAGGCAAGCTACCAATCTTGGTAGGTGGCACGCATTATTACACCCAGAGCCTGTTGTTCCATGATCGTCTGGCTGAGGCTGAGGACGAAAGCCACAACACGAGTGCAGATCAGGAACAAGACAGACAGCGATGGCCAATCTTCCAAGAATCGACCGAAAGGCTCTTGGAGGAGCTCAAGCGGGTTGATCCGGCCATGGCGGACCGATGGCACCCCAAAGACAGGAGGAAGATTGCGCGTAGTCTGGAAATTTATCTCAAAACTGGTAGGAGGGCTTCGGATGTCTATGCTGAGCAGCGAGGACGGAAGACTGCGGTGATCGACGATGACGATGCGGATAAGCAAGGCATGCGTTTCGATACATTGCTGTTCTGGGTACATGCAGAGCAAGATGTCTTGCGATTGAGACTGGACAAGCGAGTGGACAAAATGGTCGGTGCTGGTCTACGTGACGAAGTGGGCACCTTGAATCATCACGCAGAAGTGGAAGCGCAGGCAGGTCGAGAGCTGGATGAGACGAGAGGTATCTGGGTGAGCATTGGGTACAAAGAGTATAAGCACTACGTCCAGTGCCTGCAGTCTGGTAATCGCGACGAAAAGGAGCTGGAAAGCCTCCGTCTAGAGGCTTTAGAGAGAACCAAAACTGCCACACGACAATATGCCAAACGGCAAGTACGGTGGATCCGCATAAAGCTCGTCAACGCACTACAAGAGGTATCGGCGAGCGACAGACTCTACCTCCTGGACGGCTCCGACGCCAGCAACTTCACTTCTTCCGTAGTCGAGCCAGCAGCAGATTTCGTGAAATCATGGCTAGAGGCTCGACCTATGCCGCCTCCCACGTCCTTGTCACATGTAGCTGCCGAGCAGTTGCAGCCGAAGCAAGACGACGTATCTACGAGGCGTGAGTGGACGAAGCAGTATTGCGAGGCATGCGATGTTACATGCGTGGTGAAGGAGCAGTGGGAGCAGCATACCAGAAGTAAGGCTCACAAGAAGGCAGTTAGTAAGGGGCGGCAACAAGGATGAATGTCGACAGCAACACAAGCTTCTGGGTTTCTTGCGAGTTGCAGAGAAATTCACATTGAATTAGAGACGTCAACAGGGACCGTCGATGTGTGTGGTCTCTGTTAGTGCTAGCTCTGGCTACACCTATTGGGCTCGGCAGGTGAATGAACCAAATATCTTGGTGGAGACCTGACGGGAGGGCCGAAGTCTTTGCGGCGGGCTCAGTGAGGTGGAGAGCAGAGGAACCGAAGCCGGAACTACCTTTTGCACGGACAGCGACGTCTACGGTCGCGGATTGAGAGTCCTGACTCCGTTTTGTCACTCCACTGCTAAGGCTTTGGCGCACAGCTTCGGGCTCCAGGTTGTACACTTAAGGGCCCATCCTGGAGCATTGTACGCTGTCCAGTCGGTCGATTAATCATGGTCAGGATTCTCATTCGCCAACTTTCACATTCCCATTGAACTCTCTTATGAGGATCGACAAGCTCGTAGTATCGAACCAAACCCTCTGTCCTTTCTCTTCTGGCTCATGGCCGTACGTGGGCCCAACACCAACCAACAATCACTATATATGAGCCTGTCTCTGCTGCTTGTCAAAAGCGGATCGAGGATTGACTTCGAAAACGCAACTCGGCGATGGGTCAATAGCGGTTTCGGGCCTCGGTGACCACAGACTCACCCATCTCTGCTCGCAACAAGTCGTTGATTGGCAAGAAGGGAAACTCAAAACGATGTCCAACATGGCAGCTCTCGGCGTGTCGTGGACGGCGTGTATCAAAAACAGATCAAAGAGGATCGGCCGTCACGAACCCCTCGAGAAATATTTCTCTCTAAACCCTTGACACCAGTACCACGAAGCATTCTTCGCAACCACACCAACTCTCACCATGAAGTTGCTCATCACTATCGGACTGCTAGTCACCAGTACCTCAGCCGATTACTACTGCTACCCTGCCCCACCAGAATGGGGCGTACATTCCCCTCCCCGACCGCTTTCGCCGCTCGAGCCAGTGCATTTCCACCAACTTGTCTTGTGCACCCACACAGTGCGAAGGGGACTGCTTCAATACCGATGATGTAGGTGTGCTTCGTCCAGTTCAGATGATCAGGAGCTGGATCCAGGGGTGGGAAGCCCAGAGGCTGGTGGAGGGAGGGTGCGTCGCTGCCATTGGTGAAGGCAGAGGCGCTGTAGGAATCCCCACTTCCAAAAGTCAGTATCACCGCTACGGATCTTGCTATTCTACTCACAATACGAAGAGTGACAGAGGCGGTTGTAGGTGCTCGCTTTCAAAGTGTTGGGCCTGTAGATTCTTGCTGCTGTTATCAGAGCTGAAGAGCCCCAGTAATGCTAGCAGCAAGCCTGCAATAATCACAATGCCTTGCAGAGCAATGACGAAGGCCAAAGCTGAGCTGTGGGTTGCTGCTTGTCCATTCTGTCCCTTTTTGTCTCTTCCCGCTACCGCTGCCATGTGGGTCATGGTGGGTGCTCCTGTTGCCGCAGGACATGAACGAGATTTCTTCACAAAAATGGTAACGACCGCATTGCGGTTGGGTTTCGAACGGGAGTCGAGCAAGCGCAAGGACTACCTCTTGTTGTTCGGAGACAAATCCTCAGCCGAGAAGAAACGTGTACGGTCGTGCAGGAATGTGGCTTATTTGGACTAGGCACTAGTAGGTAAGTATACATTCGATTTCACGAATTTGAAGCAGACTTTCTTCTCCTGCCATACGTGGGAGTGTCCGTTGATTGCATGACGCAGTACGAAGACGAGGCAGTTGGTAATAAGTCTCAGCGTTCATGATGCGAGAAGATATTAAGCTCAGGCAGCACCGCATGCCGCATGAGGATCTTGCTTATGAAAAATAGCCACGAAAAGGAGCGCAGGATGCTCAGGATGTCTTTTCAGAATTTGTATCCCTAAGATAGCTCTCGAACCTCAACAACGCCATCTGCAGTTCCAGCACGCCTTCGCCCGCCTTGGGGATCATGCAGATTGCTGGTCCAGACGTAGCTTTGCCCTCGTTCGGCCCAGAAGGTCTCAGAAATTTCTCAAGCTGCGGATCGTGTTGCGGAAAGAGCTGGGCGAGGTCATACATCTCAAGACGTCCGGGTAACCCGGCCCTGACATGCCTCTGCAGTGCACCAGCATCGTCCCCATCATGACGTTCCTGCTCCCCTGCATAACAAAGCACAAACGCAGCCTCCTCCACCTCCTTCATCTCACCCTCTCCAACACCCACCCACTTCCCCTTCCCTCCCACCCTCCTCAAACCCTCCCTTACGCCCTCCCTCAACCTCTCCTCCACTACACCCGCCATGCTTGCATCCCAAACCCACTCCTTGCCCACCACCAACTTCCCCTCCACCTTCCCCGTCTTCTTCGCAAACCACTGCTTCACCCTCATCGACGCCAAGCGATGCCACCATTTCCTCGCTGTGAGGGCGTCGACGACGGGTTTGCGTGCGGCGACGTAGCTTCGTGCTGGTGAGCGGAGGTCGGGGGGGTGGGGGGTGGAGGGAGCGATGTCGGGTGTCAGAGTCGCTTTTGGAGTGGCAGGAGCGTTGGATGAGGGGTCCGGGAAGGTGGAGATGAAGGGGAGGAGGAAGTGGGAGGGGAGGCGGGCGTGGGTGAGGGTGCACTGGCGGACAGGCGATGCGAGGGCGTGGGCGAAGGCGTTGTGCACGAGCTGTTTCTGGAAGTCGGTCTTCTTCTGCGGCTTCGGGGCTTTGGGTGCTCGGTGTCGGGTTTTGGCCGCGTGGGCTATCGGGTCCATCAGAGGAGGCAAGGGCAGTGGGCGGCCGCCATGCTGTCTTTGCCGGAGGGCGCGCGTGCCATCACAACCGTCGCTGAGCCGCGTCGGTTGTGTGACTCGGCCAAGGGTGCTGTAGTGAGAGCGTGCTGCTGGCGAGAACCCGCCTTTCGGCATCGGCAGCGTGAGTCGTGAAGAACGCAGATTCGAGGTGCAATGGTGGGTTGGTGGGGCGTCACGGAGGTCGGAGCTCGCATCTACATCAGGAAGGAACGTGTGCTCTATCTATCGCATCCCAGATATCTCTACATATTATACTCAATCATCATGGAACCTCTGACAAGATCATTGCTGCCGTCAGCCCGCTTACGCATCCCCCGCCACCCCACCACCTCTCCGCACCTCCGCCCCATCTCCACCCTCCCGCCCTTCCCACCCACCAACCACGACCACCCCTTCCGCCGCCACCACCCGCCCTCCGCCGCCCTCCCCCTCCCCTTCGTGACCGAAATCACCTCGGGCGGCTACCAAGTCAGCGACATCTTCTCCCGCCTCCTCAAAGAACGCATCATCTACCTCAACAGCGAAGTCGACGACACCACCTCCGCCTCCATCGTCGCCCAACTCCTCTTCTCCGAAGCCGAGAACCCGCAGAAACCCATCAATCTCTACATCAACTCGCCCGGCGGCTCCGTCACGGCCGGCCTCGCCATCTACGATACGATGCAGTACATCCAGGCGCCCGTGCACACCATTTGCCTGGGCCAGGCGGCGAGCATGGGCAGTCTGTTGCTGTGTGGGGGCGCCAAGGGCCAGAGGAGTTGCTTGCCGCATGCACGGATTATGGTGCATCAGGTGTCGGGCGGGTACTCGGGACAAGCGAGCGACATTGCCATTCATGCCAAGGAGATTTTGAGGGTGAGGGAGCAGCTGAACAAAATCTATCAAGTACATTTGACCCCGAAAGAAGGCGGCGAGAAGAGCTTGGAGGAGATTGCTCGCGTGATGGAGCGCGATTTCTTTATGAGCGCAGAGGAAGCCATGGATTGGGGCATTATTGATCGCGTGATGAAAGGGAAGCAGAGGGAGGGTGAGGATGGGAAATGAGGTGGATGCCGTCATGACGAGGATGTAGACGCGCGGCAGAGACAGGCGACGACAGACTGAGATATCGAGAAGACGAAGGCCAGACGGACCGACAGCCGGCTCACGTCGTGAATCTGTTCATTTCGCGGTCAATATGTCTCGACCTGTCAGAGTGGGATGGCCATTGTGGCGAATCCGGACCTGCTTCACTCTGATCAACACGCCTCACCGTATCTTCCTCGGTGATTGCTAAGAGCACAGCGTGACAGATAAGCGGCAAGGGCCCGGTCATCCTCGACATGTCAGTACTCTGTCACGAATGAAATCCCGCGCGATGGCGATAAGGGACGATGCCGACGTACTACGACTGGGCGGCTCAAATCGCGACGTTCTGGACAAACCACCGCGCCCACACAGCATTCAGATCATCAGCACGCTGAGGCATTCGGGGTGCTGAAGAGAGCAGGAATCGAGACGCGATATTTCGGCCTCTTCGCGTTATGAACCATCATCCTTCACCCCATCATGAGGTGGCCTGGCAGGAGGGGAAGTAGACATGCCATTGCAGCCAAGGATCCAGTCCATTCGGGTTGAGACAAAAGATCACAACTTAACGAAAAGACTTTATACAAACCATGCTCACTAAAACCGACATGACCTCTCCAACAACCACACCTTCACCCCACCCTCAGTAGACATACCTAAACCCCTTATTCTCCCGATCCGTCAAGTCCTCAAACGCACGCACCAACCTCTCGTCCCTCGCCTCGCTCACCCCGGCCGCTGCTGCCGCATCCCTCTTCTCATTCTCCCGCTTCAAGTGAAAGCGCAAAACCACAATCGCGATGACCAAAACAGCGTAACAGCCCATGTGCGTGGCGAAAGCGATGAAGTAGCGTGGCGCGTTCCAGGCGAGGAAGACTTGCGGTCCGATGGCGTTGCCGGTCGCCCACGAGACAAAGTTGAGGGCCTGAGGGTGTTAGCGTGAGTGTTTCGATTGAAGGGGTTGAGAGGGGAGACTTACTACACAGACGGATCTGAGATGACGAGACAGGGTGGTCAGTTGGAGTTCTCTGTGAGCTTTTCTAGGAGGCGACGTACTTTTTGGTCTGCCCGGCGACATTACGGGACAGCATGGACATTCCTAACGTCTGCGCGCACCAGAAACTGAGCACGATGTAGTAGCTGAACAGCAGGCCGGCTTCGGTCGCGGTATCGGTATTCGCGACGGTCATGAGAACGACGGCTTGGAAAGAAGACCAGTCAGTATACGCTCTTCCTCTTTTCTGGTTCTGAGATGGAGCAGCCTTACTGCCGATGAATGAGGGTATCACGTAAATCCCCATGATCAAGCTGCGACGGAGGCGGTCAGTATTACGGGCCGCGCCAGGGTCAGCCTCGAGGTCTTACAGATTCTGTCCCGTCTTCTTCACCAGCCACGTGGAGCTAAGCAGGATCCCAATGATGAATGCCCCTACAATCCCAAATCAGCACCGGCACACCGACCCCTTGCAAAGCTCCCACCTACCCAAAACCATAGCCAACAACTGCGTCTGCAACACGGTAAAGCCAAACCCGGTAATGATAATATTGGCGAACGCGCCCAGTCCGCTCGTGGGAAGCGTGGTAGTGAACTGTATCAAACCTATCCCGAACCACAGTCAGCCCAGCCCCCTCGCTCCTTCTTTGAGGAGATCTTTCAAGAACGAACAATAACACCACGTCTGCACATCCCCCAGCGCCTCCCACAGCTGCTCGACGCGGAACCGCCTATTCTGGATGCCCGTTTGATTGCTCCGAACTCGCTCGACCATGAGGATTTTGTCGGATTCGGAGAAGCATTTGGCGCGCATGGGGGAGTCGGGGAGAAAGGAGAGGACGAAGATCCTATTATCACGAAGACGTTAGTGGAGGGATCGCTTTTGGTGTGGGGAGGATGGAGGGGCTGGTACTTGCCCGTAGAGCACGGAGAAGCAGCCGTAGGTTATGAAGATTGCTTGCCAGGATTTGAGTGGGCCGGTTTCTATGAGGGTGAAGCAGTACTGGAGCAAAGTCAGGGGTCGTTGAGGTCTTTTGTCCAAGTTGAAGTGAGTGCTCTTACCGCGAGAAGTCCGCCGACGATCTTTTTACGGCGTACGCAGAGATGTCAGCCAGCCTTGCCGGGAGTATGGACGGTCACCAGTAAGACGGCTTACCTGCTGGCCGCCATTCATCATGTACCTTCTCTCTCTGCGTCAACAAGGCATTTCCGCCCTCGCAAGCAATGTCGACTCACCAAAATGTCACGATCAAAGCCTGCTCTTCCCTCTTATACCACATCGACGACATGATCAAGAACGAAGGCTGACACACGGCCTCGGAGATCCCGAGCAGGATTCTGCAAGCAAGGATACTGGTGAAATTCGTGCAAGCTGTCAACGCGCTTATCAGTCCCTCAGCTACTGCAATCGAATGGAACGTGGAAATCTCACCAGCATGCACTGCCAGGATCGTGCCCCAGAGGATAATCGCGGTGCCTAGCTCATCACGAAATGCATCAACGGCGCGTCGAAAACAAACCAAAAAAAGATTGTCGGGATGGCTGGGCACGAACCAAGAAACTTCCCGATCGGTATCCGTGCGATCATGCGATTGATCGGGAACTCGACGAACAGAATCGCAATGTAAATCGCCGTGGTGAGCCAGGAGTACTGTTGTCCCACGAGATGCTTCGCGGAAGATCTTCACTCAGCGCACGCTATTCACTCGGCGACTGATGAAGGTGGTCCTTACCAGGTCCTTCTTGATGCCCATGATGCTCGTGAAGCTTAGGGTGCCTTTGTCGAGGGCTTGGAGGAAGTAGGTGAAGACTTGGTTTTTGCTTAGTCGATTCCCCTCTTAGGGGTATGTGGAGGGGTCGTACTGACCCATGATGGGTAGGACTCGTTTGTTGATCATTTTGTATAGTCTGGCGTTCTCTTCCGGCGAGATTTCGACTGCGGCGCCCGCGGTGTACTTTGCGACTTCCTGGATGATAGAGGGCAGTCATCAGCAGAGATGTCGACGCTTGGGGATCTCCTTGCAACGTCGTCTCAATGACTCGATTCGTGTATTCGAGGCGCGGGTTCATCGTGGACTTACTGCGTAACCGTCAGCTTATCTGCGTGCGATGATATCTATGGCGTTGGGACCACCAACCCGCATCGATACGTCCATAATCCTGATCATCTTTCTTGAGCTCATCAGGAGATACAACTCTCTCGATCTCGACAGCGTCCAATGCAGGTTTTGTGCCCTGAGCGGCATCAATTGCTCCCATCGCTACCTCAACCCGCTCGGGGCTGCACTTAGATTCGGCCATGGTGTCGCTTGAGCTCGAGCCTGGCGATAATGCAAGATCCAAGACACAAGATCCATTCCAGAGCAAAAACCCTTAAAACATATCTTCGGCGGGCCTTTCTGCTAAGCTTTCTCGGGCCAACCACGAGCTGCGATGCACCTTGCCCGCACGCGAGCCATTGGTGGGGCTGTCCGCTTCGAGATAGCCAAAGTTGTGGAAGGATGCCGGGAACAATCAACAACAGCCCGAAATGCGACTTGGCAATCTATCACACTGGAGAAGGTGTGGAGGCGTGGAGATGGTTGTGTGGGGTCGCTCTCGCCGTCTCGGAGCACCTTGTAGCGAGGCCTTGGTAATGTTGCCCGAGCCGCACCTTATACATTACTCTTAGCTGCTTTTCTGCCTACCCGGGTGATGCGAAAGTCTTTTTAACCGGTCCCATCACGTGGGATCAAAGCAGCAGGCACCGTCACTCAGGTACCGTCGCCACCATGCCGCAACAACCAATTACCGTGCATGGCCTGCAAAGCGACACCATCCATGCCGCGATCGATCGTTTGATCGATAATCTGGTTGCAATCAAGGATGACTCTGGCAAGTTTCTGCTCAAGCTGGAAGATGGTAGGAGATGAATCTTTGCGGCCTCTTTCCTGACGTTTCATGCTGATGACGGGCCAGGCAGGGTCATTGATACCAAAGGGTCGTTGCATATGTGGCGTTTCGCGGTGGCGTGGTGCTGACATTGCAACAGCTGGAATGACTGGGAATGGACGCACGGCATCGGGCTGTATGGTCTATGGCAATACCATGCATTAACTGGATCCGAGAAAGCCCTTCGAACGGCGCAAGACTGGTTCAACAACCAGCTCGCGGTCGGTACGACGAAGAACATCAACACCATGTGGGTGGCCCCTGATCTTTGTCTGCTCGGCTCCTAACGCAGGCCATTTCAGGTCTCCTTTTCTGACTCTTGCATATCTGTACGAGCGAACCGGCGAGCAATCATATCTCCCATGGCTGGGTTCCTGGGCCGAGTGGGCTATGTATGATCTCAAGCGCACTCCGTTCGGTGAGTCTGGACGAGTATAGACCGCTCGACGCTGACCAGTTCGGCTGATTTACTGGTTTGCTTCAAGGCGGCATGCAGCACGTCACATACTTATCTGATAACCATAACGAGCTGTGGGATGATACGCTCATGATGACTGTGCTTCCGCTGGCAAAGATTGGGAAGCTGCTAGGCCGGCCAGAGTACATTGCCGAGGCGCAACGACAATTCCTCCTTCATATTAAGTACCTGTTCGACCCCACGACTGGCCTGTGGTTCCACGGCTGGAAATTTGACGATGCCGGCGGACATTTTGGCCACAACTTTGCGCGTGCAAGGTATGCCACCCCTCGAAGTATCCCTTTTGGGCCTGACTGATCGAATAGGTGGGCACGCGGTAATGCATGGCCGGCCATTGTAATTCCAGAAATCATCGAAATGCTGGGTAAGTGAAAGGGCTTCTATCAAGGGTATCGATGTTGATATCTGTCAGATCTGCCTCCCAACGATGCTTTCCGCATTCATCTCATAAATACATTAGAGGCTCAGGTCCAGGCTTTGGGGCGCTTACAGGCCGAAGATGGCTGCTGGCGGACGCTCTTAGACGTGCCCGAGAGCGAAGGCAGCTATCTTGAGGCGAGCGCCACCGCTGGCTTCGCCTACGGCATCTTGAAAGGCATCAGGAAGCGATATATTGATCGCAGTTACGAGCACGTGGCGATCAAGGCAGTCAAGGCGGTCCTTGCTCGGATAGATCCGGACGGGGAGCTACGCGATGTCAGTTTTGGCACCGGCATGGGAAATGATCTACAGCATTACAAGGACATCCCGTTGACATCGATGCCGTACGGTCAAGCGATGGCGATGATGATGCTGGGTGAGGTGTTGCGGATATTCATATAGAGATCGTTGGCTTCATCACGGATCGAAATGACACGCTAGTCTATGGAAGAACATTGATCCTATGGCTTTGGAGCCTCACGCACTTGAACTCAGTTCCTTCTGCTTCCCCTCACCCTGTTGACGAATTTCTCTGCTCGGGTCAAAGATGTACCAGGTACATGCACACCACATGAGACAGCCTGTCACACTACTATGTATCTGACCCGAGACTTAATTAGGTCTTGATACGGAGTCAAGCTAGTCTTTGCTACAATAAATCTGATATCTGGAGACTACACATTGCCCTTCGAGTTGAGCGTTGAGGTTTGTACTGCGCAAATTCATGCGCCATGTCTCTCTTTATCTACCTAGTGGTCCATGTCGCTCTTTTCTGTTTCCTTCGATCAGCTACTGCATTTCAAGCTATCCAGGACGCCAATCAAATTGTCCTTGCGAACGAACGCTTGCACGTGTCGGTAAGCAACCCCCCTTCCGTCCTCCAGAGAAGAAAAGGCAGGGAAGTCTACGTCGGAATGGCCTATTCGACGCCTGGTCAATAGCTTCCTCCGATTCATGAGCAGCTTGCCTGACAGACACTTTGCAGCTCAACAAGTCCATAGGCATCATCGATCAACTATCCCTAGACAACCAGGACTTGCTGGGACCTCCCAACTATGCTGCAAAACATGGCCTTGGGCCTTACTTGGACTGCTACTGCGTGGGTACCTTGCCGGTAGGCAATTCAGTCGCTAAGACTCTGACGTACCACAGACACCGAAAGGCGCATACACGCCGGGGTCGAATCATCCACAGTACGCCGTCCTGCAAGGCAATGATAGCAGCGGCATACCTTGGGCTGGTGTTGTTATGAGTGAAGGTAACGACCGCATGCTGGAGATGAACGCAGCTCCTTGAAGCTGATCGCTTCATTTCCCAGTCTACCCACCCACTGGCCAGATACTTGAGCAATACTGGTTTCTGCACGGTGAAGAGACAGGTCTCCACAGCTTCTCACGGCTCGTGTACCGCAACGAGACTGGTCCTGAGAGTCTGGGAAGCTTCCAAGAGTTTCGAACCCTGTTCCGACCTAACACTCACCTTTGGACACACCTGTCGACCAACAAGCGCCAGAATGCTCCATTGCCATATCATAACCCCGCGAATGCCGTAGATGGCGGCTCAGGGGATGTGACGCTGGTTCAGGACACCACGTGGAGAATCAACAATGCCAGCGATCCTTATGTGATCGAAGAGTCCGATTATTTCAGCAAATACATCTTCAGCGACGGCTGGCGAGACCACCTGGTCCATGGCTTGTTTTCAGATGGTCGTCGTAACCCTGGTGGTTCGACTTTTGGCGCTTGGCTAGTGATGAACACCAAAGAGACGTATTTTGGTGGACCGGTAGGCTCAATCTTGACCATCACCGTGGCATTCGCTAACACATGTCATGTCGAAGCTTCATTCGGATCTGACTGTAGATGGTATTATCTACAATTACAGTACGTCCATTGGGAACAGATAGTAGGCTTGCATGATGACAGGTGCTTACTTTTGACGCAGTAATCTCAAATCACCACGGTGATCAGACGCCGAACATTACTAACGGCCTGGACTATCTTGCTGGTCCGCAATTTTACTACTTTAATCGTGGGCCACCCAACGCAAAACTCCAAGACCTGCGAAAGGATACGCTTCAGTTCGCATCGCCCATGTGGAATGCGGACTTCTACGATTCCATTGCGCCGCACGTGCCGGGCTACGTTCCAACTGCGGGTCGAGGCTCCTGGAAGGGAAGCATTCGTCTGCCCCGGGCGGCCCGGAGACCTCTGGCGGTGCTTTCTGCGAATGGCTTTGATTTTCAAGACAATGTTTTCAATACCAGCGCCGGTCAATACTGGGCAGATATCAACCCTGACGGCTTGGTCGAGATCCCAAGGGTCAAAGCAGGCACATATCGCCTCACCGTCTATGCTGATGGAGTCTTTGGCCAGTTTGAGCAGGATAATATTGTGGTCGAAGCGGGTCAATGCACCGAAACAGACGTTGAATGGCAGGAAGACTGCCACGGTATTGAACTTTGGCGCATTGGAAACCCCGACAAAAGCTCTGGAGAGTATCGACATGGTTTTGCACCTGATTTGACGCATCCACTGCATCCGGCACAGTACAGACTATACTGGGGCATTTATGACTACGTCGCAGACTTTCCTCACGGTGTGAACTTCCAAGTTGGCCAAAGCGACGTAAGCGTGGACCTCAACTACGTACATTGGAGCGTCTACGGAGGACGCGGCAGCGTACGTCCCGACGTCTACGTCGGTAACGGCAATGTCAACAACTGGACGATCCTTTTCGATGTCGACCCGGAGGTTCTCCGGGGCAAAACCCACGCATACCTGACCATTCAATTAGCAGCGGCGAAAACCGCTGCTGGCAACACGGACGTGTACAAGGCGAGTCAGCGGTACGCCAACCTCCCATATACAGTCGCTGTCAATCATCATGAACTGGAACCTTGGATCATTCCGTGCGTCTCCCTATCCCAGTATTCTCGCCGCAGAAGTGCTAAACCGCAGTCAGATATTATCAAAGCAGCTCCTGTGCTGTGAGGTCTGCCGTTACTTGCTACAACCTCGTCCACCACTTTGTGTTCGATGCGAGCTTCCTGCTCCCGGGGGGGAACAAAATAATCCTCAGTCTGCCATTTAATGCAACTGACTATGAATCGGCAGTCTTGTCTAACGCTATATATGTGCAGTACGACGCTTTGAGGCTGCAAGTCGAATGAACATCAGACAAAATACCAAGCCGCACGATTGCGAGCATTGCTTTGTACACAGAGCTAGTCACTTCCAACCAACATCGCCTGGTGCTATACCAAAATTCCCAGGCAGCAGAGTATACATTACCTATTCAACTGCGCACAAGTCGGTGGCTCCTGCACAGCATTCTTAATCATCTGCTTCAGCATATCCCCATCGATCTCCAGTACATAATCCACAGTCCGCAGATTCTGTGCGGCTGGCATCAAAGCTTCCTGGTAGGCATGGATGTTGCCGTAGGATGGTGATGAATAGCTCGTGTCAACTATTCCAGAAATCGTCAGTGGATATAATTGAATGAGCGTGATGAAATGTCCTGCACTGACCATCGATGTAGAAACTTGTCGAGTTCTTCACAAAATCACTTCCGGCAATCATGACTGCTGCAGCTGTTTCATCCCAGAAAGGGAACTCAGTGCCGTAGTAATTGTACATGAGCTCGGTGTAAGGATTTTTGATTTCGTAAATCTCATCCAAAAATGCTGCTCTGGTCAGTGCTCTCATTACTCCCCGCCTTGAAGGCAATTCTGGAGGTACCTTGAGTGCTCATAACTTGATTGGCAGCGTTGCCTACTACGTTGATGGACGGGAAGGCTACCAGGGTCAGTTTGGGAGCCCAGCTAAGATTACGGAACGACATGCCTGCGGTCAAGGCAATTTTGGAAGCTTCTGGGTCCTGCAGAGATCTATGTCAGCTGGCAATAATGCAGTGCGGGCCCATCTTGGTTGAATGCTCACGATCATGAGATTGATATCCGAGTTGAGATCTGCCTGCAAAGTACTACCAGTCGTTTGCAGCAAGTTCACGTCAATGCTACCGGAAGCACATCAAGCGATCAGCGCCCGCCACATTTCCAGATGGTGAGATGACACTGACTAGCCGCCCATGATTGTCAAAGACTAGCAGACAAAAATACAGAATGTCAGTGACCATCCATAGTATCCCATTCCGTCTCTTCTAGCTCACCAACTCACCTTCGCATTCTTTGCAAAATCTGGATCCATTCTCACAGCCAGGGCGACGTTGGTCATCGCACCAGCCGCGAAGATTGCAACCTCTCCAGGATACTTCCGGACCTGCTGCACCATGAATTCTGCAGCCCGTTCGGCCTGAGCCGTGGTATTCGGGTAGCCTTCATAGAATGCTGCTCGAACGACCCGATCGGGGTTTCCACTGGTTGCTTCGCGGGAGAATAACATCAGTCTGCTCGCGACCACTAGTGTTCCTATGTAATGGACTTACGATCATTGCCGAGCGCCTCAAAGGTGTCGTTCTCTTTCGCGAAGGCGCCTTGCCAGGGCAGGACGCCATGGACGGCCTCCCATTCCTGGAAGAGCTTTGGTGTGTTCAACAATGGGTAGTCGCTGTCGACATGTGACCTGGTCAACAATTTGTTCATGGCTTGAGAACGCGCATCAGGGCCAGACCTGCCTCCCCATATACACCGGTATACAACCCAGCTCTCCACGTTCCAGCGTCGCTAAAGCATGAAGCCCGCATTGCAGCGCCCACGAATTCGAAGTATCGCTCGTCAACCCCAGGACGTCCCATCCTGCCGAGAGCGCCATGAGGTACGGTATGAAGCCGGCCGTAGACCTGGGCAAAGACTTAGCAACGCCGTAGCAAAGGTCCTTGGCTGGATGATTTGATACCAGTCATTGTCTAAGATCACCTTCGGTTTGGTGGTGTTCGTTGCATTGTAAGTCGAGGCCGTTCCGAAGCCCGATCTTGGAATCGCTAATGCACGAGAGGCAAGCAGTAACCAACCGAATGTATTCTTCATGTTTACATCGAGACTTCAGAAGAATGGCGGTCCGCGGCGGTATGAGCGACCAGCTCAAGAAAGGCCGCGACGTTCTTGTACCTCTGCATGTTTTGTGGCCCAGCTAGTGCATCCACCTTGCGCCCCAGCGTACAGATCGGCAAATCGCTGCACCTGGCCGACATTAGATGCATCAATCGTTTGCTTAGCAATGCAAGACTAATACGTCAGTACTGAGCCGACCTGTCTCTGTGGGACTGCATGTTTCGGCCAAGATTACCTACTGTAGCGTACTTTCCTTATCTTGGCTGCGGCGCTCTCCTATCTTGACACATATGACAACGCCCACCGCGCAGCTAATACCGCAGAACGCCTTGTGGCTCGATTGCTAATGCTGCAGCGTTGCTGTATCAGTCCAAGACCGTATGCCAGCGCCGACGTATGCCGCAATTCGGAAGAGGCGCTATTCTGCGCTCAGCAACCCTTGGAAGCTTTGTATGTGCCTTCAGATAAAGTGGTCCTCCAGTGAAAGGTTTATGGACGGTGCTTTGATATTCGTGCTTGAGGCGTTCGGCCTTCGCGACCGTTAACGCTTGAGCTGATTGTTGCTTGAGGCGATTGGCATCGATGCCGATGCACGAGACGGCCGAGGTTCAATTCTGAGGATACCCGGGTCTATTTGATCGGCCAGCTGACTGCCGCCTAATCCACGGTCGTCTGATTGCACGAACACACTCTTGCTGCTGTCCGCTGCTATGCCTCGATAGAAAATCAAGCCCTCAATTCCTGACGAAATCGACATCATGCGCTTTGTAGAGAATGCTAGTGTCCAACCTGTCCAAGACGGTCAGAAAGCCTCCAAGGAGCCGAAGTGTCTGGATATAAAGCACTTACAAGTCTAACGTCGATGACTGGAAGAATTGCACTTCTAGGTTCGTGGCGTCGAGGAAGGTCAGCCTCGCGAACGAGTAGTCGTCGGCGTAGGCAAATCGCTGGGGTAGATCAGCATCCAATCTGCACGGCGAGATCAAAGTTGTGGCGAAGCTTACGTTGTATGAAACATTCGTTCCTACCGACGACAAGCCCTCGATGTTCCCGGCACCTCCAGCGACAATGTACATCTAAGAGATTTGATGATTAGACGTCTGATAGGGAGCAAATGGCAATGCTTGTCGCATCATGTCAATGCATGGGGGCAAGATACCGGGAATTTCGGGTCCTTCAAGCCGTTCGGGTCGACAGTGCCATTGTAGACTGGATCGAAGCCTATTGGAAGGGATCGGCCATGAGCAGTTGCAACAGGTATCACCGCTGCCTATACTCACGCTGCGAATTATGGACGTGTCCAAAGATGCCTATGAGCGGATATGTCAGACCAAATGTCAGAGGCGCGGAGGTCGGTTTGAGTAGATATACCTAAGTCAACGCCATACTTGTAGAAGTATTCTTCGAACGCATCTTGACAGACATCACAAGCGTTGTCGCTAGCATCCTAGAGCAATCGTCAGATTGGTCACCCGCGAAACTGAACGTACCACATACTGTAGTGTACCAAGGGCGATGGCCTCCAACAATCAGCCTGCGGGCATGCGTCAGTACATTGCCTTTCATTCATCAGGACGCTAAGCATGAGCTGTACCATGGAGTAACGCTGCGATCCACACTCGCCAAGTCCGCCTCCAAGAAGTCCAGTTGCTGACCGCTGTAGCCGAACGGCCCAGTGTTGAGGCCGGCAGAGCCGTCAGGTCCGTCGGGAGCGTCGGAGAAGTCGGTTTCGGTGTCGATCATGACAAAGTCTGCATGGTCAGTAGCCAACCTAAGGGGTTTTCAACTATAGATGTAAGTTACTTACGGGCCATGCCGTACTCGAACGAGTACCAGAAAGGCGGTAGAGCCAGCGACTGCGCTTTCTCGGCATTCGATTGGGCAGTGGTGTTGCTCGAAGATGAGGCGAATGCGCTGGGCATCGTATTTCCGAATCTATGCATCTGATGTAAGGAAAACAGAGCGATCAGTCGAGTGCAGGGTCATATTCCAGGTCTGCCGTGTGCTTACGAAGTCCGTGAAGTTCTTCTGACCCTCCTGTACCGAAAATCAGTGTCTGCCCAGATCCATGATATCGGACCATCCGTACCGGGCATAGCCCTGTGGTATAATCGAGCTCCTCGCTAAGCATCGATGTTGGTCAGCCTTCAATCCTTCGAAATAGGGAGCTGCACCAATCATGCCTTACCAATCAGCTTCATGATTGCCTGGCGACGCCATGTACAGTTTCCGTCCACAGATAGGAGCAAGTTGGTCATAGAAATTTTCAAGAATAGCTTGGTATGCGCTAAGAGCGATGGGTGCAAGGTCAGTATGCCTGAACCCTCAAGTCAAGGTTCTGCGCATTGCTTTGCTTACTCCTCGCCATCCAACAAGTTGTCCAAAGTCAAGTACCTAGGGTTGGCCAATCAGTACTCCAAGGCTTCGGAAACGAGATATGTCCAGTAAGCTCTCACCAATCATCAGCATATCCGAAATCCCCAGGATGAAAGACGAATTCGTACTCGTCCGTGCTGTTGGCGAGGGCACCAATGGTGGCGTGCTCAAGTGCAGGCTGGATCGAAGGGATTTCGTCGCGCTTGGTAGTGGTGTCTGCAGGGCAGTATGATCAGTAGGGGATGAAGACTATTCGAGACGCCTTGATAAAGTGCCTACAACCGTCCTCGCCATATACGCCCAAATCAATCACTACAGACATGCCGAATGCTGTCGTGTCACCCGGACCCCTTGGCGACAAGCTGTGGTTGATCAGCAGAGAACACGCTGGCTGATTCGATGGGTTCGGTCTGCCTACAAATGATCCACGGACGAGTTGGTCGAGTTAATCTTGTAGTAATATGTCGTAGCCTGCGGTTCATATCAATTCCAGCAAGTCCCGAGAAAGAGCGTGCAGATTATGACATACCGGGGTAAGACCACTGAGCGATACCACATTGCTGTACGTCCTGCTTGTGGCGTATGTAGCGGAGACATCCGAGCATGCTTGGGATGTCAGGCTGTCACCCGACCTGCCGTATGCCACACAAGGTTCGCTGAGCTTCTCGTAGGTCTATATGCCTCTCTTAGTCCAACAGCCTGTCTAAACGGTTATGTTCTGCCGTACATTCCATGCGACTGAAACGCTGTTATCACCGTTGACAGCTAGTCGCTGCTGGACGGGCGTTGTCAAGTCCACAGGGAGAGGAGGATAGTCCGCGGCAGCCACGAGTGTAGCAGCAATTATGGGCAGCGCCTTCAACGCGGCCGAGAGTACGGACATGCTTGATCGTGCGCTGCTCGAGCGACCTGCTCCCTCGGCAGTGGAGCTTTCTATGGGGTATGGTCCACGACACGAACAGAATGAAACGCAATGTCTTGCACCTGACGAGTACTTATCCTACTTCAGAACGACGAGCATTTGTGCGAAGCCTGGCAAGCGAAGTCGAAAGCACTCACATCGCCTATGCCTGTGGGACAATGCTGGAAAAAGCATATAATACCGTGTGCAGACCTGGTGTACCCGATAGTGGCCCCGTGCTGCAATGATAGGGACACGATATACGGAAGACCAGAAGCGAACGGAGTGTGGTAACGTTAGACGTCAGTATGCACGGAAACAGCGGCCAAAGTTGGGTCCAGCTCCGTCTGCCCAATCGAACGCTCGATAGTGGTCACGCAGGGTGGTCATCTAGCAATATCGCGTAAAATGCTAGGCTTGGGATTTTTCGCTGCTACTGCAAGGCACCTGTAGTGCCTGCAGCGGCCGAGGGGCGTTAGGAGGAACGGCAATTTGGGCTTGGAGAGAAATGGAAGGTAGCGCCCGGGGTCTGCCCGGATTTCGTCATTGTGCACGGCCCGGGACACGCGGGACTGAGGACTGCAGAGCACAAACGACCAAGCAAGCGGCTTTTTCTTCTCTGTGTTCCTCAGGCCCGAGGAGTGCGGACGTTGTACAATAATCCCACATTTTCAAGCAAGGTCTCACAATGCCATCCGCAACCGTCGGAGCTCTGGAACACCGCATCGCCTACTTTGATACCAAAGATGCCGATTCGCAAAGAGGGAATGGCAGACCACCAATCGTGATGATCCACGGGCTCGGATCATCGCAAGTAAGGCTTGATCGCTCGAGCATGGACCAGAACTGTGTCTAAGTGAACCAGAATTACTACCAGGCTGTGATCGGGAGCGAGAGCATCGCCAAGTATCGATGTGTAGGTAAGCATAACGCAGGACCGCGGTTTATGTCCACCGTGTACTGAGTCGTGATCCCGCCAATCTGATAAGCCCTCGATTCATATGGTGCTGCCCGAAGCAAATTCCAAGGCGAAGATCTTACCCTTGAGCAGCTAGGTGATGATGTCCTCGGCCTGATGGTTGGTACTCCTCCTTCCTATAGCCAAGGTGGTCGTTCTAAATGCTCGATAGGATCATCTGGACATTGATCGAGCTCTCATCGCCGGGCACTCCATGGGTGGCACAATGGTCTGCACCATTGCAGCAAAATACCCTCAAAGAATTATCGGGCTCGTAGCCATTGGACCAGTCAGCCCTTCAGCCGTCAACAAAGAAGCGTTCCAGCAAAGGATCATTACTGTAGGAAAGGATGGCATGGAGCCACTCGCGAACAGCATCCCGACGGCAGCGACGAATGCAAGAAGCACGCCATTGCAGAGGGCTCTCATCCGTGAGCTCGTCATCAATCAAGACCCGAAAGGATATGCAGCCCACTGTGCTGTCATCCAGAATATCCAGGAACCGTCAGGCGGGTACAGCGTGGTCAAGACGCCAGCGTTGATACTAGCTGGGGATGAAGACAAATCGGCGCCGATGGAAGGATGCGAGTACATCTTGCAGCACCTCGGGTCGTCCAAGAAAGAGCTCAAAGCACTGCAGGGTGTGGGACATTGGCACTGCATTGAGGCACCGGACCGCGTAGCACACGAGATTGATGCTTTCGCCACCAGCATTTGATTAGAACCGCAAAGCCATCGTCTTCATCGAGCAGCCATATTCTCAAATAGCTCGTCCCGTCGTCTGGTGAGGATACGCAGCTCGTTGCGGGCGCTCTCAAGCTTTTTCCTTGCAGCGCTTGGATTAGATGGCAGATCGTCAAATGCTGCCAGATTCCTCTCCAGATCAGCAAGCCTTTGACGCTGCGACGCGACATCTTGCGCCTGCTTGAGGACATCCTCCACAGATAGCGAACCGGTGCTTACACCTCGCAGCGCGGTCAGTCTCTCATCGTACTCGCCCAACTTTGCCTTCATGTGCTTTACATTCCTCATCCATTCCGTAGTCTGCTCCGGGAGATTTGCAGGCGCCCGAAAATCCTCTCTGCCCAGGTCAAGGAGCAGAGTGTGTAAACGAATTCTTTCTCGTTCAAGTGCAGCTTCTTGTGCAGCGCTTTGTCGGACCTGCTCTGACAGCTCAAAATGCTGGTTTGTCAGCTCGGACACACGCACGCCCATTTGCTGAGCGTCTGTAGTCCCAAGCATCATGGCGACCTCGGCCAAAGCTTCTAAGTCTTGTAGACCATCGCTGTTCAGAGCCTCTGCAGTGGCGTTGTAGACCTCGTCATTCTCATGACTGCGCTTGGCGCCCGCTTGTAAAGCAGCCTTCTCAACACGCTCAACAAGCGCTCGCTGCTCGTCTGCGCTTTCGTTGACGGTAGCCAGACTCAGCAACGCCTGCAACGTATCCTCGTGCCTTTCGAAGCTTGGCAAGGACTTGCCATATCTCTTCGCGAGCCACGCATCTACGAAAGCCCAGTCTTTGGCCTGCGCTTGCTGCGCTCGCGCTTTGGAAGGCGAGAAAAGCGCCGACGCAGACCAATCTCCGGGGCTGTCCATCAGTCACGCGGGTGTCGAATATTCATGTTGAGTTGAGGAGTTGAGGCCAGGTCTTGGAAGTTGGAGGTAAGTGACCCAGGGGAAGGAGTGGGGTGCCAAACAATGAATTTGATTCCCTGATCCGCCAATAATTGCTTGATACAGTATTCATGCGGCATCCATCAAGGGTTGACGCCCGCCTGGATCTCTGTCCAGCGAATTCGACGTCTTGGAAGTAATTCTGAGGACAGCTGACGAGAGACTATTGACATTCATCAATCAGCGCATCAAATTGAAGCATTTCGGCGCATACCTCCTACCACTCAGATTGTTACCTGACTGAAGTCGCGGTGTGGACAAAGTGGTTGACCAGAACGTCACAGGCAAACGAAGACTTCACTCAATCTTGACACCAGACTCCTAAGCCGTTGGACTTGGGCACGGAATCTGTGGCGCCCAAAGAATCGATCAGATTGCCCACTAACAAACGGGCGATGCTGCCACAGTCTTTCGCGTCATGTCCGTCAAGGCCAACTTGAAAGCGGCAAAGGCGGCTCTTGATGCAGAAGACTATGCCAAGACCATTGAAGAAGCCCAAGCAGCGCTCTCTTCCGATCCACAGAATTACTTCGCTCGCCTGTTTCTAGGACGTGCGCTTGAGAAGCAGGAGAAGTATGAGGATGCCGCGAAGGCATATCGATCGGCTGCGGAATCCAAGCCAGACGACACTCAGGGATGGCTTGGCCTATGCAGCGTCTACGAGGTGCAGGGCGGCAGCAAGATCGATGAATATCGTGAAGCAGCGGTTAGAGTAGCTCAGCTCTACGCCAATGCTGATGACAAGCATCGGTGTCAGTCAATTGTTGATAAGCTCACAAGTCTCGCCAAGAAAAAGGG
Organism: Teratosphaeria nubilosa; assembly: GCA_010093825.1. Lineage (NCBI taxonomy): Eukaryota > Fungi > Ascomycota > Dothideomycetes > Mycosphaerellales > Teratosphaeriaceae > Teratosphaeria > Teratosphaeria nubilosa. The sequence continues at coordinate 105,453 of ML995863.1, forward strand.
AACACCGCAGCAGTACAGACGGACTCTCGAGGTTCTTCTGCCAGGAGGGCCAATATATGACTATCTAGAGGGTCGAATACAGCATCCAAGTCTCACCTATACACGACTTGCGGAGATCATCGAGCAGGAAGAAGCGCAGCGCATCAAGCAACAAATTGCCGAACGGCGGACCAGGATCGGTGCCAAAATTGGTCAAGTGACGACAGATGTGAAGCGCGAAGCCTTCGAAAGCAGCCAACTCGAACAGATATATCAGCATGTTATTGACTGGGCGAGTGAAGATGAGGTCCGAAGACAGTATGAGGAGAAGCTTCTGCAACGTGCCTTCGACCTGCTGGTAGTCCTTCCAACAGATGCGAAAGCTGCAAAGCTCAATCAGGTTCTTGACTTGGCTCAAGGTATGGTCATCATCCATCATCCGTTCCGCCTGGCATGGGAGATTACGTTGGAGACGAGAGATCTGGACGATCTGAAGGACTTGGATGTAAATAGTTTGAGAGAATACATCTCCTTCTTTCCAGAGTCCGGATTAAGCAAGGTGCTCAAAGCTTGGCTCAGCAGCGAGCTCTCGCCCTTTCCGACGCCTCCGAAGGACGAGGAGAATACAGAAGTTGAACAGGCCAAAGAAATTGGTTCCGAGGACCGGCTATTGCTTATCACTGAAGGCCTTGCTGCTGCGGAGCAGTCGCCATCTGCGCATCGTCTGGTTGCAGACTACTATCTGCATCTGGAGGAGTATGAAAGCGCAGTACATACAGCGAGGAATGGCTTGAAGGCTGCATCAATCGAATCTCAGAAGCTCGGCATGACTATGCAGAATACGAGAGATGCCATGAACAGCACGCTAGGCACAGCACTTGTACATTTCCAAGGGCCAAGAAACCACGTCGAAGCCCGAAGACTATTTGAGGATATTCTGCAGCGCAAGGCAAGATCGACACCGGCACTGATAGGGCTTGGCTTGATTTATGAGGAGACAGAAGATTACCAAAAGGCCGTCGACTTCCTGGTTCGTGCTCTCAATGAGGATAAAGGCAACCTTCGCGTCGGCACTGAATTGGCCTGGTGCCGAGCACTTTCTGGTAACTACGCACAAGCCCAGCAGGAGCTCGAGGCTGCTTTGCCCAAGCTGAAGACGGATGACCCTCGCGCGCGAGACCTACGAGCCCAAGTATTGTACCGAATAGGTGTTTGCGTATGGGAGACCGATACATCGAAATCAGCTCGTCGCTCGCGCGATGGAGCATACGCTCGGTTTCTGGCTGCGATCAAGACAAATGTCAACTTTGCTCCGGCATACACCTACTTGGGCTATTACTACGGCGACTATGCCAAAGACAGGAAACGTGCTCGGCAGTGTTTCCAAAAGGCCTTCGAGCTCTCACCAGCAGAGGTGGTGGCAGCCGAGAGACTGGCCAAGTCCTTCGCAGACCAGGGCGACTGGGACATTGTCGAGGTCATATCACAACGTGTCGTCGATTCTGGCAGAGCAAGGCCACCACCTGGTTCTAAAAGGAAAGGTATCAGCTGGCCCTACTCTGCACTCGGCGTGGTTCAGATGAACAGGCAAGACTATCAGCGAGCGATCACCTCTCTCCTTTCTGCACTTCGTATCAATCCAGATGATTACCAAAGCTACGTTGGGCTAGGCGAGAGCTATCATAATTCTGGGCGATACAACTCGGCTTTGCGGACGTTCAATCATGCATTAGAGCCCTTGGACGATATGTCAACGAAAAAGACGGGAGAGACTTGGGTCGCTCGATACATGCTGGCGAATGTGCATCGCGAACTTGGCGAATACGATGAGGCCATCGAGGGGCTGGAAGACGTCCTTAAAGAGCGACCGGATGAGTTTGGCGTGCTAACATCCCTGTTGCAGACATTTGTGGAGAAGGCATGGCGATGCTTGGACACTGGCATGTTTGGACAGTCCATCACCAGTGCTATACGGGCCATCGATACGGCAAAACTCATCGCCAAGTCTCGCCCACAAGCTTTCAACGTGTGGAAAGCAGTTGGCGATGCTTGTCTTGTATTTACCTGGATTCAATCTGGCATGGTTCAATTTCCAAAGGACAACATGTTGTCGCTGTTGAACAACTCGACTGACCATCAGACCTACATTGAACTCGCAGAAATTGATCAAGTCTGCTTTGACAGCCTCTCGAGCACTCAGACCAACGGCACAACAAATTCCACAGCATTACCTCTACCACTTACGGCAGGTATCTTGGCATACAAACGCGCCATCTCTGCCTGCTCGCACGACTCGCACGCCCAAGCAGTGGCATGGTACAATCTGGGTTGGGTTGAGCATCGTTCCTTTGTCTGTAGCGAGCCAAAGCCCGGCAAGAAATATCTCAAAGCCGCTGTTCGCGCATTCAAGCGTGCAATTGAGCTTGAAGCCGGCAACGCAGAATTCTGGAATGCTCTTGGAGTGGTCACGACGACGCTCAATCCCCAGATCGCTCAGCATGCCTTCGTGCGGTCTTTACATCTGAACGAGTTGAATGCCAAAGTTTGGGTGAACTTGGGTGTACTATATCTACTTGAGAACGACCATGAGCTGAGCCATCAGGCATTCAGTCGAGCGCAGTCGACTGACCCGACGTATGCTCATGCGTGGGTGGGCGAAGGCTTGATTGCGTTGCTTTTGGGCGATGCGAAGGAAGCGCTCAACCACTTCACGCATGCTTTCGAGGTGTCAGAGTCATCGTCAACAATCTCGAAGCGCCAATATGCAGTCTCCAGCTTCGATCATCTGCTGGCATGGCCTTCGGCGTCCAATGACCTTACGAAGCTGATCCAGCCAATATTCGCCTTGGAGCAATTGCATGCTCAGCTACCCGCCGGCTTGCCGTACCGTCACTTAGCAGCATTGTTCTTAGAACGGGTTAGCAGTCTTGCTGCAGCGATCGAAGCACTCGACGAGCTGTGCGCTTCCGCTGAAGCAGACTACGAGACATCCGAAAGTCTAGCAGCACTCGCCCGCTTTGCCTTGGCGAAGAGTGATCTGGCTCGATGTCAACTCGCTTCCTCAGCCTTCCAACCAGCCGCCGAGAATGCCGAGACCGCGCTCGATCTCTCGTTAGACGCTGAGAGCAGCGGCCTAGATTCAGAGGCCAGACAGAAGTTGCGTCTATCCGCGCATCTGACCGCCGGTCTGGCATACCACAACCTGCAGCAGGGTAGCGAAGCCATTAGCATGTTCCGCACTGCTCTGGAAGAGAGCAACAGTAACCCGGACGTGGTATGCCTACTGGTCAAAGTGCTTTGGGCCCACGGCGGAGCAGATGAGAAGACCGCAGCCCGTGAACAGCTCTTCGAAGTCGTGGAGAAGTACCCCGAGCACGTGGCGAGTGTCACATTGCTAGGCGCAATTGCAGCGCTAGACGACGACAACGACACCGCGAACGCAGTCAAAGATGACCTCCTGACCCTAAGAACGAAGAACGACCTCCACCCCAATGACCTCAATGACATCGAATCCCTCCTCTCCGCCCTAGCTCACCTACAGAACCCCGACGCCCCTGTCGAAGCGTTCACAGAAGCCCAGTCCGCCACATTACTGCGCCCAGATCAGTCAATCGCCTGGACTGAACTCGCCGGTCTTTCGGGTGAGTCGTACGCAGCGGCGATGGCGCTCAAGACCGCGCAGAAAGCTGTGCCGCCGGCTGGAGAGATGGAAGCGGGTACTTTGGCAAAGGCTTTTGCTGGGGCAGGGTTGGTGGGGGATGCGCAGAGGGCGATTGTGCATGCGCCTTGGGAGTCTGCTGGGTGGGAGGCATTGGGTGAGGCGTTGGGATGACCTGGATGTGAAATTGAAATAAATAGGCTCCTGTTGGTGATGGTGTTGGAGGATGAAGCCAATTTCGGCCGGAGTGGACTAAGGACGTGGACGTGGTTAGGTCACTAATGGTGCGGAGCACAGAAGTTGTAAGGCAGACCAACAACGACGGCCACACAACTGTGCGGATGACTCGAGATATTCTTGGGGCCTTGAATCAGATGTATTGAGACGAGACCAATGCCCTGCTGATGCCAAAGGCGATACGATAGCTTACTTGAGGCACGCTATACCTACCACGGCTCGCTTGTCGCCATCAAATGTCCATTTTACAGATCCAAGTCTGTAAAAATAACGACTGTCGCAGTTGGTCATACGTCGACCAATGGAACAATTTGATCATCGGTTGACGTTGAGACGGGTGACGCTTGACGCTTGACTTGTCTGTGGGCAGTTGCCATGTTTTAGTTGCGCAATTGATTCATTGCCGATCGTGGTCGGGAATCCATGCCTCGATGATCAAACACGACGTCTGGAGAGCGGAAATGTACGTTATACATGTATGCAAACACGTGCCCAGAAACCCTTTTCGCTCGCTTCATATGCCTCAGAAACACCAATGCCACAATGCTCCTCTCCACACCTACACATACACTACCATCTTACTCCACAAACTCCTTCACCCTCTTCAACCAGCCCAGGTACTCCTTCTGCTCCTTGAGGTCAATGTACTCCGGCACAAACAGGGCGAGACCCGTGTTGATGCCCCGGACGTCCAGGTACGTCTCGAGCAGACCCTGCACCTCCTCGTCGAGCTGCTGGAATGGCGGGCCCGTGTAGAGTGTGTCGGAATGGTCGTTCAGGAGCTCGGAGACGGAATTGGCGTTGGTGGTGCGGGACTCGGGGAGGTGGGTGACGTTTTGGATGGTCCAGACGCCGTTGTCGGCGATGAGGTTGATGCGGAGGGCGCCCTAAAAAATTTACATTAGTATCAAATGTCTTCAAGTGTATAGGCGGGGTTTTCCTACCTTGCCCTTCCTCTGCACAAGCACGTTCACATTCGCTGGGAAAGCGGGCTGGTCGTCCTGCTCATCTTCTGGGTCTCTCTGTCCTTCCCGATCGCCTGGTGCCACGCTGTCCTCAGGCGCGATCTTCATGTTGCCGCCGCTCGTCCTGCCCTGGTTGATCGAGCCCTTGGTGTTCGCACCACCACTCTGCGCATCGCCGAGCTCATCCTCCTCGTCCATCAACGCCTCATCGGCGTCCTCGTTCTCTGGGAACGGCGTGTTGAAGTCCTCGATGCTGAACGAGACAGTAATGTTCTCATCCTGGTACTTCCTCTTCAGCAGCACCTCCTGCTCGCCGTCCTTGTCCACAATCTCCCAATGCGGGTTCTGCGAGGTGAAGGCGTCGATGTTGCTGTTGCTCTCGGCCGGGTTGGCATTCTCCTCCGTCTCGAGCTGGATTTCCTGGTTCAGCTTTGCGGCCAGTTCTTGCGCCGAGTCGTCGCGGCGGCAGAGAGAGGTGGAGAAGCAGCGGGGCGCAATGATGCGCGGTTGTTGTTGACGGACGGCGAACTGGAGCGCGGGTCGGAAGGTCGAGGCGGGGGTGGTGTAGTTGGCGGCGAGGCGGAGGGATGTCCGGGGCGCTGAGCGCGAGAGCATTCGAAGCGACATCATGCTGGCGGGTGCAGAGATGAGGACACGACGTTGTTGACAATTTGATTGATTTCAGATCGAATTTCAGTGGGAAGAAACGATCATTTGCTCTTTCGTTTCTTCGATCTGATAGAGCTGCAGCTATGACCACCTACAACCTCGGGACGCGGCATCATCCCGCGATCTCTCTCATCGCCAAAAAACAATATCCACCCTCTCTCTCTCTCATTGACCACCGGCATCTCTGTCGCTGCTCCAGCACTCACAAGCACCCCTGCGCCATGTCCTCCGCGACCGTCGTGCCCAACATCGGCGCCCAAAAGACCGCACCACCGCAGAAGAAAGAGAAGCCATCTCCCCTCCGCTCCATCATCGCAGGAAGCACAGCAGGCGCAGTCGAGATCGCCGTAACATACCCTGCCGAATTCGCCAAGACTCGCACGCAGCTCAACCAGCGATTAGCAGCGGGCCAGAAACTGCCATGGCCGCCGTTCGGGCCGCAATGGTACGCAGGATGCACCACCCTCATCATCGGCAACAGCATCAAGGCCGGAGTGCGCTTTGTCGCGTTCGATCAGTACAAGCAGATGCTGAGTAGCCCCGACGGAACGATCTCTGGACCCATGACCGTAGTCTCTGGCTTTTTGGCCGGGGCGACGGAGTCATTGCTCGCTGTGACGCCGTTCGAGAGTATCAAGACGCAGCTTATAGATGACCGCAAAAGGCCGCAGTCGAGGATGAAAGGGTTCTTGCATGGCAGCGCGCTCATTGCGAGGGAGCAGGGCATTAGGGGCTTCTTCAAGGGATTTGTGCCGACTACAGCACGGCAGGCAGCCAACAGTGCTGTTCGCTTCAGCTCGTACACCTCGCTCAAGCAAGCCGCGCAGTCTTATGTGGCCCCTGGTGAGAAGCTGTCGACACCTGCGACGTTTGCGATCGGAGGCTTGGCTGGCACAATCACCGTGTATACTACGCAGCCAATCGACACCGTGAAGACGAGGATGCAGAGTATCGATGCCAAGGGCCACTACAAGAATAGCATCGATTGTGCTGTCAAGATCGTGAAAACTGAAGGCTTCTTGAAGCTATGGAGTGGGGCGCTGCCGCGTCTTGGTCGGTTGGTCTTTAGCGGTGGCATTGTGTTTGCCATGTATGAGAAGACGATGGAATTGCTGGACAAGGCAGATCCGGATAAGAAATACCTATGAGCTTGAAAAGGTCTCAGAAGAGAAGATGGAGCTAATGCCAAGAAGATCTAGACAAGGTACACGACCTGGAAAGCAGGCCTAGCCTCTCGTGGGCGTAGAAGTACCTTTGCTCTACCAGCAGGGTGCCGAGTGTGCGCACCAGGTCCTGAGCGGATCTCCAAAGACTTATTGCTTGGGCGGTCGCCAGTACCTGAGCGGACACATTAGATGGTAATGGCGAGGGCGAGATTGATTAAGGTCCGTTGAGAGAGCAGCTTGAAAGCGCAATCTGGACCCGTGATTCTGCAGATTGGTCAAAAATCGCACCTGCAGCGTCGCCACACTCGCAGACTTGTAGAAGGCCCGTTCGCCACGCCAAGAACGTCAGTCGCTCAAGTGCACAGACTGAACGCATTCGCAGGATGGCAAAGATGGCATGTGCAAAGTTTTGGCTTGGCTTGGCTTGAGCGGCAGCTTGATGCCTGCAGCGCCCTCTATGCCTTGGGTTACTGGGTACTCCTCGATCTTGCAGCCTCCATGACTCGGTGGTGGCCTGTTACATAATGATCTTGGCCACACTGGCTACACTTGCGGCGTCTTCAGTCAACCGCGCCGTTCGCGTTCTTGAGTCGCAGCGCACCAGACTGCTTGAGCGTTCCCACGTCCTGATATATCATGGCCGAAGTGGCCTTTTGAAAAATTCAACCCGATCCTCTCGTCCATCGACATAGTCTCGCAGAAAACCTCATGTGAAGTCTCCTCACGTCAGCCAAAACAACAATCACCTCTCACATTGTCGCCCAGCTCTCCTATCGTCAACTGATCTCACGTCATCAATATTTGCCTTACGTCAACACTATCAACGTCGCCATCACGGCCTCGATATCGACCAACGTTCATGTCAGCGAGCCACCGCGCTCTTGCCCAACTTCTACGCCATCACTACACATCAATTTACCTCACCAACCAGGCCTGATTAAGGCGGTCGACTGATCGATTGCTGAATGTCCCATGACCAACAGGACCACTGAATTCAACAAGCATGCTTACAATATCATCGCACTGATAGGAGCCTCCCAACACGCTTCCAACTTGTTATGCGGACTATGAACCTACTCAGGAGTGTGGGACGATTGTGGGGGCAGTGCTCCTTTAATGAGACAATCCTATGTACTAAGAAAGTCAAGCACCTTTCCCATCTCGTGGACTCTGGATCGAGACTTCAGACCATCACATCCTTAACCCTGCCGTATGCCGCAGGAGGTGACTGCTGGCTCCTCGCGTGGCATGCCAACAACGAATCGGGGAACAAGCATCCCTGTTGCCTGCCCAGCGATGTCACTCCAGGATTCCTCTGGCTCGCAAGGTGAATCATCGTTTGCTAAAACTCGGAGCATTTTTTACTAGTAGCAGGAGCAGGAGCAGTAGCGCGAATTTCCAGCGGAGAGCCTTTCTCCTACCAGAGTCTCTGACATACATTCGTCCAATCATGGCTCAGGTAATTAAGCTTATTTCCAGCATACCAAAGCTTGGCAGATGAGTGGAGGTCGTATCGAACTTTGTTCGTAACATCACCTCTCTACTCCGCCTGGCCGGAGTCAACCACCGCATGTCTGCAACCGCAATAGATGCCCTGGCCAGCATCGCTGCAACCAGTAAATCGAGCCAGGTGGCCCATGTGGCCTGGACGATCATGTACAGTAGCACTGATATCAGTGACATTCCTAGCCCGGCAGGACGGCCTCCCGAGCACACTGTAGATAAGTTCAATCTGATAATTTTGAGTCTCCAAAGGCTGCACGCCACAAGATCTGATAAAGATGCCAGTCAATAAGCACCGCCCGGGACTGGCCCATGCCGGTTTCAATACTGACTTCCCCTCTAGCGGAAGGTCGCGATGCCGAGTAAAATGATGCCTGTTGCGAAGCTACTAGTAGCATTTGTCGCGGCCCCTGTGAGTGCATGGGCAAACAATCACATCCGTCGTAATATGGAATGGCTGCATCCCAGGTCCAGGCTCTGCTAGCAGGGGAGTATAAGTATTTATCGTTGTCGCATCCCTGACTTTCTTCGAGGTCATTGCGTGCGTGTCGGATCCATCTTCGTTAATTTTCCAGTACCTGGCTTCCACACTCGTTCTTGCCTAGAATCGTACACAGTTAGTGTAATAACATCATCGTAATGTATGCTCACGCTCTCCTCCTAGCAGCGGCGGCCGGCCTGGCTGTCGCGCAGCGCCCGACCAACACGTCGATATGCGACTACTACACCACTGCACTCTTCACCGATAACACGGCTAAGAACCAGTATGCGCTGTTGACTGCTCTCGTCAACCGTGCCGGTACTGGGAACCAAACAACCAGCACCAAAGTTAACGGCATCGTTGTTCCGGGCGAATACAATGGCACCGCTGTCAACCTCCTGCCGTACTTCGACGCCGAGTTGAAGTCGACCAACCGCAACAACATGCCGGCTTGCGTGAACTTCTTGGACGGCGGCTCGAACCAGAAGTAGGTCTCCAGATCGCATTCGCGGACGATAGAGGCGACGCATCTCAGGGGAGATCACTGACTTCGTTTTCGTAGCACCCTCTTCGCCCACCTTTACCAGTACTTCGGCGCCCTGCTCGGCTGCTCCGCCTACGGCACCGCCGACTTCCCAGCGTACCAAGGCAACCCCAACATGTACGAGGTGCACAAGTTCATGTACCTGAACGCCTACCAGGTCGAGTACTTCATCGAGCAAGTCGGTCTTTCGGCCAAGAGCTTCGGTGTCGCTGACAGCGATGTCACCGCCGTCGGTCAGTCGTTGACCTCTGCGTTCAACTACCGCGACTCTGCTCCTGTCGCTCTCCTGCCGGGTGCCCCGGTGCAGCCCCAGGCTATCTGCATTGACGTGAGTGTCTTCCTCAAGCTTTTCCGTTTATCGCTCGCTAATAAGATCACACAGCCCTCCTGCCCCCTCGCTGCCAACCCCGACTACAGCGCTTACGAGACTCCCTACCCGCCAACGTACTGCAACGCCACTACCAATGGCACGAGCACCATGGCCGGGAGCACTGCCACCAGCGGCTCATACGCCACTATGAACGGCACCATGACGATGGCTAGCGCCACTGGCACTGCCGTTGCCAGCCAGACCACGTCGGGCGTCCCTGCGTACACGGGCGCCGCTGACCGCACTACAGTCAGTGCTGCGGTTTTGATTTTGGGTGCGTTGGCTGCTCTGCTGTAAGCAAGGTTTGCATTAATATACGTTGATAATGATTGGGAAGAGGGGCGTGGTTGGAGACGGAAAATGTAGTGCCTAGAATGAATAGGTTGCAGTGGTCGTGTGTCTGCAACGTTGATCCGCGAGTCCTGGTCTGAAATCTCGTCGTGCACCTCAACTGGCCGCCTCATGAAGGGCTGAGGCGGTCAATCGCGTCGAACAGTCGACTACTTGACCAAGTGATGACAGTGATGCCGGAACAGCGCCAGGATAGCCATGACCTACACGTTGAGAGCATTGATAGGAATCTTCCCAGACTGTCGGCTTTCGCAATGGCCAGGGGCAAATCGGGCATGTCTTACTCATTTTGCCATTGTCTTTAGCATGTTTAGTGTTGATATCCCGTAGTCAACTGAGCAGGACGAGTGTTCGTACCGCTCTGACGCTCTTAGTACTGCTTCGGATCAATGACTTGCATGCCATCTCTACCGTCCTTTCTGCTCTGCACGTGCAGTGAAGAAGATCCCTGCACGCGCATCTGACCAGGTACCCCGCGTCGCCATTGGAGTCAGAATTTCGTCCCACTTCGTCATTTGGCGTTTCTGAAGAGTCACCCGGTTCGACAGTATATGTACCATTCGAGAAAACCACGACGAGTTGCGCACAGGGCCAGCGACCGACGACAGAAGACTAATTCTTTGATTGAAGACGTAGCATATTTGCAGAGATGCCGATGCTCAAGGATCCATCACACAAATACCGCCGGTTCAAGCCATTGAACATACCAGACCGGCAATGGCCGAGTAAAACCCTCGACAAAGTCCCACGATGGCTGGCGACGGACCTGAGGGACGGCAACCAATCTCTCGTGGATCCCATGGACGGCGAACAGAAGTGGAGGTATTTTCAGATGCTGGTCAAGCTTGGCTACAAGGAGATCGAAATCTCCTACCCATCGTCTGGCGAAACAGACTACAATTTCACAAGAAGGCTTGTGACGACCCCTGGAATAGTAGCGGATGATGTGTGGCTGCAAGTGCTGTCACCATGTCGAAAAGAGTTGATCAGACGGACCGTGGACAGCTTGAAGGGCGCAAAAAAGGCGATTCTGCATCTGTACTTGGCAACAAGTCCATGTTTCCAACAGATCGTGTTCGGCATGAACAACGAGCAGTCGAAGGCGCTGGCAGTCGAGTGCACCAAGTATGCGCGCAGTATCACCAAGGATGACCCGGAGTCGGGGGTGGAGGAGTGGGCGTACGAGTTCAGTCCAGAGACTTTCTCGGATTCGGATATGGATTTTGCAGTCGAGATATGCGAAGCCGTCAAAGAGGCTTGGGGTCCTAGCGAGAAGACTCCGATCATCTTCAACCTTCCTGCGACAGTCGAGATGAGCACACCCAATGTCTACGCCGATCAGATCGAATATTTCTGCCGGAACATTACAGAACGAGAGAAGATTTGCGTGTCTTTGCATCCGCACAACGACAGGGGTTGCGCCGTGGCGGCTGCCGAGCTGGCACAAATGGCAGGTGCGGACAGAGTAGAAGGTACCCTATTTGGCAACGGTGAACGAACTGGTAACGTGGATCTGGTGACCCTGGCCTTGAACCTGTACACTCAGGGCATACATCCTGGTATCGACTTCTCAGACCTGGAAAGCGTGATTGACATTGTCGAGAAAAGCAACAAGATTCCGGTTCATCCTCGTGCACCGTACGGTGGTCAACTGGTCGTCTGCGCTTTCTCCGGCTCACATCAAGATGCTATCAAGAAAGGATTTATGGCCCGCGAAAAGGCAGGTGCAACCGCAACAGATCCGTGGGCCATGCCATATCTGCCACTGGATCCAGCAGATATTGGCAGAACATACGAAGCCATTATTCGAGTCAATTCGCAATCTGGCAAGGGTGGTATCGCCTGGATCATCAAGCGCACTCTTGAGCTTGATCTACCTCGCGGCCTTCAAGTCGCCTTTAGCAAGATCGTGCAACGCGAAACAGACATGCTTGGTCGTGAGCTCCTGCCAAATGAAATCAAAGGCCTGTTCGTGGAAGCCTATCACCTCAATCGCAACCCTCGTTTCAGCTTGGTCGACTATAACATCACCACCGATCGATCGGTCTCACCGGCGCCTCCCACAGATGGCAAGACAGCTTCTAACCGCAATCTGCGCCGCAAATTCGACGGAGTCATTGAGATCGATGGACAAGAACATCATGTCTCAGGCACCGGTAACGGTGCCCTGTCTGCGCTGTCGAATGCGTTGAAGACTCTGGGCGTCGACCTGGATATAACGGATTACAAGGAACATGCTATCGAGAAGCGCGACGGCACGGCCCCTAGGAGGGATACGCAAGCTGCGACGTTCATTGAATGCTCTGCGAATGGACAGGCACAGAAAGTATGGGGCGTGGGCATCCATGAGGATGTGGTCCAGAGTTCCCTGTTTGCATTGCTGTCAGCTGCAAGCTCAGTACGTCTATCAAGCTGCACTTCTTCAGGGATGAAAGGTTACTGACGAAATCGTGTAGTTCCTATCGTCAAGACCATCAACTCCAGTCCCATTCCGGCCTCACCGGTCGAACACCGGCAACTTGGAAGTCGAAGGTCCAGGCATCGCCGCTCTGGCGCAGGAGATATCTGGAGCACCGAAGAGTGACCCGGATGCTGTTGCCAAGCTTGAGGCAACGGTCGAGGCCCAGGAGAAGTAGCCACAGGTCAACGGGACTGCCAGTGGGCAGACACATCAGTCGGGGTGATAGAGGCGTGCAATGGTGGGAGTGGATGACGTTTTGATGGGGTAATTTATGCATATGATATCACGGTACAATAAAAGCATATAGATACATGAAGGATTTTGGCGCAGCTGGTCTGAGGATGAGATCCAGCTGGCCGGCCTTCGCGATTTCGCAGGGCCTTGGCGTTTGCATAGATACCAGAGGGGCAACATGAAGGAAGTCAGAAGCTCATCACAAACGTCAATTGCCCTCGCGTTGCGGAGTTTTGAGGATCGCAGATGCGCCTGGCCACACAAACGAAATAAGATTAAAATAAGGCGTTGTACATTGTAGCTAACGCGAACGCCTACGCTTCCATCTCGATTCGAAAAAAACTTGTCCAGACCGCTGTCGATAGAAGTTCAAAAGGATCCCGCATGCAATCTCTTGAAAGATCTCACCATGCTACAGCTTCGAAGCCGGCGTATCCTGCTTCAACCTCACCAGTCCCTCCTGTATACACGTGGCGATCAACACCCCATCCCTCGTATACATCCTCTGATGCACCAGACCCCTCCCATCCCCCGCCCAAGGACTCTGGCACTCGGTAAAAATCCAATCATCCGCCCTAAAACTCTGCGGATTATGGAAATAAATCGTATGATCCAGCGAGACCATCATCCCGATCTCCGGCCTCCCAGATGCCACCTGATTCGGCACGACATGGCCCTGCGCATCAATCGTCACATTCCGCAATTGTTCAATCATGTCGTCGTCGAGAGACTGATCGCGCAGCTGCTCGTCGGACAGCGACTGCATGTACTTCAGCTGACTCGGCTTGATACCCTGCGGCAGCTTGCCAGACGTAAACCGCCACAGCTTATGCACCCTCGACACGGTCCCGATAAAGTACGAGTCGGACATGTACGCCAAAGCCGACGTATGCGCCTCATAACCCCCCTCATCACTAATCTTCCCCTTGGCCTTAATCCACTGCCTCGTCCTGCGATCCTGCGGCTGCCACCCCTCCTTCTCCCCGTGCACTTTCGTCCTCTGGCTCACAAAAGGCGAATGCTTCCCCCTAAATTGATCCTCCGGCTCCTCCTCCAACGGCGGCGGGAACTCCGGCATCCTCGGCGCATGGCTCACCGTCTTCTTCCCGCCACTCCCCGCCCGCATGAACGAGATCGTCGTCGTGAAGATCGGCTGCCCGCGCTGCCGCGCCTGCACGGTGCGCGTAGCGAAAGATCGGCCTTCGCGGACGCGCTCGACGTGGTAGATGACGGGGACTTCGCTGTTGCCGTTCAGCACGAAGTAGCAGTGCATGCTATGCGCCAGGAAGCCTTTGGGGACGGTGCGTTGGGCGGCGGCGAGGCATTGCGCGATGGCTGCGCCGCCGTAGATGCCTCGGGCGCCTGGGGGGTGCCATAGTGGGCGGGTGTTTGTGAAGAGGTTGGGATTGATGTCTTCGAGGTGGGTGAGCTCTAGGACGTCTTCGATGGGTGCTTTGGTGCCTGAGGGAGGCGGGGGCTTGATAAGGGTAGGGTAGGACATGGTTGCATGTGAGGACGGGGTTGGAAGAGTAAGGAAACAATATGGAGACGAATTGCTGCTGCTCCTAAGAAGTTGTCGACCACATTATTATTATCTACGACTGAGCAGTACGGCCGCAACGCAAAATTGCTTTCGTTGTTGCCGAGCTCAACGTCGCGACATGGGCTCGACGGAGTGATCACGGTCATGAAATCTGAACCGAGGTACGAGGATCGGCGCTCTTGATGGAACGGGTGAAGTCTCCGTCCAAGAGATTCGGTCAACATCAGAAAGGAACTCATTTTTCAGAGGCCCGGGGGTATCTCAATCATGTCGTCGTCTATCTGCACTATCCAATATTCTGAACAAGAAACACAATAAAATCTACTGCTGGCCCAGGCGCTGACGCTCCGCCTCCATGTGGGCAAGAGCATCGCGATACCCAGCCTCGTATGCACTTCCCATCTTTTTAGGATCGAATGCTGAGCTAGGAACAGCCGAACTGGCGGTGCTGCCCTGCTTTGGCTGTGTCGTCGAGCTGGCAATGCCTCCACTGGCCGGAGCACTGCCCACCGCTCTTTGGGCATCAACTGCACCTTGGTCGTAGGCACCTCCTTGGCTGCTCAACGGCTGTGCGATACTAACACCTTGGCCGCCGTAATTCTGGGTGGAGAGGCCTGGCTCCGTCTGAGCCTGCTGCCTGATGGTGTCTCCCTGCGCGTGGTGGTGCTGACCCGCCTCGTGAACGCCATACGCACCTGCACCAGCCGCGCCTGTTGCAATTGCGGCATCGCGTTCATAATGATGCTGATTTGATGAGACAGGAGCCTGTTCATATGAGCGCCCGATCGTGTCTGGCTGACCTTGTGCACTATGGCGACTGTCGTGGTGGAGTGTGCTACCGGTAGAGCTCGGCTGAGTCGAGCTGGAATGGCCGTGGTGACCATGGTGACTATGGTGATGGCCATGCTTTTGCTCTTCGTGAAGGCCATATGCGCCAGCTCCGGCGGCACTTGCGCCCAAGGCCGCATCACGCCCGGCGTGGCTGTCGCGTCCGTTACCAAGAGTGCGGCCACCAGCCGTCGGGACGGCCTCTGGGTTGGATATATACGATGTAGGACCTGAAATGAAGTTGCGATCATTGACCGTGGCAGGCTGCGTGGCAGAGTTCGCGATGCCGCCATGAGCTGTTCTGGGTATCCCCTGGTCATCGTAGGAAGTGCGAGCCTGGTCATGCGTAATAGCTTGGCCGGGACCGCTATAGCCTTCGTGGCCCACATTTAGTGCAGCATCAGCTGCAGTCCTCTGGCCTGCCGAGCTGTACGGATCGTAGGGCTCTCTTGCCTGGGTCTTAGTGAGACCAGTGCCAGAACCTTGAGAGGAGCCGCTCGTCACCCTTTGACCACCGTTTCCTGGATACAATGGATTGTCGACGGCAGAGCCCGTTGGTGGAATATACCCACTGTGGCCTCCACTGCCAACGGGATGCCTGAGGTCGTGCGACCTGCTCCCGCCGCCTGAAGAAAGACCTGCATCGGCTGCGCCAGCACCAGCGCCATAACCGGACATGGTTCCAGACGTGTACCCAGAGCCACCAGAAGCGCCATACCGTTCCGCCGGTTGGGGTGAGATGCCAGAACTAGAGGTCCCATGACCTCCGCTGACCTCTGTGGTCACACCAGATGCACCGCGTCCGCCAGTTGCGCCAGAGCTACCAAGCGATAGACCCTGCGCCCTCTGCTCAAGCCCGCCAAGGCCAGAACTGTTGCCACTGCTCCCGCCCATAGCATTGCTCATCTCGTGCTTCCCATACTGCTTCTCAGCCTGTTGCTGCAAGCCACTACCCGAGCCTCCATGCTGACCACTTATGTAGTTCTGGCCTTGCTTCTCGACTTGCTTCTCGGCCTCCTTGCCAGAGTTGCCAGAGAGCTTGTCTTCGATTTTACTGATCAGACCCATTGTGAAAACTTACTGCGTATGGTTTGGTACAAACGGATCTCCCAAAGCTGAGCTCAAGGTGAGTATATACGACGTTTGCGCGTGGTTATACCTGCGGCACATTTTCGCAATTACGTCATGTCTACCAGCGCATGCAGATGCGATGCCGTCGATCGGTCGCAATTCGCAGTAGTCGTTGTGCCAACTTCTTCTAAGTCTGCCGTTTTCGTTGCTGTCAGAACTGGTTTGAGAATACGAGCTGTTGGATCCGTGGCCGCTGCCGACCGCTACCATGCGCGACGTCATTCGATCCGAGTATTTCGACGCAGTATAGCCAATCGTAGCATTTCATGCGCAATTGCAGTTCAATGGACTTGTGGGGTGCATAAAATAGATAGGCACGAGCATTGCGACGTGACGACAAGGCGCCGTGGTGCAGGACTCCATGGCGTGGGTCTGGACCTTGACATCGGCCTTTCCGTCCACCAACTGCAGATGAGCTGTACAGGCACGCCTTGGTGCGCCGACAGAAACCAGACCAAACACTGACGCAGGCCTTGGAATCATGACTGTTAGACGATCCGACGCCTAGATACGCCTCATCAGCAATAACGAACAGCTCGACGCGACCGGCAACCACACTCCTCACTTCTCGTCGCCAACAAGTGCTCCTGACTTCCTGCTAAACGCCTACACAGGATCTTCCTCTGAATGCGTTTTTTCAGAATTTTTCTGCCGCCTTCATACAAAACCGAATCCAGCTACCATCTCCTCGATCGACGCGTGCTTCGTAAACAGAAAGGGCCCTAATGACCCATCCGCAAGCGGTAGAGATAAACGCACACCATCCCTATCCCACTCCCTACGCGGAAAAGACGCCTCCTCAAAAGTTGACTCTGCGCCGACGGTCCATGGCAACGGTAAGTCCTGGTACCCTCTCCTACTCATCTGATTACCAGGCGTCATATAAGGACCAAGCACATTATCCTCCAAGTCACTCAGCAGCGCCTGGATCTCCCGAGCTTTACGCACCGAAGGATGTACGTGAAATGACGAGCACGTGAACATCGCCAATGTGCCCCCCCGGCTTCAGCACAGGGGCGGCCTGTTGGTAAAATCTGGGCAGGTCGAACCGATGTGCTAGCCACACTCATTAGGTCCACCTTCGTTGCGCTCATGCCCGCTTCCTCAATCGCTTTTGCGCGGCCCTCGGCCCCTGCCATTGAGAAAGAGGTCCGAGTCTGCATATTGTACGCAACAGCGTTCCTCGTCGCTTGCTCGATCATTTGGGGGCTGGTGTCACAGCCGACGGCGGTACTGAGGTATCGAAGGAGATCCCATATACCTCTACCAGGTCTTGTGCCCACATCGAGCACGCTGTCTCGTGCTCCGGTGTGGTAATCTAAGACAGTCCGATGATTTGGTTCTTCGTAGGAGTCGCCACGTTCGCTGGCATAGGCAGCTGCTTGCTCGGGCCTGAAGATGCTGAAAGTGTCGTCTTTCCATGTCATCGTCATCAAGCAAAGTCGTCTGAATACTTTTAGATTGCGATAGCATCAATCAAAGAGCCTTTCGCGCCTTGAGTCAATTGTAAGCGGGGCTCGCCTTGCCAAAAATGAAAAGTACGGATGTGTAAGTCGTAGTTCAGCCGCATGCACCTGCGTAGTGGTTATTATCGACCTACACTCAAATGCATCTGCATGGGTGTACTGTACATCTGGCATAACAGTATGCAATCTGATCGATAATCATCTTCACGATTGCCGCTCCAACGCTCAACAAATTGCAGGCAAATTATCAACACAATGCATAGTCTGAGGTGCGTCATGAGCTACTTTCATCCTGTGCGTCCTCGATCTCGACAGCCCGGCTTTTGCCTTTCCCACTGTAGCCCGGCTGTTCAGTGTCTGCGGCTACCCCATCTGACGATGTAGTAGTGTCTGTGGTAGGCGCTGGTGGGTGGCCATTTGACCCCGAATCGCCGTTCTGACCGACAAAGTTCCAATCGCCGTTGCTGGCCCACGGCGGCCGAGTCTCACTCTCAGGCTGACTCGGGACAGGCCCTGCGGATTCTTGTGCTCGTTGCTCCGATGGCAGTGCTGGTGCTGGAGAAGGCGCAGGTTGTGCTGTAGCTGTCATGGAGCTGTCGCTCGCAGGGCTTGCGGTCGGTACAAATAGCGGCGAGCCATTGTCATCGGTAGGTCCAACACTGCCGTTCACCGCCTCTCCTTGACGCAGCTGTACTGTGCTTGCTGCAGACGATCCATTTGTAGTCGTCTGTAACGGCGGTTGCGCCATCTGTCCATCGGCAGGTTGCACGTTGACTTGAGGGGGCATACTTGCAGTCTCACCAGCGCGATGCAATGGCATAATAGTCCAACCCTCTGGTAGAGTCAGTCCTTGGGGCAGCCCTTCTGCACCATTGACAAGCTGCTGCGAATGATTCCCTTGCAAAACTTCGGGCATTTGCGGCTGGAAAGGTGCGGCTCCGAAGCTCATCATTCCAGGCACGGACAGTGGCTGATGCCGCTGGGTAGCTGTCGCAGTGCCAAACGGTTGATTCGCAGGTAAGTGACGAGCTCGCAGGCGCGCTAACTCCCCTTCCATCATTCTGAGGGTAGATAGCTGTTGTTGCTCAATGCCAAGGTTGTGCGCTTCCCGCAGAAGCCGCTGCTCGATTTGCATTAGCTGAATCTGCGTCGGGACAGTGGCGGTGGCACCAGCTGTTGGCGGAGTGGGGCCCTGCTGCCCAGCAGCACCATTGAGGTATGGCACTTGCAGGCCCAAATGGTTCGGACCCTGCTGATGCGCAGGTAACGCCCCCGCGACCGCACCATCTTGGCCTTGCGCCGCATTTTGGTTTCGCATCTGGTTGACCAGATTCTGTATCTGGCCTGGAGGTCCATTCAAGAAGCCAATTCTGACGGGACCCAAGTTGAAGAACCTGGCCCTGTTTGGTCGAGGCATTTGACCCTGCTGCCCCTGCTGTGCGGCAGCAGCCCCAGCGCCAGGTACGCCAGGTTGCCCCGGCGCGGCAGGCTGAGCTGCAATGACTGGTCGTCGGCACGTCGGGCATACCTGCTGCCTCTCTAGCCATGCCTTCAAGCATCTCAGATGTAGGATGTGTCCACAAGGCAGCTTCTTCGCCCGCAAGCCCTCGTCTCGCCTTGCTGGTGCAGCTGCAGCGTGTCCTTGCACGTCTGTTGGCTGCCCCCACGCAACCATTGCCTCTCTGCATACAATGCACGCGTCGCCCCTGATCTCCTCAGTCGTGGCGTCCGGGTATCGCGTGTTCATGTCGCTCGTTGCCTGTCTGTATGCCACATAATCGCTCACTCTCTTGCTGAATGACGCAAAGGTCATGTAAACGTCGCGCATGATGTGCATCGGCAGCCCATTGAAAGTTATGCTGATGGTGAAGAACACAATGTATATGACCAGCTTCAAAAAGTCCGTCACGACTTCCAATCCAAATAACCATCTCCTCTTCGCATCCCATCCTGGTACGTCCACTTCGTTCTCGTCCACCTCGATTGGACCTTCGTCTGGTGCCGGCGCCGGCGTCTCAGAGTCCTTTGTCGCCTCGTGCTGCCGCCTCTGCTCTTGCCGTTCTGCCTGTATCTCGATCTTGCGCGTTTCCAGTGCAGCCATCATCTGCTTCTTTTCCATGTTCGCCTGCACCAGATTCAAGCCATATCTTAACAGCGTAAATGTCGAGAAGATGGTCAGGATCGCGAACTCGAACGTGAAAATGACCATCATACCAGGTCTCGGATCCGCCATCACAGTCTCCACGCAGAATTTCACCATGAAAATGTCGAACAGCACGCTGATTATCAAGCTCGCTGACAGTCGTGCATGGAACAGTCGCGGATTCGCCGGTGGCTGTTGCTCCAAGATGTCCACTCGGCCCTCTCCGATCCAACCCCATACTTTTCCTGCGATAAGAAGCACAAACATGGTGAGCAGCCAGCCGCCAACATCTTCTCTGAAGTTTGGGATTGCCAGCAGCGTGTCCAAGACCGCATACCACGCCTTCTCGCTCAGCTGCTCGATCTCGATCGGTCGTAGTCGTCCGTAGAGTAATCGTTGCAGGCCGAACATGAAACTGCACGCCAGCACCAGTATCAAGTTTGTCAAGATGAGAAGACATGCGTTTGACTGTGAGAGGTAGACCGTCGCGCTGTAAAAGTTGGGCCGTTGGTGGAAGGCCTGCAGTAGGCATCCCGCCGCGGCGGCCGTCGATGCGCCCGCGTAAAGACCCAGCCTCATTGTGGGAATCAGTGGTTATCGCGTCTGTGGTGGAGTTGTGTGTACATGTATTGCCATGACCGTCAACGAAGAGGTCCGCTCTGATGGTTTGCGAGTGGCATGTGTCGAGCTGTTCACATGAAAGTGGAGAGGACAGCTGGGAGCGATCGGCGCCCTCCGCATGGAGCTAGGTGGCAAGGTCACGTGCGGCCCCATCGTTGCTCGAAGCCTCGAAACAGTATGACAATACGAAAAGGTCGAATACTCTATACATTGTTTCTCAGACAGTCTAAAGTAATCTGTCTGGCTCTACAATCGTATTGCGGCATGCGGTCTGACACTGCGTCAATCATATGACTCCCATACTTCCTTAGCATTCGGACAACACGTAGATCATGTGCCCACCACTGACCGGGCAGTCAAAAATTGACGTGGCATTTGGCATTGCGCACCACCGGAGGCGATGGCTCAATGCGTCGTCATAGAGCGCTGGTGCCAGTCGACTAAAGCTTTGCGCGTGAGTGACTGTTTGCTAAACCTTGGCAGGTATGTGGCTAATCTTAATCTAAGGCCTGATGTGTTCGTCCAGCAGTCACCGGCTTTTGTGAATGCACCGCTTGCTGTGATCGATGGAATTGCTGGAGCATGCCGTGCAGAGCACGCCGAGTTCCTTGAATAAGGTGCCCACATCGCTTTTGAAATGCACACCAAACTCATCCCGAAGCAGATGCCGTGACACCGTCGTTGGAAATTCTCTGTTTTTCCCTTTGCGCCAGCCTCTGTTATTGACGTATGTTATGTGTGGCGTTGATATTATACTTAGATCCCTTGATCTTGTAGAAAATTTCCATTGTGTCCACCGTCCCCTTCCCGCCAAATTCGGTGAGATCTGTCGGCTCCTTAACGCATGGCCTCAGGGCAAAAATGATACTGCTGCGCCCTGCAGGATTGCTCACGACTCTGTGCATACCGGCTCTGAATTGATTGAGCATCAATGCTCGTGCCATGTCACCAACCAGTACTGTTGGTCCCATGGCGTCGACCCATTTTGGGTTCTTCTTGTCGGTCCAGTCCAGTACTTGTAGACCTTTGCCATTCCCTATGCACAAGGTGAGAAGCCCAATATCAACATGCTGCTCCGCGATGCCAGCAGTTGGATAGTAGCGGAAAAGTCGCATTAACGTCAGCACGTCTTGCATGTCACTGTCATCCTCCGGCATGTTCAAAGATCCTCGCACGAGGTGGTCCCAGCCACCAACATCGTACCCAGCAGCCCTGCTCATGTCACACAAGATTCTGTGAAGGAAATTGCCTGCCTGCCGCCATACCTCCTTCGCGTGCTTCTCGAGTGCGGATCCTGGGTGAACGTGATGCCTCAACGTGACGTATTGTTTTTCACCCTCGACATGATAGAGCCCCTTTTCTGTCCCAAGACTTGAAGCATACATGGCCCTTTTCTCACAGGGATGCCGCTCGAAGAAAGCGGCCGACGCCTGAGATAGCTTTTCCAGCTCCGCCAACAGTTGTGGCTTCAACTCGACGGGCAGCCATCCCTGATGCGCTAAATGCTGGATCTGTTGCGGTGCAAGAGTTGGCGGTGGCTCCCATGGAGGTGGAATATCTTGATCCTTCTGGAAAATGGGACTTGAGAGCGTGCCAAGGCCAAGAGGCTTGTTTGCCACCACTAACTTAAAGTGCGGTGTCAGAGTCGGTCTTCGGAGCAGCATTATAACAACTACTCCGTGCACATACAATCAACCTCGCAGACGAAGACTCATACTGTCACAGCGTAGATCATGGCGGAAAATGCAGTCGTAGATCAAACACGTAAGGGCGACCGTCACGGACAGTCCTTGATGGCACATGCAGGACCTGGCGAACAGACCTCAAAGTCTGTGCAGCAAGTGGCGGCTTCCTCGACTGAAACAGGATCAACGAAACAAGATACAGTCTATACGCTGATCCAGACTGGCCTGAAGAAACCAACAAAGCGGTCTGAGAAGATGCAATCACCAGGTGTGGAAGATGACGAGCCGCTCGTTGACACTACGGCTCCATTGGTCAAACGCTCCAAGAAGACTGCGAGGCTCGAAAGGCAACAGCAAAGGCGACAGCAGAAGGCGGCGTGTAAGATCCATAGCTTCTTGGAGCTGCCACCCGAACTTGCACAGGAGGTCTTGAGCCATCTGCTCCCAAGCGATGTCATGCGTCTCACACAGTTGAACCATTCCACGCGAGAATTCATTCTGGAGAACGAAGGCGCAATCGCTAGGGACATCATGCAACGACGATACTGGGTCCTCAGTCGGTGCTTCCCTCTACCTCAGCTTGTAAGCGAACTCGATCACGAGTCGAGACTGGCCCTCGAACATCCCAGGCGACAGGGCATGATCATCGTGCACACTCGTTACCAGCACATGAAAGCACCAGACGCCTCCTATGTGTGTACATGTAACGCTTGCCTGTGGGCCTGGAACAACCTGAACGTCATACTCGATTTTGCCCATTTTCAGGACAATTTGGACAATAGAGAGCCCATCCCGATGATACCACGTGGAACACAGCCAGAGTGGAACGCAAAACTGATAGGCGATCACGCAAGCATCGTCGAGCGTGCTATGGTTAGCCCAATTGTGCACGCAGCAATCATGGAAAAGCACCTCAACTCGATCACCAGCACGTTACTTCGTCAGACCCGCTTCCCTTCTCGCGTACCCGTGCACCGGCATAACAAGACCACAGCAACACCCAAAACAGTGCATCCCAGCAAACTCAACAACTTTCTTGAGCAGGACGCTATCTTGCAAGACGATCAATTTTTGGAACGTGAAGGGAAAGAGAGCCTCGAGATCCCGTTCCATCGCGACAATTATTACAGTCTTCTGGCATATGTACCGAATAGAAAGTGGGGTAGGGACGAAGAAAAATGGAAGTACTACATCGAAGGGCAGCATGATAGGGATCTGGAGCTCTACAGGCGGTGGTTTTTGCATTGGAAAGCAGTTGAGCAGATTGCAGATGGACAGATCTCTGCTAACGCCATCGACACGAGAGGTCATAGGCAAGCATAGTAGAGCAAGCAATACACTATGACAAATCCAACAAGAGGAAGCCTGGCCGGATGTCGAGAGCAGGCCTCCTTTGAGACCGAGCACGCTCCATCAAGTCACATCCTAGGCCCTCCCCTTCCTCGCGCTGCCGGTCCAATCTGCGTATCCAGCAGCCCTTCTCCTGCTGCACTTCACAGTCGCCTATATCATTGCATATACGCCCACAAGACATAGAACTCTGGGCAATTTCGCAATGCACGGCCACGACACTTTCCGAAACATCATCGTATGGCTGCGGAGCGGGCTCATGTTCCATGGTCGTGGCGGAGTATCTGCAATCAACAAGGTTGGAACTCTCGCATGTGATCAATTCGCACGTGCTGCTGCCGCGTCGCTCGAACCAATCACAGCCATCCCGATGAAACGTCATACAGCATTTCCGGGCTAGCGGTCCAGCCAGCTCGATCGGTAAAAACAGCTCGCACAGCCAATGTGGGGCATCAGACTTTCACTTACCGCTTAGCAGTGAAGCATGTCAAGGACGATGCGGTCATAGCGCAAACAATAAATACACAATGTAGGCGAGCGGTAACCGAGTTTGTGAGCTCTCCTGTCTCCTCTCGTCACTTCGACAATCACATCCACAGCACATTTCACCACAACATCATCAACCTCGAGCATCATCAAAATGTCTGCCTCCGACAGAGCTCAGGACAAGGCGCGCGACGCTGCCCAGGACAGCAAGCAGGCAGCTGTAGACGCGAAGGAGGCTGCGAAGGCCGCTGGCACGGCCGCCAAGGAAGACGCTCAGTACGCCGCTCGAAGGACCAAGGAGGAAAGCGAGAAAGCTGCCCAGAAGACCAAGGAGAAGGCTCAAGAGGCAGAGCAAACCCTCGTTGAGAAGCTGAGACAAGATGGCGTGTACGTCCTGCCAAGTCATTGACTCTCCCCACTCGCATCGCATCAACTAACGCTCAGCCCCCCAGCGAAAACCCCGCCGGCCTAGCTATGGGCGCCTTCAGCTTCCTCTTCCTCGCCGCCGTGCCCGTAACGAGCTTCATCGCGCAACCCAACGGCCTTCTCGAGCGCGCCGTGAACGGTGTCATCCGCTCCGTCGCCTTCGTCGGCTCCGCAGGCTCCAACTCTCAGGTCTCGCCGACCGGCAAGATCGCCGCCCTCAGCACGCTGTACATTGCGTGGACGTACGCTTTTTCGGGTGCTGGCAGCGCCGCGGGACAGGCTTCTGCGAGAGAGGAGGGGAGGGATAATAAGGAGCCCAGGTCGCAGATTTCGAGTTTGAGGGGCTTGCCGTTGAGGTTGTATTCTGCGCATTCTAACGTTAGTCGACCCCCCTGATCTGTCGGGTTGGAGATTGCAAGGGCTGACGATGCATATGTTTAGCTCATGGAGATGTTCCCAGGCTACGCTCTCGCAGCTGCCCTGACCCAGGCCATTGCCCCTGGAGAGCAAGGTCTCGTCAACCTGCTCGGTCTGCACGTCATCAGCAAGGTCTTCGTCTATTACCCAGGTAAGTCACTCAATCAGCCCCAAGACAACGAGCTTTTATTGATCGAATCTAGCCTATCTCCTCAACTTCGACGCACCAAGAACCTTGGCACACGTCGTGGCTACCGCCTCCGTCATCAACGTCGCGCTCAGGCTGTCGAAGCGCACCATTGCTGGCAACTTTTAATTTACCATTGACCAGCATGGTCGAGGAATGCTGATGCTATGCGTTGGTTTGGACATGTGGTTGCGACTGATGCGTTGATCAATCTCGCGTGGCAGTCGTCGAAGTGGCTGCTGAATGGCATGTTTTTACTGAAGTCCATTGAGTGGGTGAGGACAGCGAAATGAGGTGCAATGTAATTTATGAAAGATTAGGATATGTATGCATGGGAAGGCGTTCTGCACATACTCGGCTGCCATGATTGCTAAGAATGCTGAGCTTTCAAGTCAAAGACGGGGGACCCATGTTATTCCGAGATCTATTGAGACAAATTGCCAGACCAGGAATACGGCTTGCTAGGAACCCAGGCTGCAGATTGAGGCGAGCCCGGTGGCCCGGATAACTTGCACGCAAACCCCTGCACTTCAATGCCACAAGACATTTCCAGTGGTCGAGCCATTCTTGCCGGCTTCGAGAATATTTTACGCCTCATGAGGAAGTTGATACGCCATACTGGCGCCAAAACCATGGACCGCCCACTAGCAGCCAAAACCATGAACCGCCCGCTAGCAGCAAGCATGACAACTAGAACCCAAACTTCGCCTTGATAATACTGCCAGCAGCATTCCGCTTCTGCTTGTTCACATACTTATTCACATCATTGGCCCAATTACTGCTCGACTCCTCCAGGTTATTCACTACAGATCACGTCAGAAAACCCACCACAATATCACCAGCCTCTTGTCAGTACTTACTCGAGTCCGACATAATTCCCAGCTTCTCCGTCCTCTCCTGGATCTGCCTCTGCATGTAGGCCCAATACCCCTCATCCACCTGTCCCGCATTAGCATGCGCGGCAGCCGCGTACGCGCTGCCTGCGCCACCACTCGCAGCGGCGTTCCGCTCCATTTGCTTTCGTTGGATTTCTTCTGCTCGGCTTTGGGCAAGCATGCGTTTGCTGGGTGGACGGTTTGGTCCGCCGATCAGGATGTCCATGTCTGCGGGTGTGATGTACTGCGTGCCGGTGACCCATTGTACGGTGCTGATGGTTGGTCGGGGAGGAATAAGAGCTTCGGGATTGAAGAGCTTGTCGTGGTCGTTTAATTTGAGCGGCGCGCCAACGCCGAAGATGGATAGCAGGGCCATTTCTGAGGGCCCAGTGAAGCCTAGGACGTGGCCGGTGGGTATGATGACTGCATCGCCAAAGCGGCGGACGTCGAGAATGTGCGAGACTTTGATGGTTGCGATCTCCTTGAGCGATGGGATCGAGTATGCGCGAGCGTTGCCGTCGCCGAACAGGCCAACAATTGCGTATCCTTGGTCAGCATATCTCACAACTGATGCAGTATCGCAAAAGAAGGAGTCGAAGGACTTATGTGCTCCTTTGGATGTTGGTGGACGGAAGACATGTATGCTTGTTGGCGTCACTGCAACTAGCACACCATTGACTCGTAGTCCACTCCGCAGGCCGCCCACCGCGTGCTGCGATGCTCTTGCTGGTGCGCCTGTATCTGCATTCATGGGTGAAATGCTCATGACTCTGTTGTCCAAGGAGACAGAGCCGGCATATTGGACAGTGTAGCGGCCACTTGGATCGGGCAGGATCTTGAAGGAAGCCACATGTCCTAAGTTAGTGCCGACATGTAACAGGATGCTGCTGTAGTCTTCTCCTTCCAGCTGCATCACACTAAATTCCAGCTGCGTCGCCCATTCAGGCTTGCCTGCGGCTCCACTGCTAGCTCTGCGCCGTAGACTGCTCTTATGCTGGCCCTTGTTGAAGTCGGCGACAGATGCAGTGTAGATGACAGCTGGTCCGCGCAGGTCAATGATAGCTATACTGCCGCCCTCGAATCCAGCTGCTACGAAGCCGACCTCGCTCATCCGAATGGCCGTGACAGGTCCATCTTGTTGATCCAGGAGTGTAAGGGGGACAAAGCCTTCGCTTAGAGAGGCTTCGACACGATCAATAATACTCGTCAATGCACCTGGTCGATTCGGACCCGACGCTGCTGGCTCTCGTCCCGCATGCCTATTTACGCCCCATTTGAAGATAACGACCTCGCCACTGTGCAGGCCAACCGCAAGCTCGGCGCTGGGAGGAGAGAAGCTGGTCGCAGTCACTTCCACGTTGTCAAAGTGTCCGACCGCTCTGGCAACGTCTACTTGCAGCACTTTGTCATTCTCAAGCTCGTCATTGTGGCCTACGTCCCATAGCCTGATTGTGCCGTCCGCATGCACAGTTTGCACAATGTTGCGGTTCTCATGTCGTCGCATCGAGCGTGGTGTCTCGGCGCCTCCTTTGCAGATAAGCGGTCCCTGATTCCTGCGCTCTGTAAGGCCCAGCCATCGTTCTCGCTCCGATTGTGCAACCACAATCCGCTTTATGAATGGATGGACAAAGCTCAGAGACGGGTGTAACTGATTTGTTGGACTTATCGGCATGCCAGATGGGAAGCTCAGAGTCAGTAGCTCGCCCGAAGAAAGTAACGCGATAACAGCGATGGGATCGTGGGCACCAGCGAAATGTGGTGACGTCCGTGGTATCAGGCAGAAGTTGACGACCTCTGCGCCGGGCGGCGTGGGCAGAATCCTTTGTCGCTTCGGTTCATCGAAATATTTCACCAGCACATCCCATGTCGAAGTTGTGTAGACAGGAGTTCGGCCCATCTCGAACAGAGTCAGGCCTTTGGTCGGCGACTGCGTAGACTGTCCGCCAGCGATCAGAATAGCAGTGTCCTCTGGATCTTGATTGGCACACCAAGCCAGCTTGAACAGCGGCTCTTTGACGGCCATGGTCCCTGATCCTATGCTAGGGTTGCCTGTCACTGCACCAGGCGTCGCAATATTCGTGTCCGTAAGTGTCCTCGCCATGAGTATCCTGCCATCCTTGAAGGTGTCCCAGAAGACGATGGAACTGTCTTCGTAGCCAGTCATTATAAAGGTCCCGGTCGGATGCCACACGGCCTGCGACAATCTTGGCCTCCTAATGACATTCAGACCGGCTGGATCGGCATCCCCTCCTGGCGCACCTCGCGGAACCTCGTACACGAAGTGACGCAAACTCTTCGCCTGCTTGAAGCTATATATTACCGCGCCGTGCATGTAGCCTATAACTAGCGTTCCGATATCTCGGGGATGGAATTGCAAGCTGATGACAGTTGACATCTTCGCCTTTGGCTCGACCTCCTTCCAAAGGTTCGGGATCTTGAAAGGGGCCATTGTCTCCCGATCCATATCGAATGCCACAATCTCTCCTGTCTGCATGCCCAGGAGAGCGTAGTCAAGCATGGGATCTGTACACAATATCGAAACCTGTCCTGGCGGAGAATAGGACGCCAACACATTTTTGAGTTCCAAGGAGTAAATAGAGATATCGTGCTTGCTGTCCAGACATACAAGCTTGTCGGCACAGAACTGAAGTGTCGAGACACTGCCACCTCTGGCTGGTATGGGGAAGACAGCCTGGATGCGATTGCGGCCAAATACATAGACCTGAGCAGGACCAAATTGGGAGTGTTTGGTGCCTACTGCCAGGAGAGACTGCACCGGGTCGTAGACGAGCGCACATATTTGGCTGCTGATGCCGTAGCGCGACAGATCGTCGACATTGAAAAGATCCGGTGTAAGGCCCAAAGATAAATCGTTTTGGATGCCTGCTTGCTTGCCACGGAGGAGGTGAGCCATGTCTGCATTGGGAGTCCCTGCGGATGAAACGGCCTCAGGGCGGGCGATGGAGATACACACTCTCGCCGAGCATGTACAGAGTGTCCATGTGCATGTCCAGTAAGTAAGGTAAGCTCGAAGAGAGCTTGCCGTCACATGCCAACATCGTCGTTGCCTGAGGTTGGGTGACGCCAAGATCTCTGCCGCAGCAACCCCTCGATCGCTGCTTGGACCAGAATTTGCGACTCGTCTGGCGCACATCGTCGAAGCCATATACCAGAACACTCCCCTTTTCCCACGTGCGACATACAGACAAGATGGGCATCGCCTTCGACTACGCGCCCGAGCGGCCAGAGAATATCGACACCATCCTCAACGGCCTCGACAGATACAATCCCGAGACCACTGGCATTTTCCAGGAATACGTTGCCCAGCAGTGCGAGAACCAGACATACGATGGCTATGCGAATCTGGCATTATTGAAGCTGTAAGTCACATGAGCTATTCCGGAATGTCTATGTATCTCCGTGATGATCAAATATACACGTTTCCTATTACCTGACTGGACCGAATGAACCCGGTCTTGTTTGATGTCCTTTGGTTATTAGCTCTATCTGATACCGCTCCATACCCTTTCCACTCATGCGACAGGTGACCTGAAGCTCATGGCTAACCGAGCGCATCAGCTACCAATTCAACCCCCATCTCACCCGCGACGAAACGACGACCAATATCCTCGTCAAAACCCTCACAGTCTTTCCCTCTCCCGACTTCTCTCTCGCCCTCGCCCTCCTGCCGCCCTACGTCCTCGCAGAAACCAAAGGCGCACCGCAAACAGCAGCCAGCGACAGCCTAGCACAAGCAGTCCGACACCTCAACATCCTACACACCCAACTCAACAACGCGCAATACACCGACTTCTGGAACACGCTTGACTCGGACGACCTCTACGCAGACCTCGTAGCAGACGTGCAAGGCTTCGAGGAGATCATGAGGGTGCGGATCGCGGTGGTAGTCAGCCAGTGCATGCAGGAGGTGCAGCGGAGCGTGCTGGAATCATGGCTGAATCTGAGTGGGGAGAAATTTGATAATTTCATCAAGGAGATTTGTGGGTGGCAGATGGAGGGCAGCACGGTGAGGATTCCGTTGAATAAGGAGAACGAGGCGAGGTCGACGACCGTCAGGGAGAATGTCAAGTTTGAGCAGTTTGGGAGGATGATTAAGAGGGCGTATGAGCAGCCTGCGTAGGTCTTGCATGGGTCGTGTCAAGAGGCATGGGATGGGCATGGGGTGCCATTGTTTTGCTAGCGAGGCGTTACGGTGGGTATGGGACGATACGAGGCCCGCGTATGAGATGTATGGAATCGGAAATGGCTGCCATGAGGAGCCAGCCGACCATGCCGCCCTTGAAACAGAGTGTGTGAAGCAGAAGGCACTTCTGAATCTGAGAGTGCGATACACAGCATCTCAAAAGACTATCGCCCGAAATGGTCAAGCGTAAGCTTCAGGCTTACTATAGGGCCGGGTGAGGGAAGTTGAATTGGATCGTCAATGTCAATTCATCATCTATACAAGGCTATGCTCTACACCACATCAATACCAAGCCGTATCCTCGACTCATTCCAGCGCCGCTGCTCATGCCAATTCGCAATGATTTGGAGTAGTATGTTGATATTGATATCTCAGCGCCTGGCTGCCTCGACCTCATTCCACTACCTTCAATTCCCCTACTGCTCGCGCAAATCCTACGTGCTGATGAGTGTTTAAAGCAGAAGCATTGTAGCTACCAATTGCCATCCAGATCTAGTGCACCATCACATCAGCCTGATGCGGTTGGTGCTTGACAACCTCTTTCGCCGCAGTGTTACCATCATCCATCTCCATATCGTCGCCACCAGGGCCAGCTTCGCCCTCGCCTTCCTCCTCAGCCTCCTCATCTTCCAAGTCTTCTTCATCGTCTTCCTCACTTTCAGCCTCAAGATCTTCTGAAGCATTGTCGTCAATTTCCTCGCCATCCTTGCCATTCGTCTCGACGCCCTCCATATCACGGTCCTCGCCCTCGACCTTCGCCTTTGCGCCCTCTTCGCCATCGGCAATCTCGGCACCTTCCTCATCATCCTCCTCATCTTCTTCTTCGTCAGCGCCATACGTTGCGCCGTCATCCTCCGCCTGATCCACATCCGGCTGCTCTGGAGGGAAGTCCGCCGGCGCACTTTCCTCAGTATCCCACTTGATCGCAAATCGCGTCACCCTTGGCTTCTCTGCCAGAATGCTCCTCCTAATCTTCTCCCAGACCGGTTTCGCCGGCGGCTCCTCGGCCAACGCCTCATCCGTGTACTCATTGTTGACGTAGTAACCAACGCGAACGAATTCGCGATCGTCGTAGGAACAGGTGAGCAGAATGACGGTGACGCCTAGAACTTCGGTCGAGGGGATACGGTGGGTTTTTGGCGGGTCGGCTTCAAAGACGAATTTGTTGACCCCGACAGGGATAGGGCCGACGAGAAGCGTGTCGAGCTCTTGGTCGTGCTCGGAGCTGGCACGTGAGTCAGCGCTGGGCCGCAGAGACGAGATGTGCTGCCTGGCGAGAGAGTCTGCCAGTCGCAGCAGCGGAAGTCGATGGGCAGTAGACTTACGAAGTCGCTGAGCCGACGTATGTGAGCTTCCACTCGAGATCCTTCTGAAGCGGCTCGAGACACTCGAAGGTGATCTCGAACTCGTAGGGCGCGTTGAAGGGTGCTGGGTTGTTTCGGACAGACACGTTGAGCAGAGATACTGTCGCCATTGCGGATACTCGTTTGTGTGTGCTCGCTTGAATGTGCTCGATGGGTTCAATGAAGCTGATTGTTGTATGGTCGTCGTCAATCGACGGTATGTCCGCGCTCAAGTCAAGGTCGATACTGTTTGTGAGGACCTAATAAGTTGGGTAGAAGGAAGAAATAGGAAAGCAGAGAAGGGTTGTTTGGCGGGTCATAAGAAAGCGCGAACGCGACGCGCAGATGCGGATACTTCCGAGCCGTCGTTCGAGTAGCGACAGTAATGTGACTAATGTTGCCATCACTCTTCGATCGATGCACAGAAGAAGCAGAAATAGTATAAGTCATCTGCGCGCCTGAAAGGCCGCAGACGATTGCGTGGGACAGCCCCTTTCCATTCGTGCCGTCTGTACGAAATTTTCCGTCTTGATAGCCATCTAGACCTCAGCGGTCCCATCTATGCCCGTACTCATCATCGTAGCAGTTCTGCGTCTCCAAGCACCAAGGCCAAACCTCTGTCCTGGATCTCGACTCATCCCTCTACTCAATCCACCAGCGCTATACTCACTCATACTCCTACTTCCTCTCCTCCTTCTCAACGCGTGCAGATATTCGTTGCCAGCTCCATGGCCCAGATCCTCGTCAACACCCAATACATCATCTATGTCGTCCATCTCGTCAAGCACGCTTTGCGGCGGCTCAACCTCGAACACTTGTTGCAATGAGCCATGCGCTCCGAAGCGCTCCCACATCTGCAGCCAGCTGTGCTTTCGTGGTGGTGAGAGCAGACGTGACCGTTTCCAGAGGTAGCGGCGCTCGTAGAGGGTGATGAGGACGAGGAAAGGAGCGTTGAGCACGCGGACTGCGGTGATGTTGACTTTGTGAAACCACCGCGGCGTCAGACTCCACTTGAGCGGAAGCAGAATCAGGAGGGCAAGGACGTTGAAAGGGGGGCGGTAGGCGAATAGAGCATCTGACTTGACGCCTTCGAACGTGAGGACGGCACGCCGGAACTGTATCTCGGCTGTTGCGTTCTGAGCCAGATTCGTGTAAGTGTTTGAAAGCATGGCCACTAAGATGGTGAGGAATAGTGTGTTTCCCAGAAATGCGAATGTGATCATGAGGGCTGGACCAAGAAACCAGTGCATCTCTGCGCTGCGTTGAATACCTGTCCCGTCAAGACCGAACCAGATCCAGAGCATCCACTTCGAGATTGTGACGACGGAGTGTCTCACATATCCATCTTGCGTCTCGCTCAGCCATCGCAGGGCAACGAGGAAGCCCCCAAAACACCAGGCCGCCAGCACTGTCAAGAAAGTGAAGTCCGCCATCATAGCTCGTAGCGAAATGAAGAGCATATTCTCCGGCATCAGGCAGAACGCCAGTCGAGGCAGCAGAATAGGAGCAGCCATGGAAATGACGTCTATAGCGAGTTTGCTCATCCCAGCGTCTAGGTTTGTCAAGCCATGCATCCGGATGCCAAAGTAGACCCAAAAGATGATGACGAATGTGATGTCTAGAAATGACCACAGATTCTCGGTGTGCACAGTCCAGCCATGCTCGCAGATGGAGGCAATCTCGTCTAGCACCCATCCCATTGCATAAACGTCAAAGACCAGCTCTTCTATCGTAAATCTGAGATGCTCCGGTCCGAGGGTGTGTGCCTTGTTCACCATCATCGACACGTACAGAGCCAGCAATAGAATGAACTGGCAGCCTTCGATGATGTTCCTTGTCCGGGGTACGATCAATCGGTACTGATTCAATATCGGTGCCTTCCTCGGGTCGTAAAGGGAGATGCCTCGACTTTTGTAATGATCTGGCAGGATATCGATAAAGGATGTTGGTGTATAGATTATGCGACCTCGATAGACGTTTTCCACAATCTTCTGACAGGCTGAGGTCGATAAGAAGGATTTAGATTCCGACACAATGGCAACTTCGAGGGCAGTGAGCATGTGCATGTGCTCTGCTCGCGCCCAACCCCATCGTACTGTCCAATGTGGTATTTCTCGCTGTGCTCTAGCGATCTCCGGTGGCGCATTCTGAAAAGGCTCGAAGCCTGCTACTAGTACGTTTGCAAGCATCAGTAGCCCCTCCCTCCCCTCATGGTCTTCATCGAAGCGGCGCAAGACACGAGAAGCAATGAGTTCGCAAACTTGAGCTCGTGTGATGTTGACGGTTTGGTGATGCGCCTGGTAACTTTGTTCGCGGAGGAACTGTATTCGATTGACCAATAAGCAGTACACAATGGAGACATCGTCCGGATCGTACAGATGATCAACGAGTGGCCTGATGACAGCAACGTTCATGCGTGGAGACTTGAGCTGATCGAGGGAATATGGATCGTCTATGTACACACATCAGCTAGAATTCCTACGCTCGTATTGTATCCGCCTCCATACCTATGCTGGCAATAATAAGTCGTCGGATCTTGTGTATCGTCGTATAGATTGGCAGACTCCTATGCGGATTTGGCGCCCTGGGCTCATCATTTTGCCTAGGTGGATAACATCCATCATCATCCGCCTGCTCATCAGGTCCAAGCAACGTTTCTTGCTCTTCCCGCGATCTAGCCAACCGCAACGCCTCGCTCAAGCTCTTGCTGCTCTCGCCCCTCATTGCACTCCGACTATACAGCTGCGGTCGTTCCGGCTCTTGTAGCTGAATATGGGAGTTGCTCCCGGCATAATCGCTTCCATTTCTGTCCAGTCCAGCGAAGCCATTTGCATCGCTGGAAGAATGTCGGGAGTCATCGAGCGTCGCCGGGCTATACGGCGCATTTGGAGAGTCCATTCATAAGTCTTAGGTAACCTCACAGTCCCATGAGCAAGTAAAGTGCGTGTTACAGGGGGCGGTATGGTGCAAGATCGGATCGACGTCCAACCGTGGGGCAGCTGTAGACGCGCCATTTTCCATGTCGAGCGAGTCCAATCGAAAGAAAGCCGCCCGCAGCCTCTACGATCACCACACTTGTGCAGATCAAAGTCCTGTAGAAAATACAAGTGTTCCGTTGCTTCGCAAAACGAAGATCACGTACAATGGAAGTCTTGATTTCCACAAGGGAAAGAAAACAAGGGCCTTATGAAGCCTGCATGTACCTGGTACCAACAAAATTTCAAAAATCAAATCGTCGAGAACAGGATTCGACTTGATGGAAGTCAGCAACTATCTCAATGCAAACAAGGCTGTGTACAACTCACACCTGCGCGCCCGAAGGCATCAGATAACTGGAATAGAATTCAAGTCTGACTCGTTAACCACTCCGACATCTCGACGCCATTGATAAAGACGATGACCACGTGATGTTCTTAACTAGATTGTCTTCGAAATATATATTCTGTAATTCTTCACATGTAGATAGTTGTCGGGTAAGGAATCGGTTGATACTCGCCTATCTTAAGAGGCGCAGCGCCGAGTAAAATATTAGAACAAGATGTTCGCAAGCAGAAGACCGGGCGTTTTGTTTCCATCAGCAATTGGCCGTGCTACTTGGTATGTCTCCCAATGGCTTCACTTTCCTCACCACCCGTGCAGGACTGCCAATTGCCACACTCCAACTTGGCACATCCTTCGTCACAACACTTCCAGCCCCAATCGTGCATCCGTCTCCAATGGTCACTCCAGGCAAAACCACGACATTTCCACCGATCCAACAATCGTTCCCTATTGTGATTGGTCTGGCATACTCGACATCGTCCCTTCTACTCTGCACCTCGGTCTCATGTGTCGCGGTCAGGATACTGATGTTCGGCCCAAACATACATCTGTCGCCAATGGTGACGAGAGCACAGTCTAGGATGACTAGGTTGAAGTTTGAGTAGAATCGGTCGCCAAGCTTAATGTTGCAACCATAGTCTATGGAGAAGGGAGGCTCGATGAAAGCTCCGCCATCCAGTCTGCCTATGAGCTGTTTGAGAAGTTCCAGACGGCCTGTTTCCAGTGTGCTAAAGTCGGCGTCTGGATCTTGGGGAAAGTAGACGTTGTAGTTGTGCATCCACCTGCGACCTTTGAAGCGGGCGGTGGCCAGTGCCTTATCTTGCGCATCGTATCTAGCTCATGTGAGCATCTCATGTCTTGGATATCGTTTTGACGCGCGAGTCTTACAACATGCCTGAGATCATTCGCTCATACTGATCACCATAGGGTGTGTGGTTGAGCTGCTTGGCCTTCTCCAGCTCCTCTGGCTTCTTCTGTGACGCTGCCATTATCGAGTCGCCAATATGACTATTGGTGATAAGATGTTACAAGCATACAAACGTAGAAGAGATGAACGTCTAGGGAAGTGATTGAGGAAGGAAAGCGCGCACTCTTGGCGACTAGGCGAATGTTTGGCGGTCAGCACCTACCTTTCGATTTTTGAGCAACTGCACCTACACTAATCAAAAATTCGCACTGCCAGGTTCGTTTCTGCTGCTCGTATCGGCAGGAGAACTCGAGCGCTTCGCACAAGCCAAGGGAAACCAGACACATCTTATCGGCTTCGGCAAATCCAGATTTGGTTCGGAGTTCGGACAGCGAGAAAATTGTCCGAGTCCTCGACAAGTCTGTCTTGGATGGCTTGATCTTTGGTTCGGACGCATCGTTCTTGGAGACCTTCACCACAGATCACAACATCTTGTGAAAAAGACTTGCGACGTCATCCAGGGGCAAATCCTCGTCCTGTCCTCCAGCGCCGCAAATCAAACTCGGACGAACCATCGCGCAACGCCATGTCGGCCTCTCCAGAACAGCCCAACAACGGCGGCGTCAAGATAGAAGAATCAGAGAAATCGCAGCTCAATGGTGGAGCTGCAGAATTCATTGGGAGGAGACCAAGCTCTGGTGGAAGAGATACTAAGCGATTGCGTGAGTCTACCTTACTATTCCATTCGCATCCGTTGATTGGCGGGTCTTGCGCGCTCGTCCTGTCTTGAAGATGCTCACTCAAACAACAACACCTCCTCTCGTACATCAAAACAAGCATCGCCTTTCAACAAGGTCGTGCCATGGCGACTAATCAAACATTTGGTCTTGCAGGGACCCAGACACAATCTCTCCCACCGCCATCACTCCCCAATCTCGTCGCTGAGCAAGCGCATCCCATACCCTCCAGCGATAAGGACACCAAGCGCTTGATCGTTGTGCTATCGAACGCTTCTTTGGAGACATACAAGGCATCGGCAGGTAACCCTCACAATCCGCGCTCGAATGGAAAAGATGCAGCGAAATACAGTCTGCTCAACAGTGACGAGCATATCGGCGTGATGAGGAAGATGAATCGCGACATTAGTGATGCGAGACCGGATATTACACACCAGTGCCTTCTCACTCTGCTCGACTCACCCGTCAATAAGGCTGGAAAGCTGCAGATCTACATCCACACCGCCAAGGGCGTCCTTATTGAGGTCAGCCCGACTGTGCGAATCCCGCGTACGTTCAAGCGATTTGCTGGTCTCATGGTGCAGCTTCTGCATACTCTAAGTATCAGATCGACGACGAGCCCGGAAAAGCTGCTGAAAGTCATCCGCAACCCGATCACCGACCATCTGCCGCCGAACTGCAGAAAAGTCACACTGTCTTTCGATGCGCCGGTCGTGCGCGTACGGGATTACGTTGCGGATCTAGGGCCAAAGGAGAGCATCTGCGTCTTCATTGGCGCCATGGCGAAGGGTGCGGATACGTTCGCCGACCAATTCAAGGACGATGCTATCAGTATCAGTAACTATAGCTTGTCGGCGTCTGTGGCGTGCAGCAAATTCTGCCACGCTGCCGAGGAAGTATGGGATATTATCTAGAGTGTACAATGGAGCGCGGATACGTTGGTGTCTCATGTTGAGGATTTGCTGGGATACCGGATAGGCAAGTACGCATCGCATTTGGAAACAGTGGCTGGCTGCGATCGCAACATCACGCTGGTGCCTGTCCAGGAAGCTTGATGTCAACATCATGCGAGGCCAATCTGATGGTATGCTCATGTTGTGCTCACCAGGAGGTTTTACATGGCGAGGATGCATCATATGTCACGACATTGAGGTTGATATTGGAAAGCAGCTGTTACAAAACTACCAGCTAGCAGGTGCGTGGTGACCACTGTTAACTCTGCCAACGCCTCACTCCCACTTCTACTCGGCCATCACGCCTTTCATGTCTTGCGCAAATGCCGCTCGATTTATGCATACTGTTCTACTATCTAGCTCCCAATTTGTATAGAAGTCATCCGTGTGCCTGCTGAGCAGCTAACTATCTCGCCCCACACTGGTGCACGAGCGAAGCACAGACCCTTGTCGTATCGGTGAAGTGGTCATCCCCTTTGGTTTAGAGGCTGAGAAGAGCTATGTTGCTGAGAAGCCCTTTGACGTGAGACAAGGCCTTGGCGAGCATTCGGCGGCGCTTACTCCGTAGTCCGTACTTCTTCTGAGAGGTTGAAGCCGTGCACAAGGCGGATCCAGTCACTCCACGTCAATCGACGCAGTGGCAGACGTACTCGTACAGGATTTATCGAAGTTGATCGTTCATCGCGTGGCAAAGGCAGTGACCTGTCCAGATCTGGGCAATTTGCCCAGGTGGGGTGATGGCGTTATTACGTATGTGTCGATGTCAATAATTCAGGAAGGCACGCGCTTCAGCTCACTATTGTCTTCTACACACGATAATCTCGAAACTTGCCCTCCGTTTTGATCATGGTATGCTGGGCCACTACTGCTGGGTAGAGCGAAGAAACCCCCCCACCTTAATTTTGAGTTAGATTTCTATAGTCGAGATTACCTACTCAAATTCACTCAAGGAAATCGACAAATGCAGGTCCAACGTTGACTTTACTTTCCCGCCGGATTCGGGTGTACGAAGTACATTGCGCACATGCAAAATTGGAGTCATCGTGCTGACTTCGATTCACGATTTCAGAGCAAGTCGGAAGCATCGTGCATGGGCGCATGTCTCGCATGGCCTTGATTCAAGCCGAAACAGAGGTTTCGACCCTCCTACTAGTCTAACCTTGGAAGTTATTACTCGGATCCTCCAGAAACCGCTTCTGAGGCAAAAAACTTCCTTGTCCGTCCCCGATGACAGCGCAAAACAGAGTCAGCCTTTTCACGGAATCACAGTGTCAGAACAGGCAACAGGCTTCCTGACAGATTATACTTGCGCATGGCAAATGCGATTCACCATGCAGGCAATAATAATATGGCACGAGCGGCGAAATCTCCATGGCTTGGACACCAGGGTTCCTGGGCTGGGTTTTGCTGGACCTTGTAACATCTAAGCCCTTCGCGAATCCTCGCAGCATGATGTGATTTGAGGTTCTTATAGAACAAGAGGTAAGCCCGTTTGCAATCTAATTTTTTATACATACACACAGTTCACTTCTCTCCCTAAAGGACATTCAGAAGCAGACAGACGGGATGCGTCCAACAACATCGCTACTCTTGGCACTGGCAACACTTTGCTTGGCGTCAGGAGGCTCTTCCTCAGATGATTATATCGAACGGGACGTGGTAGTCATCGGCGGTGGCTCCAGTGGGACTTACACTGCAATCCGGCTGCAGGAGGAGGGCAAGACCGTCGCATTGATCGAGAAGCAGAACAGACTGGGTGGCCACGTCGATACATATATTGATCCGACAACAAATGCTAGCTTGGACTATGGAGTGGTTATATTCTCTGGCTCTATGGATGTCGTGCGCAATTACTTTGCCTCTCTTAATATACCTACGACCAAGGTAGAAGTCGCGGGCTCTAACACGACCAAAACACTCTACGCCAATTTCGACAGCGGCTCTGAAACATCAGTCAATCCGCAATCAAACCTCAGCAGCATTGTAACTGCCATTCAAGGCTATCTGGCTCAGTTGGCCAAGTATCCCTACCTGGACACCGGCTACAATTTACCCTCGCCAGTACCCTCGGATCTGCTCCTCACCTGGGGGGAGTTTAGCAAAAAGTACAACCTCGAAGCGATCGCCTACCTTCTGTGGGTGTACCTGCAGGGCATCGGCAACATCTTCGACCAGCAAGCGTTGTATGTTCTCAAGTACGCCCCGGCTAGCACGGTCAACAACATCTTGCAGGGAGGCTTCATAACGTCGGCTAGCCATAATAACCAGGAGCTGTACAACGCGGCGTTGGCACGGTTGGGAAATAATGCATTCCTGAGCTCGCGTGTCACGAAAGTGACTCGTAACAACGGATGTGTTGAAGTCTATGTCGCCACGTCGGAATGCCGTACTATCGTCATCAAAGCTCGCAAGCTTGTGATCTCGATTCCACCAAAGATTGAAAACCTCCAGCCATTCCTAGACCTCGGTGAACAGGAGAGCGCTCTATTCAGCCAATTCAACAAC
This sequence comes from Teratosphaeria nubilosa, assembly GCA_010093825.1. Lineage (NCBI taxonomy): Eukaryota > Fungi > Ascomycota > Dothideomycetes > Mycosphaerellales > Teratosphaeriaceae > Teratosphaeria > Teratosphaeria nubilosa. The sequence goes on from ML995863.1 coordinate 145,199, forward strand.
AGCTACTATTGGGATGCTGTGCTGAAGAACTCTGGGCTGCCGGACAACATATCGGTGTCGAACCTGGACCCCGCGGCGCCGTATGGAGTCCCAGTTTCCCCATCTGCTTACGTACTCGATTCTTCAGGTATTCCTGGCTTGAAAACGTCATGGTACTCCAGCCCATATTACCAGTCGGACGAAGAGGTGAAGGCAAACATACTAGCGGCCAACGAGCGGCTGGTCAAGGGTCTTGGATACCCTGTTACTGATGACAACAAGCCGGAATTGGTTGGCTTTAATGCGCACAGTAAGCAGACTGCCGCTTCGTTCTCTCGTCGCGTACTGACACCTACCGTTTCTAGACCCATTCGAGCTGACTGTCAGCGCTGAAGCCATCGAGAAGGGCTTCTACACCGAGTTGGAGGGTTTGCAGGGCCAGCGCAACACTTGGTGGACTGGTGCTACATGGCAGGGTGCCCCGGACTCCAGCCTGATTTGGAACTACACTGAGCACAACGTGTTGCCTGGGCTTTTGGCGTCGCTGTGATGTTGCAGAGGCCAGCTCTCTTGGGCCCATGCCAGCCCAGGCGAAGGATCTTTCGTAGACCCAGCAGATGCCACGAGGACGAGATGACGACATGCTGCTTGGCTCCGAATACGACGAGCAGGCCGTGGTCCCTGGGTTCCTTGTCAAGCGTCTTGTTGATAATTGTGAGAGTTCCCAAGCCCCATAATCAATAATTTCTTCCGCGTGCCTGTTGACCATGTGTGCCAACCACGTATTTCGAGCCGAGATGCCGAGCGCGGCCACGATATGTCGCCTGCGAGCGATCTGGCGGTATGTATAAGTACATGGTCACGTTATCATGGCGGTGTGCTGTGAAACGTCCAGAGCCCAGCAGCCGAAGTACGTAGCCGAATTGCCAAGCCTAAGCGACATGCTTGCGGCCTCTCTAATTCCGTCTCACCTGCACGACCCTGCTAATAACCCGACTGACTTCGCGGCGACAAGCCTGGCCGCCCCACGTTGTTTGCCGTCGCTCCCACACGCAGCATCGGAATAACATCATGAGCGAATCTCGTCTGGTCATCCACGTACCAGCTCGGACCCACCCAACAACCAGCAAACGAGGCGGTTCATGCGCGCGTGCTCCGTCTGCATACATCGCGCCGTGCCGGCCATTCACGTTGTTCTCCCGCTCTAGCTCTCGACGTGGCACGCTCTCGGCGCTTGCCTCGACCTCTCCTGCAGCATGATCTCCCGCTGCGTTCGACCGCCCAGTAGGAACCAGTCGAGGGACGTCGTGACGGTGCTGGGACCAGCGTTGTTATAGCTTGCCTCACGTCAGTCGGCCACGCTGATTGTTGACCAGGGTCGTCAGAAGCTGAGGTCCTCCGTTGGACGGAGTCTGAGAGCTCGCGTCCTGCAAATGGCTTGCTGGGCCGATTGGAGCAGATAGCTGAGGGTGTGGAAATGGTTTCTATGAACTTCTCCCTCACCTCTATACTGCCGTCACTTTGATTTTCTGCTCACTGGACCATTGTACAAGGAGTTGATCTCTGATTCTATCTTCTATCTTGCATTAATTGCCACCTGTTGTTGCTGCTGCTTCTCCACCATTTTTGAGCTTACCTGCGGACAGCGTCGCACTTGTAAAACGAAATGCCTGTCTCGCATTTTGGCCTTACTGTTTCCCACATTCCGTCCGCCGCCTCATTCTATCTGGCCACGCTGCAACCTCTTGGCTATCGGTATATCGGACGGAGCGGAGACTCAATTGGTTTGGGAATTGATGAACCGGACTTCTTCCTCACCCAAGAGCCTCAAGGGTAGGGGTTTGCTATCTGCTTATTCTCCTACACATGCTAATATACTGGCAGCAATGCAGTATCTCCAGCCCATATTGCATTCCGTGCGGACAGCCGTCTGGACGTCCGAAATTGTTATGCCTCCGCATTGTATGCTGGAGCCTACCCAAGCGGTGCGCCAAGCTATCGTAACGGAGAGTGCACTGTCTTCAACGCTGCAGTGGAAGATCTGGATGGCAATGTCGTCGAGTTCGTGTTTCGAGAGGTTGGCCACCCAGAAGAAGATGAAGAGCCCGATGCTGTGTCCCAGGTCTTGAATAGCCGCGTTTTGACTTGGCAGAAGGATGTCGCCGCGAGCGGAATCCAGGACGATGACCAATCCATTGACTCTAGGGTGTCGCGTGCTAGGTCGCGCGCTGAGACTATCAAGACTCTGATGAGCTCTGCATCGAGGTCTGTCAGGAGTCGGTCAGCGGCACCCGCGCCTAGTGTGAGGAGAGCTAGCACTGCTCCAGTGACCAGCTCAACCACCGAATTCCCAACTAAGGCGTTCTTCGGGACTATCCTTGGGATGGCCGCCGGCGCAACGATCGCTTGGGCCGTGACGAAAGCAGAGCATGACAACGAGAAGGCTGAAAAAGCATTCACTGCATCGTTTCGAGGACGAGGCTCCACGAAAGCCCTCACTGAGGTCCAGATTACAGATACTGGCAGTACCACGAAAGCACCCTCGACAAAGGGCCCGCGAAGAAACTTCAGTGTTACGGAGTCGCATGCGCCAACCGTCGTTCCTAGCCACCGCAACTTCAGTACCACGGACTATCATATCAGCAAACGCTTCCCACCTCGCAGCATCGCCAGAACCCTTCGTACAATACAGCCGACGGCTTACAACGAGGACAATGCCGTCAACCAAGCGTTGAGCCGCTTTACAGCGATTCGTGGACCACCTCCACCGGCACGCAGCAGGACGATTGACGCAATCGAATATACGCCAATGTCTCAGGCCGGCAGAACGAGTACTTCGACCATCAAACGAGCAGCCACTTTGCCGGTCGAAGATCGAAGTCAGTACCTGCTTGAGGCCCCGAAGCCCGCCAGCGTAGAGTCGCATCATAGCAGCCGTGCTCCAACCCAGGTAGACGATCAGGGGGGGAGTCGCGTATCCCGGCGCTCTGAGCAGCGATCGTCGACGGAAGAGCAGGGGCCGCAGAGCAGTGTCTCACGTCGGAGTGAACGTGGTGTTGATGAAGCGAAGCCGACGAGCACGACATCGCAACACGCCGACCGTCGCACCTCTGTGCAGGAGGCAAGAGAGGGCAGCATTCGATCCCGCCACTCCGACCGTCGCACCTCCGTCCAGGAGGAAAGAGACAGCACCCGCCATCCCGACCGTCGCACACCCACACAACACGCCACAGAACGAAGCGCCGCCTCCCGCCGCCCAGACCACCGCTCCAGCGCGCCAGACAAGCAACCCCAAAGCACCGTCCCACGCCGCCCAGACCCGCACTCCTCACTCGCGGGCGAGGAAGAAAAGCCCAAAAGCATTCTCACCCGCCTCAGCCGCCGCGGCGGCCCAGAAAGCGCCATCTCCCGCCTCAGCGACTACCGCTTCTTCGACTCACAACCGCGGCCAAATACCCAATCCGCCCGGCACAGCAGGGAGCATCCCTCTCCTGCGGCAGAAGAAAACCCCCGCAGCGCCGCCTCCCGCCGATCCACCCACGACGAAAGCCTAGACGCCGGGCCCCAGAAACGCCGCGACAGCGTGCACTCGCACCGCAGCGCCCGCTCGTCAGCCAGCACGGTCAAAGCTTCGCGCCCACCCTCGCGCTACGAGTCTGCCGTTGAAGTTCCCCTCCCCGCCTCCCAGGTCTCCGCCAAAGAAATCCCGCTCCCGCCTTCTCTGCCCCGCGGGGGGAAGTCCTCTGCGGCGCAATACCCCCTCCCGGAATCTCATGGCGATGGCTGGGATGATGATGATGATGATGATGATGATGAGGACGGCCTGGGGGAGGAATCGGATGGGCTGGGGGATATGAGGACGGTGGTGCCGGAGGATAGTATTTCGTGTGTGGATGTTGGGGGGAGGACGAGGAGGAGGACGAGGAGGGGGAATGAGGCGGGGACTGTGAGGCTGGCGGTGAGGAAGGAGGGTGCGGGTGCGGGTGCGGGGGGCAGTGGGAGTGCGGCGACGGTGCCGGTGAGGGATAAGAGGGGTGTTTATGGGAGTAGTGGTGGTGGTGGGGGGGGGAGGAGGAGGAGGAGCGCGGTCAGTCATGCTTGAGGGGGTGGATCGGTAGGTTGGGGGAAGCAGGGGTGCGGAATCTGGTATACTCATTTAGTAGGTCTCGTTGATATTACATGTATGTCCCTAAAGTCGCCTTCGCTCTGCATATCCTCTGCTATGCATGCGGCTCGTGCATGATGATGTCCGCTGGTGCATCTCCTGATCATGAGACTCTTGGCTGACTCCCTGCGGACACCCGCTGAGAGCCGAATGCAACCACCGCACGCAAGCGTCGTGACTCGGCGGGTGTTTGGGCACGCCGCATTACATTACGCCGTAAGATGATGTAAGCCTTGCTCGCGCCCGGCTGGACACAAATCTCCGCTGAGCCTGATGTTTGCCGATCAGGTATCCGAGTGCTGCCCATGTGCACCTCCATCCGCCTGAGGTCGCAGTCGTAGCCCGCTGCCAATGGCCGCATAGATGTTATATTGTTCGGGTTGATGCGTGTCCGTATCACGGCCGGGCCAGCACGCGCGGCATGTCGGTGGACGTTCTTGAGTTGGGATGGTCTGGCGAGTGTGCTGCCTCACTTGGCCAGCAGGCGGGGAGTCCCTCCGCGAGCGTTTTCGGATGGCGCTGCATGTGATGGCGCTGCTTCTCAGGCGCCTCCCGTTGTGCATCATCATGGTCGATGTCCTGGTTGTTCATCCTTCGACTCTGAAGACCTCACCCACGCCCATGCACTTCACTGAGCACCCGATGTCTTCCCCAGCCACCTCCCCTTCTTCCAGCATCGCTTGCACGGCTTTGGCGGAATATTGCCGACTCTTGATCCAGCTCACGGAAATCCCTCTGTTATCCTTCTGCTCATCGTGCGCGCCGATCCAATGCTTCGGCCGCAGAGCGTTGGCCAGTTCGATGCCCTTGGGGGCTCCGTGGGCCACCAGACCGCCCATGAACCACGGGTTCTGCTCGGTGTTGAGGCTGTGGAAGAGCGCAGTGATGGGCGGAGGATCGGTGGACGTGTATTTCGGGGTGAGATGTGCGGAGGTGATGCGGCGCAGGTGATGGTCGAGGTAGGGTCTGAGGGTCGGGAGGGAGATGCCGTGAGGCGTGTAGATGATGCTCAGGGTCTTCTCCTTGTGCGAATGCGAGAGGGGCGCGACGGACTTGAAGCTGAGCTTGCTGTCGCTGCGATCGCGCGTTGGTGAGCCGCGTGGTGAGAAGGCAGGGACGGGGGGTGGAGCGGGAAGCTGATGTTGGCGTCCAGATGCGTCGATCCATACGGGCTCCGGAGAGCTGCATTGGCGGGATCGTTGTCCATGTGATGTCGTTGGACGCTGGTCGTCGCCGAGGTTGGCTTTCGACTTGGGCTTCTTGAGCGCCCAGGCGGACTTGGACCGGCGGAGAGGGTGGGACTGGTCGCGGGTGACGGTCGTGTGGATGCTTGCAGCCAGGGGCTTGGGCGTGGGTGGGTGGGACGCGTCCAGATGCTGAGCGGCGTCGGGTCCCACGGTGGAGAGGAGTGAGCCAGGCGCGCGATAGGTAATGCCGATGGCGTTGTGCAGCGCGGTGAGGTCGCGCCGGGTGGGGATGTTGGCGATGGTGATCTCTCCGGCTGACGAGGTCGAAGTGTACGCGGGCAACGCTATCCTGAGCACGCTGCGCGGACTCGACGGGCTGTAGGGCTTGATGACCTCGACGACGTCTGCGTCGAAATGGCCCCACGACTTGATCTTCCTGGCGGCGGCGGGCGTGGCCAGCACGCGGGCGCTGGTGTGCGGTGGCAGCGTGCATAGCGTTTCCCTGTGACAGTGGTCCGCTTTGTCCTGGCTGACGATGATCAAGTCGGGAGGGGCGTCGAGGTCGGCCAGGCTGCGGACCGCGCTTTCGGCCGTGTGGTGCGAGACGTGGAAGGTCGGGTGCAGCATGGAAGAGCTGCCGCACAACCAAGGGTCGAGCAGAATGGTGTATGCGCCTGGGAAGTGGCGGCGGGCCTTGGTTTGGGGGGCAAAGGCGGGCGCGAAGGCGAGCAGGAAGGTGGTGTCATCGTTGAGCTTCTCGATCGTCACGGCCATCGCTCGCTCGCCCGATGCGAAGAAGGGGGGTCCCATCCACGCGCGAATGCTCTCTACCTATATACCCGGCAATACGAGGCCACACGGGGAAAGTTCATGGCGAGGGCGTGCAGAGCGACTCGTCGCACGGATGATGCGCCAAACAATCAACAAACCTGGTAGGGCGGGCAGATGTGTAACACGGGCTCCAAGGGACATGGACTTCCCAGGAACGAGGCACGGAGTCAGCGCGAGATGACGAAGAGGACCAGTGCCCGACCAAACTCGATCCCCAAGGCAAGTGGAGAGTTGGCGCAGGGCATGGAAGCGTCGTCCTCTGCAGAAGAAAGCTGCAGAGGTATCGTGTCGGCGATGCTGCAGTGTTGGCGACAGGTCACGCACGCGAGGCTTTGAAGAGGCAAGCACGTCCCGCACACTCCCCTTCCCTACCCGTCCATCTGTACTCTCGAATGCTGAAGCGCACGTCGGAGCACGCCTGCTACCTCTTCTGGCACCGCACTCGGAGCGAAGGCCGGCTGCACTCGGGTCGGCGCTCTGTTCGCAGATTAGTCCATGTATACCTTGGCCATCCACCCGCCGCTGGCACACGGTCGGATGGAGTCGTGACGGTGAGCAGTAGTTTGCGACGACGCTTGCGAGGCGAGCATGTCAAGCAGCACACGTCCCCTACTTGGGGCTGTCTTCACCACATTGTTCTGATTTGGAGATGAGGATGGCGCCAATGCCAAGGTTTCATCTCCCGCTCTCGGCTCGACCAATCGTCGGCGAGCACGACGGCTCAAAGCGGGTAGGCACCTTCCTGCGGATGGTGGGGTATTCATCGCGGCGGGCAGGCTCCCCTCACTTGGGAAGGCAGGCACGAGCGATGATGCACCGACATGGCCGCCGCACGAGTCGCCATCTAGCACTAGCAGCAGCAGCAGCAGCAGCCCTACAGGCACTGAAGCAGGTCGCCAAAGCATCTGCCTCACGCGCAGCCGCGTCCAATAATCCTGCAGCTCAGCTCAGCTCAGCTCAGCTCAGCTCTGCCCGAGCTCCAGCTCCTCACCGCCGACGACCGCATCCTCACCTCGCGCAGGCCCGGCCTCACCATTGGAGCCTGCTAAGCGAAAGCCGGCAAGCTCACTCCCAGCTCCTCACCTGCTGCCCTCGTCTCTTATGCAGCCGGCTCACGAGCCATGCCACCCAGAGCTGGAGCTGCTCTGACTGGCTCTTTTGCCGTGTCCGACGCCAACCTTGAGGTCGTCTGTCCCTTGCACAACCAAGATGGCTCGTCCTGCCGCAAGCGATGCCTTGGCGTGAGTCGACTCCCACTCATCCCTCCCTCCCCCTTCCCCCCCTCCACCCTCCCCCGCCGATGACGACATCCCGCCTGTAGTAACAATGCCGCGTCCGACAGGAGAAGCGCTACCGCTCCATGCAGGAGCACATCCGCCGTGCCCACCCCGAGTACTACCTCCCCAAGCTGCCCGCCACGCGCGAGAGCTTCGAGCTCATGATCACCACCGCCCCGCACGAGCGGCCCCCGCAAGACACCCACGGCAACCCCGTCCAGCTCCCCCAGCAACCGCCCTCGGACCCGTCAGGTCTGTCACCCGCCTTCAACCTTGACCACCCCGGGCTGAACCCATACGAAGGCCCCTACGGCGCCTTCGGGCCGCACGATGGCGGATACTATCCGGCCGCCGACCACGCCGCCGACCCGGACGCCGCCGCCATCATGAACAACATGCACGCCCAGGCCATGCGCAACGCCGACGAGTACCGCCGCGGCTCGCTCATCGCCCCGCAGTCGGCCGCCATGGCCTTGGCCTCGCTGGCCTCGTACCAGAACCGCGGCCAGGCCAACATGGACCCGGACTGGGGTGGAGGCGACACGGGTGGCATACAGGTAGATCTACCTTTCCCTGCGTTCCACTTGTCGCCGACAGTCACTGAAGCGGACTTTCTTCAGAACTTCTATGCCAACCAGAACCACGACTTGAAGAATCAAGACCATTTCAATGTCGATCCGGCGCTAGAAGATAGCACCTTCCTCCATGCTGACCACCCGCCCGGGATGCACGATCCCTCCTCCTTCCACCCGCCCTCGTCTGCGGGCCATGACCACGCCCTCTTGTCGTCGGACGGCATGCACCGCTCTCCGCCTGATCGTCCGAGCAGCATGTCGGCTCTGCAGCGAAGCGTGAGTCGGTCTCATGCCAACCGTCCCCGAAAGAGCAGTCTGAGTCAACAAGCGCGGCTGGCCAAGCACGAGCGCCGGCGGTCGAAAGACCTCTCCAAGCGAAGCAGTGGCGATCGCAAGGCCTTCTCCGCCGAGCCGCTCAATGCCTCGCTCGGTAAGAGGTGGGAGGACCTGATAGACGCCGCCGCGAGTGCTACGGAAGAGGAGGGCTCCAGAGACCTGACACCCGTAAGTGTTGGACGAGGGGACTGACACACACTCTACCCAGGCAATTGACTTGGTGCAGATTCCCGCGTCGCCATATCAGAGTCCTCAAGTGAATTCCAGAACGTCGTTGCCGCCATTTGCCATGGGATCGCAGTTCCAGTCGTTTCAGGCCTCCCCGCTCAATCGCGCCCTCACCCCTCCACCCGCCGATCCCACCGCCGCCGCCGGTCTCGCCGAGCTCCAAACCTTCCCTTCGGTCGAGTCGTCGCTCTCCACCACCATGTCGCACTCGCATCACAACAGCGCCGATAGTTCAGGCAGTCAATTTCACATCATGAATCCAAACAGCATCACGGACAGCTCCAACACGTCGCCCATATACAGTGCAGGCAGTGGGTTGGGCGCAGGCTCAGGATTGGGAGGGCCGGTACAGATATATTGTTCTGGCTGTCGCAGGCTGTCGGTGTTGAAGGACAGCTTTGCGTGCACGAATTGCATATGCGGCCTTTGCGGGAATTGCGTAGAAGCCATCATCAGTGGGCAGTCAAGAGGCAGGATGAGCATGTGTCCGCGATGCAACGGCATGGACAGCTCTTTCAAGCCCTTCCAGCTGGACATTCGATGAGGGCGCGTGACAGGAGGACGATTTGGGTGGAGCACGATCTAGGTGATGACTTGATGACTTGATGACACACACACGCACACACACACACACACACACACACACACACACACACACACACACACACACACACACACACACACATGGAAACTGGGACATGGGGACCTTTGATCTGGGCGACTTGATTGCGGTACCGTCAATTGCATCGCAGGGAGTTGGGGGCTGGGTGCCGCACAGGATAAAAAAAGGTGGGGAGCTGGCCGAGCACGAGCTGGCGAATCTTCAGCAGGAATTGACTTCAACAAGTATCAGAGTATCGTGGTCCTCCCATCCTGATGCTGGGCCGAAGGGCGTTCGGTTGCCTTTCTTCTGACTGTAGATATTGCATCGATGGTGAGGGTGAACGCCTACCATCCACGATAGAGTGGACCTCGAAAGAAGAGACGCGCGTGCCTTGTGCATTCATCCGGGCCGCTCAATGACCTGAAGGAAATGCTTGAGGCGGCTTTGTGGATGGGTTGAGCAGGTGAAGTGCCATCCCAGCCCCTCGGGACCGATCAAGCTTCATGCAGGTACGGCTGGTGAGGAAGGAGCACCGATCGGATTGTTCCGCTTGAGGTACTCGGAATTATCGCGCGCCATGTGCCACGCTTCCACCTATCGTCAAGATACATGCACCAAACCCTTGCAGCCGACCCTGTTCCACTCGGCCCATCAAGTAGGTTACGGTTGGTCCGGTGCCGGGGCAGGGAGTGCCGGGGAGTGTATGGGGGGTTTTTTTTCCCTTTTTTTTTTTTTTTCTTTCTTTCTTCTTCCTCCCCTGCCTTTCTACTCTGGAGGGTTGTTGTGCTGATGTTGGATAAGTTTCCGCGACGTCCATCTTCAGCAACGAGGTAGGTCCTTATATCTGGCGGGAATTCTTGCCGGAAGCGCTAGAGAGGGGTGTTGTTAAGCCCGCGCCGGAGCCAATGGTCGTCGGGAGGGAAGTGAGGAGTGGGCAGGCGGGGTTGGATCGGCAGGAGAGGGGGGTGTGAGTGCGAGGAAGGTGGTGGTTTGTGATATTTCTAGTGCGGTTTGACACACGGTGGCGGGGTGTTGGGAGAAAGGTGGGTGGTGGTAGGAGCAGGGTTGTGTGCAAGGTAGTGTTGTTTGCCGATATGATGGCTCAGCGAAGCCGCGTCTGGACGAAAAGTAGGATGACTCATGCCTTCTGTGTGTCCCATTCATTGATTTGAGAGATATTGACTTTCCGAATGGAAAGCACTTCCCCATGATTTAGGGTCACTGGCAGGGCGAGGTATTGTGACAAGGGCCAGATGGGCGTCAACTTCGTTCTGGGATATCCAAAAGTACTCATATATTCGCTCCCTCATCAGCAACTGTAGTCTGCTCTGATCAGCAGCAATCAGGTCGAGCTTCATCGCCTGCCTTTGCTCCGTGCAGTCTTCGGCAGATATCTATCCATTTCACCCGCTTCGGCGACAACATCAGCATCAACAGCCATTCGCCACTCTTCCTCTTCCGAATCATCCTTCTCAACGTTTTTTGGCGTAATCATAGGCTCGAAAACAGCAGCATGCTCCTGTAAACCCTTAATCTCGGGCGAGCTTATCTTCCGCTCGGCCTTTCCTCGAAGTTGCTGCTGCTTTTGCTTCCGCAGTGCCTTCGAAGTCGTGATGGCCCATCGACTCCAGGCCCAGCGACTGCATCGCCGAAATCTCCACATCGTCGCCATTTGAATGCCTTGATCCAACCTCGTGATACCTCTTTCTCCACCTCCAGGCAGGCTCGGGTCGTTCAAATCGAGCTTCTTGCTCCAGACCTCGAATGCCAGGCGATCAAGGGTTGCGGCCACGTCGGCACCCTCCAGTCGTTGGACGAGCGAGATGACGTACTGCAGCTGCGGTCGCGGCACACGCTTGCGCTCCTTCAGATACCGCAGCACTCCAGCTCTGACCAGCGCACGGCTCATGAGTGGTGTGAGGGGAGCGCCGCGATCCTGCAGAAAGCGGTAGGTCTCCCAGACGCGTGTAAAGGCGACACGGATGGATCCTTCTTGATTTGCGTAGGCGAAGGCAACGAGGTGTGCCATGTCGATGACTGCAGGTGGGAGTGTCAATTTGCGCCGCTGCCGGTCGTCCATCGGCACGTCGGACTCGCCATTTCTGCGTGCCAGGATGTCGAAGACGAATGAAGGGCACCCGGCTCCTTTCTCGATCAGTCTCAACGGCAGGTCCATGCACTTGAGCATCGAAATGGAAGGCACGTTCTTGAAGACGTAGAAAGCCCGAATAAGATCGTCAGCATCGGCCGATGGTCGCATGAAGTAGGTGATGCGGTGCATGGCTATGCTCTCTGGTATGCCGAGATCTGGGTGGAGGCTGATCTGCTTGAAGAGCTCGTAGAGTTGCTCACCAGTCCGGGTGGCTTGGAAGAGTTCAAACATGTCTGACATGAGCGGCGTGTAGTGGATGTTGTGTCTGGCGAGCAGGACCAGCAGGTCGACCAGCGGTTTGCAGGAGTAATTCTCAGTCGTCGTAGAATCAGATATTGTCGATTCTCTCCTCTCTTCGCCTGTAAAGCCTTCCCATAGTTGCCCCATGGTCGCGCCTTCTTCGTCTTGCCCACCGTCACCACACTCCGCTCTGGGATCTGGATGCATGGCACTGAACTCTTCCCAAACCGCCCTTTGGGCTACGCGCTGGTCTTGCGCATGTTTTGAGGACAAGAATAGCATGACTTTCCATGACCCTTGAACAAGAGACTGCGCTTCTTCTGGTGAAGTCTGCATATATTGCGACAGCCAAAACCGACAGAACACACTGGCCATCTCTCTATCATTCATACCTTTGAAGTGATCCGCAATCTGCAGAGGTTTGACTGCCTGCGTGAGAGGGACATAGAGCTTCGTCCATCTTTTACCCGTTCGGGGAAACCGGCTGAAGCGCTCACTCATATCAAGGATCGCAAGCAGAAAGCGTGTCGCTGCGTCGACGCCGGGTTGTCCTGTTGCTCCGTCAGGCGCCTGCAGCAGATGGCGAACCGCTCCCGCCGACCAGCGCCTGAGGGGCATCATATCGAAAATGGCGGCCAGCATGGCACATACTTGAGGGTCATATTCTGTGCAGCCTCGATAGATTGACAGGCGCAGGAAGGAAAGGATCTGATCGTCAGGGACGGTGCGCAGCTTGACCTTATCAAGCAGGAGTCGACACAAAGCGCGAAATGCCTTGACTTGGATATGATTGCACTTGGGCTCCAGACACTGCTGCAGCATGTGGAGACAGTTGGCGTTGGGCTCATCCTGGGTGCTCTGTAGAAAGTCCAAGGCGGGTTGGAGATCCGGCAGGGCAATTGCGGTGAGAGCGTTCAGCGGGTGCAGTAGTCGCGCGAACTGCGACTTGCTCGTGGCCACTAGATCTTCTTGTCTATTCTCACGGCGTGGAATAGCCTCCTGCGGCCTCTTCGTGACGGGAGGTCGCGCCCACGGCAGTAAACCTGTCACCCATGTGTCCTGAGCGGCAGCAGGAGGAGGTGGCTCTGGCGGCGGAGGCGGTCTACTGGTCGGGATGTAGGTGGGGGGCTGCCACTTCCAGCTCGTCTCCCAGTCGACCGGGGGCCTCGCATTGAGCCCAAACAGCGCACCCAGATCAGGCGGACCAGCTGCACCAGCATTGGTCATGAGCCCCATTCGCCGCCGCGCCAGTCGCCGCCGCGCCTCCAATGGACCGGGCACATTGCTGCCATTTCTACGGCCGCTCTGGTTGAAGTGCTGCGGGTGCCGGTTGGCGTGGGAGAGTCGGAGGAAGCGGTTGAAAGCGTCGCGGAGGAGATCATCGGTGATCCACAGACCATCGTTCCTGCCAGGGAGAGACAGAGGGACGCGGCATGGCATTACATGTGCACATTGAAGAAGACGAGAGGCCAATGGGGTCGAGAAGAGGGCATCAAGCTCGAAGCTGGACCTCTCTCCGCGGGCAAGCCAAGACTCCCGAGATGGAGGTTGCGATGCGACATGGATCTCGCTCTACATAATCACCCGCCATGATAATACGATCACTGCTGCTTCGGCATGGTATGTCACCGTCTTCCTTCATCCAGCCACCCCCACTAATGCGATACAGGCAAACTCGCCCTCCCGCGATCATCTCCGTCCCCCGCCCGCCGCCGCCTCCAGACCACCGCCCACCCCGTCGAAGCATACCACCCGCCCTACCAAGACCAGCAACACGTCGAAGGCGGCATCGGCGGCTCCAAGTCCGAAGCCACCAACGCCCTCGCCGCCCGCAATGACCCGACCAGCCCGCTCGAGTCCGCGCGAGTCAAGGCCGACTGGGACTTCTACCAGCACCAGAAACGCGTGACGGCCCATGTTGGCGCCGTGCAGGCGCCGCACTACCGCCCCCGCGACCTGCTGTTGAACCCCCCGAAGCCGCAGGACATCACGCTCGAGCTGTTGATGGCCAGCCAGACCCACCTCGGCCACGCGACATCCTTGTGGCATCCCGCCAACGCCAAGTACATCTTCGGCGTCCGGGGCACCCAAGACCCCATCCACATCATCTCCCTCGACGTCACCGCCGCACACCTCCGCCGCGCATGCCGCATGGTCCAGGGCGTCGCCGAACGCGGCGGGCTGGTCCTCTTCGTCGGAAGCCGCAGCGGGCAGGCGAGGACGGTGGTCAAAGCAGCCCAAATGGCCGGCGCCTGCCATCTCTTCGACAAGTGGATCCCCGGCAGCATCACCAACGGCCAGCAGATCCTGGGCAAGTGCGAGAAGAAGGTGGTCAACGAGTTCGACGAGGCGGTCGAAGGTTTCGAAGAGCAGCTCTACGACAAGCCCGCCCTCAAGCCCGACCTGGTCGTCTGTCTGAACCCGCTGGAAAACTACGTCCTGCTGCACGAGTGCGGCCTCAACCACATCCCCACCATCGGCGTCGTCGACACCGACGTCAACCCCACCTGGGTGACCTACCCCATCCCCGCCAACGACGACTCCCTCCGCTCCATCCAAGTCATCGCCGGCGCCTTGGGCCGAGCAGGCGAAGAAGGCCAGGCGATCCGAAAGCTCAAAGCGGAAAGCGGCAGAGTAGATTACCGACAAGACCACGGCCTCCGCCCTCCCTCCGAAGAAGACGAGCAGAAGAAGCTGCAGCGGGAAAAAGAGCAGAGCCTCCTTTCCGCCGTCGACTCCTTCAACGTCGAAGAACTCTACGCCGATGACATGGAAGAGGAGATTTCCACCCCGCCACCCTCCGCTGTCACCAGCGCCTCGCCCACACAACCTCTGCAGACTCTCGCTGCGAACCAGACGGGTGAGGGGGATGTAGATCCCAGTCTCATGACCGAACAGCAAGCTCAAGCGTTTGACGAGGTCTTCCAGCCTTACGAGGTCGACCAGAGGCTCGAAGGGGCCGAGACGGCGGGTCTGGAGGAGAGCATGGGGAGGATTGAGTACCAGCCTACGACGAGTGGAGAGAGAGATGCGGGCAGTACGCCGCAGCCGTGGGGGCATAGAGTGGAGCAGGGTGAGGAAAAGTGAGTAGAGCATGTAAATGTATAGCTGCGAGGACTCGTACGACACGCCCGCCCCGTCTTCATCATTATCGATGACCGCTCAGCCTGAACATTAAACCCTAGTTTATAAAAAAAACTAAAAAAAACTAAAAACAAAACACTACACACTGTCGTATACTTTTTTCCTCCCACCCACTTACACCCTCCCCTCCCTCCGGTAAGAATATCTAATTCCCCGACCACCAAACATACCCATCCGTCTCCCCCGCACTATCCCACCGCAACGCCGAACTACTATTCCGCGGCCGCTCGGGCCAAACATCCAGACTGCCCCTCCACACCTCCAACCCCTCCAACACCACCTGCGCTCCCTCCTCCTCCTCCTCTACAAAAACCCCAAAACCCGTACTACAACCCTGACTGGGATAAATCCTCGTCGCCAACGCAAACCGGTCATTAATGTAAATCTCGAGCAATGAGCCATCGAGGAAGATATCCCAGCGGACCTTTTCGGTTTCCGTTTTTTCCGAGGAGCTGCTGCTGCTGCCGTTGTTGTTGTTGTTGTTGTTGTTGTTGTTGTTGTTGTTGTTGTTGTTGTTGTTGTTGTTGTTGTTGTTGTTGTTGTTGTTGTTGTTGTTGTTGT
>ML995864.1:0-157805 GCA_010093825.1 Teratosphaeria nubilosa
TTATTAAGCTTCTAATAATCCTATACGCATTATAGTTTGTTATTCTTCTTTAGTACAAACATTATTAGTAATATGTTAACAACTAACTAGTAGAGTAATACGTACTAAACACCTTAGTATGTATGTAGTTAACTCTAAGAGGTTAGCGTAGGTAGTATTCTTTAGATAAGTATGTAAAGAAGTAGAAGTACTAATTAGTTCTAATAAACAACAAGAGTTTAATAACAGTTAATTCTAATTAGTTAATTGCTAATATAAGTTAAATATAGTCTAAATAAGTCTACCCTATATTCCTATATACATAATGTCTCTCTACTCCCTATAGTCTACTTAACTATTCGACTGTTCGACTAGTCGACTAGTTAGTTAGTCGCTAAGTTCTATTATATGTTTAACTACTAAGCTTACCTTATAGTTAGGCATATAACTTGCTTATATAATGTCTTCTTCTCTAGTATTAATAATTAGTGTAGCGTGCTCTATAAGCTAAGCTCGTATGCGGCTACTAGGTTCTCTTTCTTAGTTTATAATACTACTCTCTCTTCTAGCAAGTTTGTCCTAAACTTTCTAGTAAGTACTACCTATCTAATATAGTAACTACTCTACTAACTTGTTAAGAGCGCCGCGATTATTAATCCAAACTTATTAAAGCTAGAGGGAAAGAGATACTATTGCCCTATTTCTCTTACTAGAACGCTACTTCTTCTAAGGATAGTTCTAAGCCTTGCTATATTATAGATGTCTAGTTTAGGAGTTACTCTAGGTGTGTCTCCTAAGGACATAGCAGTTATAATGTCTTAGTTATATAGACTAAGTAGAAGCGCCTATGTAGCTAGCGTAAGTAGTTAAAGCAGAAGTTAGAGTTAGTAGAAGAGAAGGTAACTAAGGCTATAGCTTATATATACTACCTTTATAAACAACTCTAGGTTGCTAAGAAGAAGGAGAAGAAAGCTATAAGCAAGGAATTTCTTAACTTATAGTAGGATGCTATCCCTTCTATACCTGCTAAGGCTCTGCCTAAGTTTCTTCTATATAAAGAGGAGGGTCCTACTTCTTATAATAATATCTTCTAGCTTTCTCTTAGCGACTAGATAGACTTGTCCCTCCTTCTAGATAATCTCTTCTAGTCTCTTCTTGCAGCTTCCCTAGAGGATACTATAATAGTAGTAGCTAGTAGCTATTTCCTATAAGGAAATTCGTAATTATTAGTTTCTTGTTTTTGTTAGCTTATAGTTCCTTTTGCTAATGTTTTTCTTAGTTTGTTCTCTAGTCTTTAAGAAATTCCTTAATCTTCTCCTAGTAGTTTGTTATGTGTTTTGCTAGTTCCTAGGTATTTTCTAAGTTTAGATATTCTTTCTATTTAACTAGATACTAATTGTTCTTATAGTCTAGGATCCTTTTGACTTCGAACTCTATTTCTTCTTAAGACTTATAATAAAATGTCTCTTATAAGGGTATGTCTAGGTCTGCTAGTTCTAGAAGTAATATATAGAATATAGGGTGTATTTTTGCATCTAGTAGAAATGCTAGCCTATAGTTTATAGGTTCTTATACCTTCTTAATTAAGAATAGTCTAACCTTTTTATAGTCTAGTTTCTTTAATAGTTGTCGTAATTTCAGATTTTTAGTGTTAAGATACACCTTATCCCTTCTCTTTAGCTAAGGCGCTATTCTTAATTTCTAGCTCTTAAGCCTGTCCTAATCTCTCTAGATTAGCTTCCTTGCTTTGTTATATAGTTGTTAGAGATTACTCGCCTAGACTATTATAGCCTAAGCAGCCTTATAGTAGTACTTAGGTCTAAAAACATTAGGATCCTTTCTAAAATTCAGAAAGAATAGTAATCTGCCTATTATTATAGAGTCTATATTGTTAATTACTAACTAGGCTATAGTTAGTAGAGCTACCTAGTTGTTTATTACCTTATTAACATAGTATTGTAGGTATGTTTCAAGTATCTAATTTATTCTTTTAGTCTGTCTATCTATTTATAGATAAAACGCTATTAATAACTTCTACTTAGTCCTTAGGAGTATAAGAAGTATCTTCTAATATTATAATATAAAGAGCTTATCTCTATTAGTAATATATGTTTTTTGCGTTCTATAGTATCTAATTAGCCTATTAAGCACTAGGTGCGCTAGTTGCTCTACTATTATTAACTTATTGCATAGTATAAAGTATGCGTATTTTGTAAGTCTATTAATAATATTAAGTATTAAATTGTAGGCGTATCCTATAACTAGATCCTTTAATTTTAGCAACTTTATAATAAAGTCTATTATGACTTTATCCTATAGTTGTTTAGGTGCTTCTCTAAGCTAAATTTCTCTATAAGGCGCATGTTGTTCCGCCTTATTCTTCTAGTAGTATACATATTTTTTAATATAGTTATGTACCTATTACTATATCTATAGGAATTTGAAATGTCTTTATATTAAGCGCACTATCTTTGCAATCCCTAGATGTCCTTATGTTAGTTCGTTATAGTACCTCCTTATGTAGTTCTTAATACCTGCTTCTAGCACTAGAAATTTCCTCTTACTTACTAGGAATTCCTCTTCTTTGTTATTTAGAATTCTGATTATCTTATTAAATTCTCTAATATTAGCGCTTAGGCTCCTATTATTATTAATTTTTAATACTTAATACTTAAACTTGTCTTTTGTTTCTATATAGTTGCTTCTTCATAATAAGGCGTTAGCTCTTCTATTATCCTTTCCTAGAGTATACTTAATTTCAAACTTATACTAGCTAAGAAGTTCTGCCTACCTAACTTGTCTTTAGGTAAGGTCCTTTATAGTTATAAAATATAGAAGGTTCTTATAGTCTAAGTATATTATAAGCCCTAGTACTCCTTTATAGTATAATCTCTAGTGTTATAATACTAACATAATTAAAAGTAGCTTCTTATTATAGATGTCGTAGTTTTATTTAGCTAGTGTTATCTTTTAAGAATAGTAGGTAATAGGTTTATGTGCTCTATTACTCTCCTAGGTAAGGCATGCTCTAATAGCTAGATTAGACGCATCTATTTTAATCTGTATTAGCTTATTTATATTAAATATAGCAAGTATAGAGCATTCTGTTATAGCGTCTTTTAGCTTTTAAAAGGCCTCTTAATGTTATTACTCCTATCTAAACGTTATGTCCTTCTTTATAAGGTTTGTAAGTACTATTAAGATTGTTAAATAATTCTTAATAAACTTCTAGTTGTAGTTTGTAAGCTCTAAGAATACCTAGACGTCTTTAACGCATTTTAGCTATAGCTATTCTTGCACTACAATTAACCGCCTTTTGTACTTATAACAAATCCTAGGAACTTAACTTCCCTTTTATAGAACTTGCATTTTTCTAGGTTAACATATAAGCTTTATTCTTATAGTTTTCTAAGAACCTTTTGTATATGCTTAATATATTATTATAGCGTTCTGTTTATGTAAACTAGAATGTTATCTAGGTACGCTATTATAAAGTTATTAAGGTACTCTTATAGAGTATTGTTTATTATGTCTTAAAAGCTTGCTAGTACGTTTATTAACCTAAATAGCATGACTAGGAACTCGTAGAGTCTGTATTATAACCTAAATGCTATCTTCTACTCTTCTCCTATAGCTATTTATATAAGGTAGTAGCTATTTCAAAGATCTAACATAGTAAACTACTTAGCTTCTACAAGTCTGTCTTAAAGTTCTCTAATATTAGGTAGAGAGTATTAGTTCTTTATTATAATGTTGTTAAGTTTCTAATAATCCTATACGCATTATAGTTCGCTATTCTTCTTTAGTATAAACATTATAGGTAATACTACTAAGGATTCTAATTTTTAGATATATCCTTTTGTTTAGTTTTCCTTTATCTATTCTTGTTTAGCTCTTAATTCTCTACCTAACTTAGTATAGAGTAGTCTAAAGGGTAGTACTTTTCTAGGCTAAAGTCGGATCTTATAGTCCTACGCCTAATGTTTTAGCAAGGCTGCTAATTCTATTTCTTCTTTAAAGAGAGGCGTAAACTCCTTGTACTCTTCTAGAATTCTAGGTGCTGCAATTTCACTATATACTATAACGTCTTTATAATCTAGTAGACTCTCTCTAGTATCTATCTAGTTTGCGCTTTGTTATTAAAGACTACTATTCGCTAAGAAACATATCTTATATAGTTTCTTCTGCTTATCTACTATTATCTGCTACTAATATATAGGGTCTATAATATGTTTATATACATATTAATCAAATTTAAGTACTTCTGTCCTCTAGTTAATAGCTAGGTTATGTCTTCTTAACTAAGAGTTGCCTAGTATAATATTGTGCCTAGCTATTAGTATTACATCTAAGATAATCTCCTTATAATGCCCTTAAGTAATATATAATAGAGGTACTATCTCTCTATCTACGTTAGGCAAGCGTAATCTATTTACTATAATTACCTTATATCTATCTAGTTTCTAGCGCGTTGCAATTGCATTTCTTTAAACGTAGTCTCTTAATATAAAGCTGCTACTAGCTCCGCTATTAATTATTACTATTATAGGTGCTCTATTTATAATACTTTTAGTCCTAAAGACTCCTATCTTTCTAAAATGTGTATTATTACTAGAATTATTCTTCTAAGCCTTATAAATGTTGTTACACTTATGTTAATTACTTATATTAACTAAGTTAATTTGTTTTCTGAATTAAATAGTAAAGCATTTCTATGTTATACTTAGGTTTGTTCCCTATAGATCTTTATAGGTTGTTATTATTATTTAAGCTCTCTCTATTATTCTTATATAAGGAGCTAACTTGCTTAGTACTTAAGCATCTTTCTTTTTACTTGTCTTCTAACCTAGCTTTAGTAGTATGTCGCTTCTTATCTCTCTTTACAACTTCCTATTAGAGTTTCCTCTTACTCTGCATATTTAAGAACCTAAATTGCTTGTATTACCTAAAATTGTGCTTATAGAGCTTGGATTTAGTCTCTTATTCCTTTTATAATATGTAGGCCTTCTAGGGTAATATAACTCCTATCTCCCTAGAAGTAGCTTCTAATTAGCGGTATATCTTATATATATTGTCTAAAGCTTACTTCTTCTTTATCTACTAATCGATGCTTCTAGAACATCCTTCGAAGCTACTTAATTAAGAGGTTAAATTGTCCTAGGTATAGATAGCGCTTTTATCCTTATATTAGGAAGATTTCTTTATATCTCCTAGTAATTATAACAAACATACTTATAGCTTCTATATGTCTAGATATTATGAACTCTACTAGTTTAGTTTTGTTTATATTATTACTACCTTTCTATTCTTTATTAGATATTTTGTCCTCCTTACTATCTCTAGCTTCTATTATACTATTATCTTGTTCTTTAATAATGTTAACTTCTTCTATACGTAGTTAGTCTTGTCTTAGGTAATTCCTAGTTTATTATACTAGGTTAGCAATATTCTCTTCTTATATTTCTCTCTTATAGTAGAGACTTTCCTAGTTCTTTATAAGGTTATTAGCTATCTTCACAACTTTAATAGATGTGTTATAGATATATAGGAGCGTGTTAACTATATTGTTAATGTCTCTTATAACCTTAGTCTATTAGATTTCATATTTCTAGTCCTTATAAATATAGATCTACTCTAGTATTCTAGGTAGTAGTAGCTACTATACTTATTATTTCTTGTTAAGGTGTTTTAGGTAGTTGTTATTATAGCATTCTAACTAATCTTTTGTTTTGCATACTTGTAATATTTTGCTCTATGTTATAGATAGTTGTATAGGTTCTTAGTCCTTCCTAGGATTTAACTTATAGTATAAAGGCTCCTCTATCCTTTCTTCTTTATACTCTTTGCTTATATTGTTATAGGCTACTCTTATTACAATCTCCTATTTTAGTGTAACCTCTAGGTTATTAGAGTTATTATCTACGCATTCTATAGATTCAAATTTGTATTCTAAAGCTATAGGTATTACCTAGCTAAGAGTTATATCTAGCTTCTAGATAGCTCTGCTTACTAGTTTCTCCTACTTTGTAGCAGGGTCCTTAGTCTAGTTGTCCCTTATATAGTATTTGTTAAGCTAAACCTTATAACTACTTATAGGCGGATTATGCTTCTCTAGTTCCTTATAGTATCCTCCCTAAGGCTTCTTATTGCTAGGGGTTCTAAGAATCACATTAAATTCCTGAATTTGCTCTATTAAATTAAACTGTTATTAGGGCACTTTGTTCTTTAACTTATAGTCTTACGCTATATATCTTGTTTTTAAACACGCATAGCATCTTATTCTAGTCTTTCTGCCTTAGGGTCTCCTTCTCTTAGGTCTTCTATTATTAAGTTATTACGTGTTGTTTACTTCTTAGTCTATAGCGTTATAGTTATTACCTTAATTGTTTGTTCCTCTAGTCTAGCTAGTAGGTACAAGGCTATATCTTCTACCTCCTTATTTGTAGCGTCTTTCTATTGCTTGCTTATATAACATATTATTAATCTAGATCGCGCTCTCTACTATCTAGTCTAGGTTATTATTTGTTGCTCTATTACGCATAAGTTTATTCTTAACATTATCCTTTAGGCCCTATTAGAACATAACTATTAAGGCGTTGTTATCCTATTCTATAACCTAAGCATATTGCTTAAACTTAGCTATATAATTAGAAGCTAATAACTTCTAGGTTAGGTATTAGATAACCCTAGTTAAAACTTCCTTATTGTTATAGATCCTATAGATCTTCTAAATCTTAGTCCTAAAGATATTAAAGTTTCTAAAGATTCTCTTATTATTAGTATTATCTCTAAGGTACTTTAAAAGGTAAGGTTTAATCTATCTCTAAGCGTTACTACGCATGTAGGTAGTAGCAAACAGGGTTTTATTCTGTATAATATTATTAAACATAAAGTACAAATACATTTAGTTAAGCTAGTCCTTAAGTTTAATTTAGTCTCTATAGTAGAGATTAGGTTTAGTAACCTTTGTAGCATAGTCTCCTTCTATAGTCCTTGCTTATGTTAATTCTCTAGTATTGCTTAGGGCTAGAGTTCCTAAAGCGTTCCTTAATATAGTACTTATACTTAAGGGTGTTTAAAGTGTTAACAACTAACTAGTAGAGTAATATGTACTAAACACCTTAGTATATATATAGTTAACTCTAAGAGGTTAGCATAGGTAGTATTCTTTAGATAAGTATGCAAAGAGGTAGAAGTGCTAATTAGTTCTAATAAACAATAAGAGTTTAATAATAGTTGATTCTAATTAGTTAATTGCTAACATAAGTTAAATATAGTCTAAATAGAGTCTATTCTAAGTTCCTATATATGTTGCCTTTTCTATAACAAGGTTTCTATGCCCTTACTACTCTCTATGCTCTCTACAGATTAGCGAGAGTATAGAGAGCAGAGTATACATACTCTCTAGGCTCCTACTATAGGGCGGAGTGCACTATTCTTAATAGCTAATTAGTGCTACAGACACCTTAGTAGATTAGTCTGTATTATCTAGTTACTCTAAATTATAACATCTAAGTTATAGAGCAATAATTATAAGAGTGTCTAGTAACTAAGAGCTCTTATACTTCTCTTATACTTCTACTAGTATCTAATAATAAGGTAGATATACTAGAAGATTAATATATTAGCATATCTAGCTTATTATTTTAAGAGTTAGCTACTAGCTTAATTATCTTGTTCTTAAGTATGTTCTTAAAAGCATACTTAAGAGCATCTTTAATATATCTTTAAGCTTATCTTTAGAGAGCTTATTATTATTAGATAGCTTAAGCTTGCTCTTATTCTTATAAGCAGATGCTATAGAGATCTTTAATTAGTTAAGAGCTAATAAATTATGCAAATTAATACCTTAGATACCTTGCAAAGACGTAGAGTATAGACAATCCATGAGATTTTAGCGTGGATACGTGGATAGTCACCTGACAAGACAATTACTACTACAACTAGCTAGCGAGCAGCGAGCAGCGAGCCCACGGTAGCAAACGTGGATAGTGAAGTATTCAACACCGTGGATAGCTTACGCTCTCGTCCGGAGGTCCGAAAATATACTATTTATGGTGATCCACGTTGACGTGGATGCTGAAGTATTCAAGGCCTAAGGCGGTCGGCGACATGATGTGAGATGTGGTGGTTGGCCCACGACTCTGCTGCGGCTACTCCAGACGCAAGGCGGGCAAGATTGTGTGGAGAGAGGAAGGTGTGGAGAGAAAAGTCATGGACGTGCCTCCTAGATTTGGCGATTGCGTGATCGTGACCCGTGCCGTTTTCACATGCAGCCTTGTCCAAATGCTTCGGCAACTTTGGTGAGCCCTGTGGTCGTTCTGATGTTACGCTTTATAATAGCAGAAGTTCAGCATAGGTCGTTTGAACTCGATGCGATGTGATCGCAGATGAAGAGAGGACGACGAGTTTTGTCAAAGAATCTTTGACCTCGACGCCTTGCCGGCAAGCCCCGACAGATTGGCAGCACATGGCCCCCTTGAGCGGATGGACTTTCTTTACCATCAAGGTAGCACTTTGATGGACACAGTAAGATATGCTTATTAACACCAATTTTCAGAAGCTATGAACAGCCTCTGCTTTAACACATCAGCAAAGCAAACCAATCTATCAATACATCCACACATTACGTTCACTCTCGGCAGTCTTTCTTCAGTCAATCGAGCAAGCAGATCCACAAACCATGCGTCGAACCTCACTCATCGGCTCTTTCGATGGAAACTGCAACTTATGAACAAATATGAAATCAATGGACGTGATCGCCATGGTCATGCCCTTGCCCCTCATCCTTGGGCGCTGGCGGACAGCAGCCCTTACCCGGCGCGCAATTGTCACCGCACTCCAGCAAGCACGCATCAGCATCGTCCCTGTCACTGCCGGCATTGCTTCGTCCGCGCCCAGATCCGCTCGGACTGCTCGACCCGGCGTGGTGCGAGTGCGAGTCTGCTGGCTCCTGGTGATTGTGTTCAGGGTCAAGGCAGAACTCGGGCTGGATAGTGGAGGAGTGGATGCCGTATTCGTGGAGGCATCTGCGGATGGCTTGGGCGAGGTGCATGTAGCGGGAGCTTGTGTCTTCTGTGAAAGATGTCAGTACAAGTCTACGCGGGACTGGTAAGGTAATGAGGTGCTTGAAGGGCTTACCTTTGAAGTCAAAAGCCACCTGGACATGCAACGACGCAACCATCTTCGTGTCATTCAATTGCCAGACGTGCAGGTGGTGGCAGCTAACCACACCCGGCAGGCTCTGAATATCCTCCTTGATATCTTCCACATCGACGCCAATCGGGACGGCTTGCAGCAGGATACGCGAAGCGGCTCTGCACAGCGGGATAGCGGAGCACAGGATGATCACGGTGATGACGAGCGAAATGGCCGGGTCGAAGTAAAACCTCCATTCGCCTTTTGCGAACCAGATGACCAGAGCTGTAGCAATGACGCCGATGTTGCCGAGAGCATCACCCATGACGTGGAGGAAGATGCCACGCATGTTGAGATCTCCATGGGAGTGGCCGTGCCCCTTGCCCTTCTCCTTTGGCTTCGCGTGGACATGCTTGCTGTGATCGATCGATTTACGCTTGTTGACCGTACCGTAGCCTGACTGCTTGCCGCTGAGAAGAGGCGCGTTGTGATCGTGCGCGTCGTCATGGTCATCGATCACATTTTCGGCATTCTCGTCATCGTCTGATGGAATGGTCTCAGCGTTGCCGGCCTCGATGATGGACCTGCGGAAGGCATTGGGGCTGACGTAGATGTCGTCGATGCCAGAGTACCGTCTGGACTTGCTACGGTTGCTCTTGTGACCCTTCTTCGGCACGACAGTTGTATCATCTCCTTCCACAGCAGTCGTTTCGCTTTCGGCTTCGGGAGACTTCTGCTTAGTGGTGGGCCACCCGCCTACCCTTTGCTGAGGCAGCACATCGACAACGTTGCCTCTCTCGTCCGCCATGTGCGCATCATGGTCGTGATCGTGTCCTGCGTGTCCCTCCTCGGCCGCATGAGCCTCATCGCCGTGTCCATGATCGTGTCCGCCCGGCCCGTGGTTATGCTCATGAAACAAAAACAGCCCCAGCACATTGAAGGTCAATCCCAGACATCCCACAATCAGCACCACCTTGGGGTTCTTGACATGCTGCGGCTCGAAGAAGCGCTGTATCGCGTCCAAGAAAATAGTCACGCACAACGCCACTAAAAAGACTCCATTGACCAACGCTCCCAATGTCTCTGCACGCTGCCAGCCATACGTGTAGGTCTTGGAATTTGTCCTCGAGTTCGCGACTTTGACTGCCCAGAGACCGACGAGGAGCGACAGGACATCGTTGAGCATGTGAAAGGCATCGGCGACGAGGGCGAGCGAATGGACGGCATAGCCGGTGACGATTTCGATGAGGAAGAAAATGAAGTTGACCACGAGGAGGATGAGAATGCGGTTGCTCTTGGAGAGGCCCATCGCGGCTGACGTCGACCAAGGTCCGGCCTGGTCGTGGTGGCGCCGACGTGATGTTTCGTATGTTCAGAGACCGGGAAAGGTCAGGTAGTTGTAGAAGAAGAAGCTCGCGTGCGGGTCAGTGCGGGCCCTCGGGGGCAAGAGCAGAACTAGCTTTTCACTTTCCCAAGCACGAGCGCGTTTTACATTTCCCACACAAACCTGTACATTTGAAGCACTTGTACTGGGCTGAAGCCCTGATACTAAGGTAGGAGCGCAGTCGCAAGCTGCGGCAGTTTGCAAATGTCGTGCGTTCTGTAAAACGAAGTGTAACGTATTCTGTAGCCTGTTAGCCCGTCCGCCGCCTGGCCGGCCAGCTAAGGTAAGTTCGGGAGCGATCCGAAAGAAATGAACGCGAGGCTGGGGAACGTGAAAGGTGGCGCCGGCGAATTCTGTTTGTTTATAATAATAAGCAAAGGACTTTTTTGATGCTCTGCGGTAGTGGTGCGAAATGCACATTATGAACACATGATGCCATGGTGGCCAGACCCACGGACCTGGGAACTGATCCATCCCCCGCCAAGCGTTCCAGCAGGGCTGCAGCCTGCCCAGTGCCAGATCGCTGCAAGGTTGACCTGAGACATTTCGGAAGTTGTTTGTACGTAACTTGGAACTTGGAAGCTATGGTTTCTAATGGCGAGGACTACATACAGGCATCACGCGTTACCATAGTATACAGTTGTGTCTGCCAACATACGCTCACGCCGCTTCTCGAGGACGTGCCAGCGCTCGTGCGGCCGAGACCTCTGCCTGCGACCTTTCTTGCTCTCGCGGTTTGCAGACATACAGTCTCTTCCTAGAGCCTGAAACATTAGGTCTCAACATCCTGTGAAGATGACTTGCAATAGAAAACGGCAGGACTTGCGTGGCATGCTGAGGTAGTACGTAGCGTCAAGCTTGTCTGTCAACATTTTACCCACGATCGAGTTGTTATCGTCGTCCAGGGTCGCAGAGCTGCCACGGCGCGGGATATGCAATCTGCTTGTGTTTAATGTATCGACGTGGCCTCGCAAGACGAAGTGCATGAGGTTTGGACGACATTGAGGACAGCGGGGGTGACACTATCATGCTGTCTTCTGAGGAAGTGCATCTGATGCCCATCTATCGCCGCCAATGGCAGGGTTGATGGCCCCGCTGTGTACGTGGCATCTCGTGGGCGAACGTGAGACGGATTTTTCGTCACATGGTGCTAAACATATCGGACTCTTCATTGCACCGAGTGATGACATTCACTGAGGACGCGCCCACGTCCAGTAGGTACAAGGCATCGGGAAAAGACCCAATGCTTACCTTCTAAGGCCATCAAACACTCTGGGCAATCCTTTAATAGCAGTGATCTTGCTTTCGGCCTCCTTCACATACTGCTCACCGACCTTCAGCCTCTGCATTGCCGCATCGATAGTCGCCTTGCCAGCTTCCGCGCCTGCCACTTCCCAGTCCGTGCCCCTTGAAGCTCCAGGATGTACAAGATGGCTTTCGTCCGCTTTCAAGGAGAGGAGGCGTTGAGTCTCATTTTCTGTTGAATGTATGACCTTGCGGAGATGTGCGCTTTGCTGGAGGAGAGATGACTCGAGTTTTTTGTGCGTGGCCAGACTCGAGATGTAAGGAAGCATTACTGCTGCGGGTGCGCGTCGTGAGTTGCTGTTGCCGCTTGCACTGCGTTCGAGGACTGGCGAGCTCGGCGACGACTCTGAGTCTGGAGATGGCGGGTTATTCACCGTTTCTATCAAGTGCTGTCTTGCAGCAATGTACTGTTCATATAGTTGCTCAACATGCTCGAGGCTCGCAGTCTGAGCAGTTTCAACATGCCCATTGGTATTTGCAGTCGCAGGCGCAGACTGGGAGCTCGCAGTATCGGCCTCTCCTATGACAGCCAACTGATGCTCCATCCATCCTGTCAACTCATTCAGCGCTCGTTGCAAGCCTGCCACGTCCGCCTCAGTACTAGATTTGGACGAGGCATTTGAATCCGGACGATGCGTGCTTCTGCCGTTCCGAATGTCTTCTACGCTGCGCTTTGCAGACAGGACTGCCTTCTTGAGATCCAAAATCCTGGTATTGATGTCTGCCTTGTCGCTAATCGACGCAGGCTGACTCGAGGGAGGCGTAGGCAGATTTCCAGCGGACTGCTTGACGATGTCATCCAGGTGGCCATCCACCACAGCTTTCCCAGCTGCGTTAATTTGAGCAAAGGTGCGATCTAATACTAGCAGCTTTCTCTGCCTCTCTCTCTGCCGCAGAATTGGGATGTAGCTTTCATTGACCAGATCGCCAAACGACTCGAATGAATCGTTTTTGTTCGTGTTCAGCTTGGCCAGATCCGCTTTGAGAGAGTCGAACCTCGATTGTGCGGCAGCGTGAGCCTGCAGAGCCTTGAGATACGCTCGGCGGACGCCAGTCAAAGGTGGCGAGGAAAATTCCGTCAGATCTCCTTCCGGGGCAGTCGTAAGATTGACGGCCGTCAAAGGCACATCAACTGCTTTCAATTGCCTCTGCACATGTTTCTGTAGTTCCTGCCGGATTTGGGACACTTCCTCCCTGGGCTTGATGAAGGGCTCCAACGCATCCGCCACCTCCGGCAAAGGGAATTTCTCTTGAGGCATCACTCTAACTAAGCCAGATCCTTTCCGCCGCCACCGCACATGCTCGTCTTCGACTTGACGGAGATTCCAGTGGTTCTCATGCATAGGGGTATTGCTTATAGGTACATGAACCTATAGCAGGACCGGCGAAACATCGGCCGCAACGCGAGTCATGCTTCAAGCTTAATCATGAAAGTCGAGCGGGAAGTTTGGGATCGAACGGTGGTCGAGCAACCATCTTAGTCACCACCCACCTCTTCCGCTCCTTTTCTCCTTAGATTTGTTCGACGCTCGCCGGGTGGTGAGCGCGATCCTCGGCGACCATGGCAGACTCCAAGAAGGGCGCGGGCGACAACCCGCTGGGCCAGTACAAATACTCGGCCATGTCCAACCTGGTGCTGAAGGCCGACAAACGCTTCATTTCTCGTCGAGGCGACGAGCAGACGGGCGATCCGGAGTCGCTGGTCGGCAATATCCGGCTGCAGGACATGGGCAGTCGGACGGCCAGAGACACTGCGCCCAAAGCTCCGCTACAGGAACAGGCGCGCAAGAGGAAGCGCACAGAGCCGCTGCAGAGCTCGCGAGCGGCGGGCGTGTTGAGTCAGGCAGACTTGAACATCGAGGGCCTGAGGTATCGCCCGCGAACTGCCGCGACCAAAGAAATCTACGACCTGATCGCGACGAATGTGGCGCAAAAGATGGGCGGAGACTATCCATTGCAGGTTGTGGCGTCGGCGACGGATTCAGTATTGGAATACCTAAAAGACGAAGGTCTCAAAGATTTCGACAAGAAGAAGGAAATCGACGATATTCTCGGCGTCAGTCTGGCGAGTAAGGAGTTCAATCAATTGGTCAATTTGGGCAAGAAGATCACGGACTATGATGCCCAGGACGAGGACGAAGAGATGGCCGACGAAGCTGCAGAGGGCGCGGACATTGATGAGCGGCAGGGTGTGGCTGTAGACTTTGGCGATGAGGAAGAAGATGAAGAAGGAGGTGGCCGGACGTTTGAGGTACGCGATGAGGACGAAGAGTCAGAAGACGACCTCAATATGGGGACTGCTGAAGTTGCTGGGGAAGAGGAGCCGTTACCACAGCAGGGTGAAGATGAGGACGACGAGGACAATGGGATGGTCATCCAGAATCGAAGACGCCGAGTCGAGCGAGAGGGCCAGGATCCGGACATTGTACCCGCACATGAGATCGATGCATATTGGCTACAACGGCAGATTGGGCAGGTGTACGAAGATGCACACACCCAGAATGAGAAGACGCGCGAGGCTGAGCGGATCATGGGCGAGAAGGACGAGTCTGGCGAGGAGAAGCCGCTGCGGGAGGTTGAGAATGACTTGATGGAGCTATTTGACTACGAGCACAATGAGTTGATTGCCAAGCTGGTGAAGAATCGCGATAAGATCGTATGGGTCACCAAATGGCGGCGAGCTGCAGAGGACGAGTCAGCAAGGGTAGCTGTTGAAAAGGAAATGGTCAGTTGCAGTCATGCAGGAATTTTGAAGGAGCTTCGTGCGCGCGAGGAAGGTCAAGCTGGCGCTGGAGCCCGAAAACTGAACATCAAACTCGACCCAATGGAGCTGGACGTTGAGATCCCCGCGAAGGAGGAGAAGAAGGAGGGTTTGCTCGGTGGTATGCAGCCTCGGAAGACGCTAAACTTGGAAGATCTCAAATTCGACCAAGGAAATCATCTGATGACGAATACCAATGTCAAGCTTCCCCAAGGCTCGACCAAGCGCACATTCAAGGGCTACGAGGAGATCCACGTGCCAGCGCCCAAGCGCAAAGCAGACGCAAACGAGACTCCGCTCATACCAACTAGCCAATTGCCAGCCTGGGCGCAGCCTGGCTTCGGACAAAGCAAGAGCTTGAATCGCATTCAGACCAATTGCTACCCCTCCGCCTTCGAAGGCGATGGTAATATGCTCATCTGTGCCCCGACTGGTTCTGGCAAGACGAACGTCGCTATGCTGACCATGCTCCGCGAGATTGGCAAGCATCGAGATCCAGCCACTGGTGACATTGATCTTGACTCCTTCAAGATAATCTACATTGCGCCGCTCAAGGCTTTGGTCCAAGAGCAGGTTGGCAATTTTGGCAAGCGGCTGGAGCCCTATGGCATCAAAGTCTCAGAGCTCACTGGCGACAGGCAGCTCACGAAGCAGCAAATTGCGGACACTAATGTCATCGTCACAACGCCGGAGAAGTGGGATGTCATTACTCGCAAAGCAACGGACACTAGCTACACCAACCTTGTGCGCCTGATTTGTATCGATGAAATCCATCTGTTGCACGATGACCGTGGGCCAGTTCTGGAGAGCATCGTCAGCCGTACTATTCGTCGCCAGGAGCAGACTGGTGATCCAGTGCGGATCGTTGGTCTATCTGCTACCTTGCCAAATTACCGCGATGTTGCGACGTTCCTGCGTGTAGATGTTTCAAAAGATCTACACTATTTCGATGGCTCCTTCCGACCCTGTCCGCTGAAGCAGGAGTTCGTTGGCGTCACCGACAAGAAAGCCATCAAACAGCTCAAGACTATGAATGACGTCTGCTACAATAAGGTCTTGGAGCAGGTCGGGCAGAACAAGCAGCAAATGCTCATCTTCGTCCACTCGCGCAAGGAGACCGCAAAGACCGCCAAGTATATTCGTGACAAAGCTTTGGAGCTGGAGACGATCGGTCAAATCATGAAGGTAGACGCGGCTAGCCGAGAAATCCTGAGAGAAGAAGCCGAGCAAGTGGCTAATGCTGATCTGAAAGATGTACTGCCATATGGATTCGGTATCCATCATGCTGGTATGTCTCGAGCAGACAGGACAGCTGTTGAGGACCTGTTCGCGGATGGCTCTATTCAGGTTCTTATCTGTACCGCAACTCTCGCTTGGGGTGTGAACTTGCCAGCACATACCGTAATCATCAAGGGCACCCAGATATACTCGCCCGAAAAAGGCAGTTGGGTTGAGTTGTCGCCACAAGACGTGCTGCAGATGCTTGGCCGTGCAGGTCGGCCGCAGTACGATACTTATGGTGAGGGCATCATCATTACAACGCAAAGCGAGTTGCAATACTATCTATCACTGCTCAATCAGCAATTACCGATTGAATCGCAACTCGTGAGCAGAATCGCCGACAATCTGAATGCCGAAATCGTCCTTGGCAATGTTCGCAGCAGAGACGAGGGGGTAGAGTGGTTGGGCTACACTTACCTCTTTGTCCGTATGATCCGCTCGCCAGCGCTGTACCAAGTCGGTGCCGACTATGACGAAGATGAAACCTTGGAGCAGAAGCGTGTCGATTTGATCCACTCTGCTGCCGCTGTCCTGGAAAAGGCGAGCCTGGTCAAGTACGACAAGAAAACTGGCCGTTTGCAGTCGACAGATCTTGGTCGCGTTGCTTCGCACTACTACATCACGCACAACAGCATGCTGACTTACAACACGCACATCACCGCCGGTGTGACGCCAATTGAGCTCTTCCGGGTGTTCGCGCTCAGCGATGAGTTCAAGTACATTCCCGTTCGACAAGATGAGAAGCTTGAACTTGCTAAGCTGCTGCAGCGTGTTCCGATCCCAGTAAAAGAGACCATTGACGAGCCGCATTGCAAAATCAACGTCCTGCTACAAGCATACGTGTCTCGTCTCAAGCTGGAAGGTTTGGCGCTGATGGCTGATCTTGTCTACGTCACACAGTCTGCCGGCCGTATCCTCCGTGCTATGTTCGAGATTGCTCTCAAGAAGGAATGGGCTGGTGTCGCCAAAGATGCGCTTGCACTGTGCAAGATGGCGGAGAAGAGAATGTGGCCGACCATGACCCCTCTACGACAGTTCCCCGAGTGTAGTC
Organism: Teratosphaeria nubilosa; assembly: GCA_010093825.1. NCBI lineage: Eukaryota > Fungi > Ascomycota > Dothideomycetes > Mycosphaerellales > Teratosphaeriaceae > Teratosphaeria > Teratosphaeria nubilosa. Next base: position 16,900 of record ML995864.1, read on the forward strand.
AGGAGATCATCAAGAAGGCTGAGAGAATCGATGTGCCCTGGTCTGCATACTTCGATCTTGATCCACCACGCATGGGCGAGCTGCTAGGCATGCCGAGGCAGGGACGCCAAGTCTGCAACATGGTGGCTAAATTCCCAAGGCTGGAGATCGCGGCGCAGGTACAGCCCATCACTCGCTCGATGCTGAGGGTGGAGTTGACACTCACGCCTAAATTCGACTGGGAAGATGAACTGCACGGTCGTGCAGAGAACTGGTGGATTATTGTTGAGGATTGTGATGGCGAGAAAATACTGTTTCACGATCAATTCCTGCTGCGCAAGGAATACGCCACAGTAGAGATGAATGAACACCTTGTCGAATTTACAGTCGAGATCACCGAGCCTATGCCGCCAAACTACTTCATCACGGTCGTGAGTGATCGATGGATGCACGCTGAGAGCAAGTTGGCTCTGTCATTCCAAAAGCTGGTGCTGCCGGAGAAGTTCCCAGCGCCGACGCCTTTGCTGGATATGCAACCCGTTCCCGTGTCGGCACTCAAAAGGCAGGAATATGTTGATCTGTACCCTGACTGGCAAAACTTCAACAGAGTCCAGACACAGACTTTCAACGCGCTATATCAGACCGGTGACAATGTCTTCGTCGGCAGCCCGACTGGTAGTGGCAAGACCGTGTGCGCTGAATTCGCGGTTCTAAGACATTGGGCTCAAGACGAGGGCGGCAAGGCTGTTTACATCGCTCCATTCCAAGAGCAAGTCGATGCTCGTCACAAAGCTTGGCAGAAGCGTCTCAGTGGGATCGCAGGTGGCAAGGAAATAGTCAAGCTCACGGGTGAGACTACGGCTGATCTGAAACTGCTTGAGCGGGGGGATCTGATCATTGCGACGCCAGTGCAATGGGATATGATGTCCAGACAATGGCAGCGAAGGAAGAATGTGCAGAATACCAAGCTCATCATCGCTGACGATCTGCACATGCTCGGCGGACACGGGGGCTACCTATACGAAGCTGTGGTGTCGCGGTCGCAGGCTGTTGCCGCTCAGCTTGAGAATGGCCTCCGCATTGTTGGTCTGTCCGTGTCCTTATCCAATGCAAGAGACATTGGCGAATGGTTGGGTGCAACCAAGCACACTATCTTCAATTTCTCCCCAAGCACTCGGTCGATCCCGCTCAACCTACATCTGCAGGGCTTCAGTATTCCACACTTCCCCTCGCTGATGCTAGCGATGACGAAGCCGGCGTACCAGGCTATACTGCAGTATGCACCTGAGAAGCCTTCTATGGTATTCTTACCGAGCAGAAAGCAGGTCAGGGCGACTGCGCAAGACCTGCTTGCAGCATGTGTAGCAGACGACGATGAGGACAGATTCTTGCAAGCCGACGTCGAGCAGCTCGAGCCAATCCTCGGACGTGTGAAGGAGCGGAGCCTAGCCGAGAGCTTGCGGCATGGCGTGGCCTACTTCCACGAAGCCCTCAGCGAGTCTGACAAACGAATTGTCGAATCCCTCTTCAGCCAAGGAGCAGTACAAGTTATGCTCGTGTCCCGTGACTGCTGCTGGAAAATTCAAAGCGTCGCCCACCTCGTCATCGTCATGGGCACGCAATACTTCGAGGGCCGCGAGCACAGGTACATTGACTACCCAATAGCCGAAGTCTTGCAAATTTTTGGCAAGGCTGGCCGTCCAGGTGTCGACAAAGATTGCAGAGGTGTGCTCATGTGCCCTGAAGTCAAGAGGTTCTACTACAGAAAGTTTTTGAGCGAAGCCCTGCCGATTGAGAGCCAGCTGCAGAGTTACATGCATGACGCGTTCGTTACAGAGATCAGCACAAAAACGATTGAGAGTACACAGGATGCTGTGGACTGGACAACTTATACGTACTTCTACCGGCGGCTGCTAGCGAATCCGAGCTTCTACGGCTTAAGCGACACAAGTCACGAGGGTCTGAGTGCGTACTTGTCTGAGCAGGTGGAGCAGACGCTGAAAGACTTGAGCGATGCCAAGCTCATCGAGATTGATGAGGAAGAAGATACAGTCGCGCCACTAAACGCTTCCATGATAGCGGCGTACTACAACATTTCGTTCATCACCATGCAGACACTTCTGCTGTCACTGAAGCGGACAACGAAGCTGAAGGGCATTCTGGAGATTGTGACTGCAGCTACCGAGTTTGAGGACATTCAGATTCGACGGCACGAGGAAGGTGTGCTACAACGCATCTACGACCGTGTGCCTGTCAAGCTTTCGGAAGCCAACTTTGAGAGTCCGCACTTCAAGGCTTTCGTGCTGCTGCAGGCACATTTCAGCCGCATGCAGTTGCCGACGGATCTTGCCAAAGACCAGGAAGTCATTCTGCGCAAGGTGCTAAATCTGCTCAGCGCATGTGTGGATGTGCTATCAAGCGAAGGCCACCTCAACGCCATGAGTGCGATGGAGATCAGCCAGATGGTCGTGCAAGCAATGTGGGATCGTGACTCGCCGCTGAAGCAAATCCCGCATTTCGAGGACGAGGTCGTCGAGGCGTGCAACAAGGCTGGCGTCAAGGATATCTTTGAGTTCATGGAGGCCATGGATCCCGAGGAGAACAAGGACTACGGCAAGCTCGTCAAAGCGATGGGCCTGGACAACAAACAACTAGCCGACGCTGCGCGCTTCACAAACGAGAGATACCCGAATGTGGACCTGACCTTCGACCTCGAGGACTCCGATAGCATTACCGCGGGCGAAGCCACGACTCTCAACGTGACAGTGGAGCGGCAACTCGAAGAAGACGAAGAGCCGAACCTCACGGTGCACGCGCCGTTCTACCCGGCCGAGAAGACGGAGAACTGGTGGGTGGTGGTCGGCGAGGAGAAGAGCAAGACTCTGCTGGCGATCAAGCGGGTCACGATCGCGCGGAAGCTGAGCACGAAGCTGGAGATTGTGGTGCCGGAGGCGGGCAGGCACGAGCTGACGTTGTTCTTGATGAGTGATTGTTATGTGGGTGTGGATCAGGCGCCGACCTTTGAGGTGGAGGCGGCGGAGGGCATGGAGGAGGATGAGGAGGGAGAGGAGTGAGGTGGTGCCTTTTTTTTTTTTTTTTGCTCTCGAAGGTTCGAGGGCTTGTATAGGTAGAGGTTGGTATTTTGAGATGACATGTGGGGTTGACGTGCTATTATCTTTGATGCTCCTCAAGCTCTTCTTCATCCCCAGCGCGGTTCATGAAGTACTAAGCAGCCTTTTGATTAACCTGAGATTATTACGGATTTATAGGGGAAGTTGTCTTGAGTCTGCGAGCTTTCGCTCGCGTTGTACATGTAGTTGCGGGCAGGAGCTGCTGAGCTATAAAACGTGGACTGGACTGTCAGATGCTTTGCGCGTGGACTTCACATATCCACCTGCCAGTGACGGGAATGTATGACGATGACTTCATTCAACTCTACTGCCCCAATTGGCTCATGACGAGCTCGCGGTCGAGAGGCTGAGTGCGATGCACTGTTCAGTCGTTTCACGGTTCGACGTCAAGAAATGTTGATACTGCGTTATATCTAGCCTGAAGATAGGTTGATGACCCGAACCCGAGCATGATAGTCATGCGTGTGGTCACTGGCTTTCAAAATTCATACATAATTCGACAGGTACCTCCATGCCACCCAAACGACACAGGCAATATCCGTATGCACACCCACAAACGCCTCGCTAAGTACCAGCAAAACTCCTCAGCCCACACCATCCGTCAGCCTAGAATGCGCTGCGCCGGTGCTCCGACATTCATGCCGAATCTCCACCTTAGTAACTGCCCGGCGATATTCGCGCGCAACTCGCGGCTGGACTGCAGTGGCTCTCGTGGCGCATGCTGGTATGCGAGGAACTGCTCTCGCACGGTGCGGACTAAATCCAGATCCGCCAGTACGATTTGCCCGGAGTGGAAGGCGTCGAAGATGTGCTGGTCGGAGCGTGGGGCGGTGGCGGCAAGAAGGGTGTCATGGGATGATGAGGCGTCGCTGTCGGGTGCAGGACTGACAGTGCTGGATCCGGCATTAAGCGTCTGCATCTCGACATCCTCGCGTCGAACTCCACGTTCTTCATGATCCAAATCCTGACTGACGCGAGCCGCTGCGTACTGCCGTCCCTCTGAGGTCGTGACCGACATTTCCGTCCCGCTCTCCTTCAACCTCTGCCTCGTCAGATGCGCGGATAGCTGCCAGACTTGTAGGAACACGATCAGCAAGTCCAAAAGCAACAGATGGAATTTGCTGGCCGGTCCTCTCTGTCCGATCAAATCCAAGACCAGCCCGCCGTGCAGATAGCCTCGAGACGCCTCGCCGGCTGCTGGGGCGGAAAAGATGGCGTGGAGGAGCAGGCAGAGGAGGTTGGTGCCGAGGATGCCGCCGATGAAAGGTCGGTCTGCGCTGGGCTCGGGGAAGATGGAGGGTTTGGGGGTCAGGAAGACGAATTGCACGAAGGCGCGGAGGAAGAAGCGGAGGAAGGAGCAGCTGGGTGTTACATCAGCATGAATTCTAGTCGGTCGAGGTGTGCGATGGCATACTCCATGTAATAGATGTAGCTCAGGAAAGCATAGACATTCATGTCGACCTGCTGCAGCAAATCATCCAACAGCTCCCCTCGCTTGCGGTTGAACATCTGCCTGTTCTTCTTCCGCCTCTCGGCAGTGCTTGGCTGGGTGGGCACCGCATCGTGTGCGTTGGTTATGGAGGCTGCCGCTCGTGCTGCGGATGAGGATGACGGTTCATCGCTCATAGCTCGTGGACCGTGACGTGCTGTCTTTGCATCGTTCGGCACGCATTGGGCCGATGAATGCGAATGCTCACGTGCTCATTGATGAAAGTCGCAGTGAGTAAGGCACATGTAATGTACTTCGGATCAGTCTGGATTATTCGTTCGTAGGGCTGAGCGAGCACGTGGGGTGACGAACACGCGTCCCGAATTTGGCAACTGCGACAATGTACATCCCCTTCAATAAGGAGATGCGTGTCATAATACCCGTCGCATGCGGGGCGTCACACCAATGCGAGCAATGACTGAGCACGAAGCAGATCCAGTGACCGCGACACGAACCCGATTCATAATATCATGCTCGACGATGGTGTCCGCATATGTACGTCCCGTTAGCACAGGCAATGGCCGCCGTCACATGCTGATGGAATGCAATCCAGCTCCCCAATATGCGCCCCTCCCTCTCCACCTCCTCCGCGCCGAGATAGCACGTCGAGCGGCGGATGGCGAGCGCCCAGCATGCAGCTCCGGCGTCACGCATCGCGCCTACGACACGTCGCTCCACGTCGGCGCCCTCTTCCTCGTCCTTGCCGTCTCGACCCTCGCCTGCTCCTTCCCTCTGATCGTGCGGCGCTTTCCGAAATTGCCAATCCCCAACTACACGCTCTTTCTCTCCCGCCACTTCGGCACAGGCGTGCTGATTGCCACGGCATTTGTGCATTTGCTCCCGACGGCTTATGTGAATCTCACCGATGACTGCTTGCCCACGTTCTGGACGTCGACATACCCGGCTATGAGTGGCTTCATCGCCATGGTGTCTGTGTTGGCCACCGTGGCAATCGAGATGTTCTTTGCAACGAGGGGCGCTGGTCACAGTCACAGCGTGGATTTGGAGCGCTTCTGGACAGGGGGCGAGGTGCGTACGGAACATTCGCATCCGGACACTGCTACTAGACTACGGCAGGAGCCAATATTAAAAACAAAGAGGAAGAGTTACGATGAGGCCGAGGATGTGCCTTTGGACGATCGACCAGGTCGATCTTCAGAATCAAGCCAGGCAAGCTCGGCACTCAACAAGCCTCTACCACCTGAACCGCCTTTCGACGACGATTCAGACATGGATCTGGATGAGCTGGACCCAGAATCCGACTCTGCAGGCCTCCTGAACGGATCCGCAAACAGGCTCTCCCAGTCAAACGGCCACACCAACCGAATCCAACCATCCCGCCACGTCTCCTTCGCCACCTCCCCCACCGAACACGACCCACCAGACGACGCCCACGAACAACGCCTGGTCCTGCAATGTCTCCTCCTCGAAGCCGGCATCCTCTTCCACAGCGTCTTCATCGGCATGGCCCTGTCCGTCTCCACCGGCGCCCCCTTCGTCGTCCTCCTCATCGCCATCTCCTTCCACCAAACCTTCGAAGGCCTCGCCCTCGGCTCCCGCATCGCCTCAATCGCCAGCTTCCACACCAGCGGCTCGCTGAAACCCTGGATCATGTGCCTGCTCTACGGCATCACGACACCGATCGGTCAGGCGATTGGGTTGGCGGTGCAGGGGCTGTACGATCCGCAGAGCGAGGTGGGCTTGCTCATGGTAGGGATCGTGAATGCGGTTAGTGCTGGGCTGCTGATCTATGCTGGGTTGGTACAGATGTTGGCAGAAGATTTTCTTAGCGAGAAGAGCTATGATGATCTGCAGGGGAGGAAACGATTGGAAGCTAGTGGGGCGGTGGTGATGGGGAGTATGCTTATGGCTCTTGTAGGGGCTTTTGCGTAGATGAGAGAACTGCAACATCCCTTGCTCTGTCGGGCACATTTCTGATTCGAGCGGCTTGAAGTGGAATGTCTGATTGGCGAAACACTTATTGTGGCCTGGTGATGGCCTGGTAGCATTTCGCGTGAAGTCTTGATGATTGAGAAGATTCCAGCGCGCCTATTGGCCGGTTGGTTGGAAACTGCATCCGCCTTATTTGAGCACCGCCTTGCTACCAACTTCCTCTTTCGGCACTCCAGTCGAGCATGGACCGCCAGGTTGTGCCAAACATCCTGAGTCAGAGTGACTTATGACATTGCGGCTACATATGTACTTGCGCAAAATCGCGCCCGGCAACCAGCATAGGTGCGGGAAATTTGAGGTTGATACAGTACATAGTAACTCCGGGGAAAATTCGTATAACAGAAACCTCAATTCATGGCGGATCCAGACCTTATCTCCCGGCATGCCCTTACTCAAGGCTCATACAGTTCATCTAATGCACGAGTCACACGCCAACCACGCCCTATGCTCGGGCACCGCTAATAATGCTGGAAGATTCAAAGTCCGTTATTTCATCAGCCTGCCTGGCGAGGATGGATGTCACAGCTGGATGTATGTTGATGCCCGTCTGCCCAGTCACTCCCACTCAGCATTATTATTATTACTTCTGCCCAAAGGTGTGGGGGCGTTTTCTGTCTGTCTAGAACTAGAGAAGCTGATTGCGGAGGTCGAATGTGCTGGGCAGGGGTAGTTTTCTCTTCAGGGATAACGTGGACGGTTTCCGGTCGGGCTGTGAGACATGATTATGTACTTATATCTTAAATCTGCGAAAGGAGGAAAGAAAAGGCTGGGGAAGGTCTTGATCCTATCCACACACACACACTCGCACTCCTACCAGAGCAGAAAGCAGCGTGAGCCACCTCGTCCTCGCCCAAAACGCCCTCAAATACCATACTAACACTCCCTCCCGACCAGGTCAAAGCGTCACCAAAAATGCACTTCCACTCCATTATCATCACGACAGCGCTCACGCTGCTGACCACCCACGCTCTCGCTTCCAGCAGCGAGGTCTGCAAAAATGTCCATGACAACAGGCCCTGCTCATACACCGTTGAGACGACTGGGAGGGTGAGTTGATTCCGAAACAGGGTTTTTTTGTTTTTCCCTCTTCATGATGAGCAGCAAGGGTAATTTTGCTGACGTGGGCGGTTTCATAGTCGGGGGTCGTGCAAGGACGTTGCTGGGGCGGGCTCTGCGTCGTTGCGAGAACGGGCTGATATATGAGTGGTGGTGGTGGTGGTGGTGGCTTTGCGAGATTGGGGAAGGAAACGGAGGAAAAGAAGGAAGGAATATACATGTTTGTGCTTTTTGACAAGGGCCGTCGCATGCTTGCTGCTAGACTTTTTCGAAGGATAATTTTGTTGTAATCCAGTGATTCGAGTGGATCGGACAGGTGGGTTTTTATGTTTTGAAATCCACGCCGGATCCAGTGGGTGGATGGATATGAAGGCGTTGAACTGTTCAGGATCCATTTATTGGTGTTGTCTAGCCCTTCTGCTCAATGTCATTACGAGTTGTTGTTGATGAATGGCATACCCTTTCAACCCGGTGGTCAATGTGGTGGTTTACCATATGCGGATCTTCCTGACGGATCAAGGCCTTAATTGGCTCCGCCAGGCCTTGATTGACTTGATGCCCAATGCTGTCAGGAAACGCGCAAGCGAGGTGCACGCTGGTAATCAGACCGGATTTTGGACTCCCTCGACATCGATGCAGAAGGAGAAAGGATTCATGTTGCGAAAGAGACGGGTGCACGCCTTATGGAGCTGCTTGCACGTCTCGAAGAGGCTGATATTAGATTTTTCTTGAAGCCTTGACCTTGACGAATGCAGGAGCGACAGTACCGCTGTACTCATCCATGAAGTAGCGTTTATGCCCGATCTGCAATTGGTCGATGAAGGCAGAGGTACCGGCGTCTGGATGAGTGGCGTGTTAGATGGTCAGCGTGGCAAGGTGCTTCGTGACGCTGATCTTGTGTTGATGCCTGTGGTGCAGTGCGTTGTCTCCGCTAGATTTGGTTCTTGAGATGTGCGTGGCTATGGTACGACTCGGCTTGCGTGCAGGATGAATTGTAAAGAGCTTTTTGATCACTATGACATATTCAAATGATTGTTTCGGTCGTGCAGATGATGTCGCAGCTTGCTGTGCTCTTGCACGACAGACACGACTGATGCATTGCTGCAGTGAGAGAATGAGTTTCCGGACGTCCCGGAGTTAGGCTGTCCATCGCTGCGGACATTAGAATTGAGCAAGAAAGCTCAAAGACATCTTGCATATGGCCCCGAGACCGTGAGTTGACGTGTGTGCTTGCTCTGATAGTCCGTCAGACGAGGAGTGAAGTTGGCACGCTAGACGTATTGACGGTATAGAACGGTATCGATACATGGTGAAGCAAGTAACTCTAATGTCACTCCACGCATTGCAAAGTCTACTCCCGTTACACTTCGACTATCGCTAACCGCCCAGCGGACGACCAACCAACTTCTCGCTTTCTCTGAGAAAATGGCGGGTCCGTCTGCCAAGTATGGCGCCGTCGGACACGATCCGTCCATGGGCCGCGCACCTTCTGGCCTCGGCTGCAACGGGCGTTGTGAAGATGTAGTTTGCCCAGTCATCATTGCACCGCCAAAAATAGTTGATTTCGAACGGTGTGAGAGCGCTGTGGGATCGCTGATTACGATCGCGGGACAAAATGACCACTCTCAAGCGTCCCTTGGCTACAGAGTCCCTCGTCTTGAAGGACTACTCGACAGATGAATCGCCACACCGTGAGATCGAGGCCGACACGCTTGATCATGAGAGGGAGAGACGAGGAACGGGAGCCGACCAGCTAGACATGCACAGGATGGGCAAGGAGCAACAGACCAAACGGAACTTCCACTTCCTGACTATTTTCGGCTTTACTATGGTATTAATGGCAACTTGGGAGGCCCAATTCTCTGCGTCCACTTTCTCCCTCACCAATGGTGGCACTGCCGGCGCCATCTGGATATATGTTGGGACTTTCGTCGGCTTCTTGGCTGCCATCGCCAGCATGGCCGAAATGGTGAGTCTTGATACAAATCCGCCTCACCATTAGTCATCAATTCTGACGATTGGCACCCAAGGCAAGCATGGCCCCGACCACGGGCGGTCAATATCATTGGGTCTCGGAGTTTGCCCCTCGATCAGCTCAAAAGCAGCTGAGCTACATTGTCGGCTGGCTGTGTGTGCTAGGTTGGCAAGTCGGCAACACTGCAATCGCATACTTGGCCGGGACCATCATCCAACGTTTAGTAATCCTGACGACGCCCTCGTACGAGCCGAAGCAGTGGCAAGGCACGCTCATCATATGGGCTGTCTTGACCTTCTCAATCGTGTTCAACACTTGGTTCGCTGCCAAGCTGCCACTGCTAGAAGGTGTAGTCCTAGTCCTTCACATTCTGGGCTTTTTCGCCATCCTTGTACCTCTATGGGTCTTGGGAAATCGGGGAAAAGCCTCCGAGGTGTTCTTTACATTTAGTGATGGCGGTATGTGGGGCTCGCAAGGTCTCAGTTGTCTGGTCGGCATGCTCTCGCCGGTTTTCTCCTTCATAGGACCGGACAGTGCTACGCATATGAGCGAAGTAAGTTTCTGCGCGGGCTTGCAGTATGCCTTCATGGCTGATGTGTAAATACAGGAGCTCCAAGACGCTTCCAAGTCGCTCCCCCGAGCCATGATTTGGACAGCCATCATCAACGGCGCTCTTGGCTTCGTCATGATATGTACTTTCTGCATGGTCGTTGGCGACTTGGACACCGTGCTCAAGACACCCACTGGCTACCCATTCATCCAAGTCTTCTATAACGTCACACATTCCATTGCTGGGACCGTCGTCATGACCACAATCCTAATCACTCTGTTACTTTTTGGCTGCGTCACGAACTTTGCGACCTCAAGTCGGCAGCTCTGGGCTTTCGTAAGTATTAGCTTGTGCATCTAGTCGCTGACACGTACGCTGACCATCAGAATCTAGTCTCGCGACCAAGGCACGCCCTTCTCCAATTGGTTGTCCGCGGTCCGGCCAGGATGGGATATTCCACTCCATAGCATCGTGTTCTCCTACGTCTTCGCAATGCTGCTAAGTCTCATCAATCTTGACAGCGCCGTTGCCCTCAACATCATCACGTCTCTGGGCACTGGCGCCTTGATTTGCTCCTACATGGTCAGCATCAGCTGCATCGTGGTCAAGCGTCTTCGCGGGGAGCCATTACTAAATCGAAGGTGGTCCTTGGGCCGGTGGGGTCTGCCGATCAATGTTTTTTCAGTGCTGTTCCTGTTACTGTGGGTCCCAAACAGGATGGAATTGCCCTCAGATCTGCCGTGCTTTGTATGCTGATCAATACGGCAGAGTCTTCATCATGAACTTCTTCCCGATCAGCCCCGTGGATTTGACCCCGGCAACATTCAACTGGAATATTCTCATAGTAAGTGCAGACTACATACACGGCTTTTTGGCTGATTCTCACGAACATCTTGCAGTTCGGTGCTGTGGTCTTGATAGCGGGAGCCTACTACGCTGTGCATGGCCGTCATGTTTACGCTGGACCGGTGGCGTACGTTCGGAAAGATGTTTGAGGGCAAGTTGTGGAAACGAAGTAATGAGCTATGCAGCTACACTAAATGAGGCGTACCTAGATCCCCCGTCCAATGATGTCTTGACGAGTCAGCCGACTGAACTGTCAATTGGCCATTTGATTGGGCCAAAGGTCGCCAGACGGGCCAGCGATCGCCGCCAAGAATCCATTCACCTGCCGCCCATCCCATGCGTATCAGAAAATCATAAGACATTTGATCGCGTTACGCACCAACTGGACGACTGATTGATCGGTAAGCTCACGCTTCATCATGACCGTAATTCCGTCGCCAGTCGTCGATCCGCTGACGCTCCCAATCATGAAACTCGCAAGAGCTATAACGATCCCAGGGCTTTACCACATCTCGCCTATCCTCTGGCATGTCGCGCTCACGCCGCAAAGCAGCCATCTCAGCGTTGTCAAATCCCTTTCGAATGGCTATCCGTACGTCTGTGTTAGTCCGCGGCTTCGGCCCGTGAGCCGTGACTTCCTGAGGCGGCTTTCACGTGAAGGAAAGCCAGGGTCTGCAAACGCACACCAGATCCCCTGCAATATAGCTCTGATGTCCGGTAACCACCACTGAGTCTGGTGCGCGAGCATTCCAGCTTAAACGAGCAGACTCTACCTGCACAGCCCAAAAGATACGGAAGACAACCTACAAAGAGGCAGTAGCAGCATGGAATGCATCAGCGATGTCAGTATTGCTATCATCGGCTGTGGCTTACCTTCTGGCAATCATCCCAGGTGTCTATGTCAGACTGCAGCATTTTAGCGTTCCAGACTCACCGCGTACGATCCATAGACACCCCTAGAAGCACGTCGCAGCATCAGGTCAATAAGCCGTATGACGCCAGGTATGGTAAAGGTTTTGGACAGCGCCTCTTCCTGCCAGAACTACTCTACGCGGCATTGCGCAGCAAGGTCAACAAACGCCAGAGAAGTCCACCCATCTCCACAGATGCATAGCCATGTTACTTCGCTCCGGATTGCCTTCACATTAGTATAGCACTTCTTGGGCGTTGCAGGCGTTCAGCAGGGCAAGGGTAAGACATCCACTCCAGCACGAAGAAATTCCTGAGTGCAACAGCGGCTTCAGAATCCAGAGATTCGCGCTCCTCCCAGTCCCTTCAGGATCGTACATCACCAAGCCTCGCGAGATCCCAGTCGTCACCGACGATTACTCGAACGATGTCGGATGTCCATAACGACTCTGAACAGGCCCACGAAGTCTTCACAGCCAGTCAAAACGGCTTGTGCTGCCATCTCACCCATGTTACGCCCCGCTTGTTCAGCAGAGATGGCTGTTCGGCCACTGTTCCCCTGATCAACTCGGCTAGTGCCTGTCTTTGTCGATTTTCTGGCATTCCATAAGCCAGCAGAATGTCGCGGCGTTTGGCCTGAGAGATCAGGTCGCCGAAGCCGACGACTGTGGCTGCAAAAGAGAACCATGATGCGGCTGTTGAGGAAGCGTTCATGATGATGCATGAGTTTGTCGAGGGAGGTGAAGCGGCAATTCCCGCCCGCCGGATCCTGGTTCGTCATGGTACAATCGCGTAACATCTGGAACAACTTGAATTTCCAAGCAGGAAGAAGCCTTCGCTGGGAAAGACTTTATATTCTTGCAGGAGAGATCGTAAGCTGCAAGAATGTGATGAGATGCTCGTTGACGGAAGGCGCGCTTGCGCCGCATGTACGCACGTGCCGTAATGTGGAGTGGCTCAGCCCCGCTGCCGTCACTGCGCCCTCGATCAGCCAAGGTACATGTATCTTCGGACAACATCATCGTCAACATCCTGAATCCTGCATCTTGATCATCACCCACCGCAACCATGACAGACGCCCAAGCAATCTTCGACTACGCGAAACGGCAATTCAACGACATCGCCAACGACGTCGAGCGTCACTTCGAGCAAACAGCACAACAGCTCCGAGAATGGATGCCTCAGGACTCTCCGTTCGCTCGACCACCGCCAACAAAGCGACTACCTCCGCCTTCAGCATTACAGATAGCATCTCGATGGGTGAGCAGACATCGAGCAGTGACGGCTGCCGCGGTAGCATTTTTGGTGACGGGGAGTATTGGGGCCTTTGTCTATGTGCAGAATAACAGCAGGAAGCGCAAGAGGAGGGCGCGGAGGAGTGCAAGTGGTGCTAGGATGGATGTAGTAGTCGTGGCGGGTGCGGTGGCGAATCCGTTGGCCAGCGCGCTGTATCTAGATCTTGAAAGGAGAGGGTTTGTGGTGTATGTGGTGGCCAATACGGCGGAGGATGAGCAGTATATCCGATCGCAGTCACGGGTAGATTTGCTGCCCCTGCGGATGGATTTGACAGATCCTTTCGCGGCGCAGGATCAGCTGGTCCGGTTCAAGAATCTGTTGCAAAGGGATCACTATGCATTTGACGGCGCGGAGCCGCATAGGTTGAGCTTTGCTGGTCTCATTTTGGTGCCGGATACACAGTCCATACCTGCCAGGGTTGAAGACATTAGTAGCGAGGAATGGAGTGATGCGCTGAATGCCAAGGTGCTGGACACGATCGCCACAACCCAGCTCTTCCTGCCGTCCGTCATCGAACACAAATCCAAGGTTCTCCTGTTGACGCCATCTGTAACGCCAGCTCTCAGGCTTCCGGGCCATGCGGTCGAAAGCACAGTCTACGGAGCTCTGTCCGGCTTCTCCGCTTCCCTCGCCGCCGAGCTGAGACAAGAAAGAATCCCACTCTCGCATTTCAAGCTCGGCAACATCGACATCCCAGCCGTCACCGCAAAGAAGCGGCGGGAGGGTGCACCGCAGTCTCGGATCAAGGGCACGCCATTGAGGAAGTTGCATGACTCGGTCTTTGATGCGCTGGTTGCGAAGAAGCCGAGTGGGACGTGGTATGTTGGGCGAGGCAGCGTGGCGTATAGTATCATCGGGAGCTGGTTGCCGAGTAGTTTCATCGGATGGATTATGGGTGCAGGGAGGAAGCCGGGTGTAGTGGAGGAGGTCAGTGAGAGTGAGGATGTGATGAGAGGAAGTGCTGGGAGTTTGACTTGGGAGAAGGTGGAGCAGGAGTGAGGCGATGCAAGGTATTGTTCTGGTTCGTTCAGCTTCGACTCATGAATTATGATTTTACGATTGCCGGAGTGGGGAGAACTCTATACCCAGAAATTCATGGAGGCATAGTGCCACGTTTGAAAGATAATAGCTTCTCGTCCAAGCAATGCGGTTCTGGCAATTCACGAGACAGAGGCACCAACTCGACAGATCGCAAGCATGGCGATGCTGGAGTGGCTTTGACAAAGCTACCAGAGGCCTTTGCACATGGGTGCAGGCAAGCCTATCGATGCTGTGCTGGACTAGTGGATATTATCTCTGGAAGCAATCTGCATATTCGTCTGCCGTCCACGTGAGATGCTCCCTCAGCATCGAGCTCGCCTTCTTGCACCTATTGCCAACCCTAGTGCTGGATCTCGCCCAAGCGACAGGATGCGCCATCATGTCTGCCCAGAGCCAGCTTCACGTCGGATCGTGACCTTCCTCCACCTACACACTTCGAGTCCTTTTGTGCATCCCGGGCAGTGGATGGGAAGCGCCAAAAGAATCTGACATCGGAACTCGAAAGACTTTCCCGAGAAAGAGAAGTCGCATCCCGGGCATTTATAGCGCACCTCTACCTGCAGCTCTGGCCCCTCCTTGCGCACATCGCTACCCACCTCTTGCATCCTCCCCAAAACCGCCATCAGCATCTCCGGACACCCCTTGGCAACACCCCTCAACTCCGCACCATCCCCATTCGACGGCGCAAGAAGCCTATGCTCAACCGCCAGCTCAGCAACAGCCTCGCAAATCTCCGCCGTCGCTCCAGCCACCTCAAACGCCTCGGCCGCAGCCTCCGCAAACTGCGCGCCCGCGTACTCCTTCTTCGCCATCTCCTTGAACCGCGCGGCCGCCAACTGCTTGAGCGGCTGGACATCGTACTTATCTGCCAGCACACACATCTGTACATGGTACAGCAGCGGAGATTTGGCGTACTTGATGATGGTCGTGAAGCCGTAGCTGAGGCGGTAGAGGTAGTGGATCAGGCCTTCGACGCAGGCGGGGTCTTGGTCTGAGAGGTCGACGCGGCGGGATTTGGCTTCCTGTGTTTAAATCGTTAGGTGTGAGGAGAAATTGAGGGACTCGAGGGAATGGTACCGCGAAGCCGCCTTTGCACCATTTCGCTAGCACCGGGGAGTGGAGGCAGAGGACGAGCCGGTGGACTTTCCATTTTGCGAGCCGCAGGTGATGGTGAAGTCGCAGAGTTCGGTGTCGGTTTGGTGGCTTCGAGGCGATGTCAGCTTCTGTCTGTACTTGTGTGTTGGAGAGAGGTGCTTACTTTGCGAGTTGGGCCAGTACTCGCTTGCTGGCGGCATATACATGTATGCTGGAGGACTGGAACTCCTTTACAGCTTCAGACATCGCGATAGCGTTCACGGCAGGATGGAGCTGGTAGCAGTGTCGTGTCGTGCTTTGAAGTGTTGTTGGAGAGAGGTGGAACTTTGAAACTTCGAGTGGGAAGTCGTGACGCGTTACGTCAGCCCCTTCTTCACATGCAAGCGAAACAAGAAGCTGGCCACGGCCTGGACTAGACATATGTGGGCAGGTAATTAAAATTACGAGCATCTGCTTGACTTTGCATGCGCAAACACACCATGCATTGCAACGATTCGCTGAACAGGAGCTCCCAAGATCCATGAACGACTCAAACCATCTTAGTCCTCCTCAACATAACCTCCTCAGCCCTCGCCAAGTTCTGCCTACTGGTCTCAACCGCACGATCAAGACTCGCCTGCACCCTCCCGGCAATCTCCTCCTCCGGCGTCTCCATCCCCACCAACCCAATAAACTTCCCAATCTTCCTCCGCTTGATCCTCACCCGATCCTTCTCCGACAACCCATCATAAGGATTCCTCCCACCCTCACCCTCCGCCGAAGGAACGCCAGGATTCTGCAAATCCTCGACCGTCCGCATAAGATCAGTGAGGAACCCCTGCTCCTGCTGACTTAGTCTCCGGCTTCGTCGGCGAGGGGAAGAGGCTGATGGTGGCGGCGGTCTGGTGAGGAAATCTTTGTCCCAGTTCATGTTTGCGGGGTAGTGGTGGGACCAAGGGCCGGGCGTGCTTTGATGGTAGTAGTGCGCTATGCTGTCGAGTTCGTCCTCGGTGAGGAGGTGGAAGGCCATCAGGGTTTTGGGGAAGTTGGGGTGAGGAGGGCCTGAGGGGAGGGGCACGAGTGGTGAGAGCTCGAGTTGAAGAGTTGCAATTTTCTTTAGCAGCGCGCTGTTGCGGCGAGTTGTGGGTGCCATGGTTGTGGTGTGTGGGAGTCTAGTAGCTGCTGAGGATGTCAATGTGTTTTGCGACCTGCGCAAGATTTCGGCGAGTGACTGCAGCGTTGGTGGGAGAGAGCACGGTGTGGTCTCCTTTGAGGCAGTGGGCAGCAATATAGAGCTCATCTTGAGTTATTACTGGTGCTATTATGAGACTCCTTTGTCTGACTGATGTTGGTCTCGCTTGAGGCTGGCCGACATGTTTTGTCGTCAAGACAAAGACAAGGACATGGCCGAACTTGCATGTCTTTGTGTGGCAGCATGAATTTGAGAACGTTGCTTGACGCATGGCAAGTGGGAGCGAGGCATAGCGGAGCGATCGGTGTCTGGAGTGCTCTTTTGATCTGAGGAGTCTGGACTTGCCTGTGGCTTCACGAGCACGGCAGGAAAGGCCTGGTTGGTTGGCTAAGGCCTCGACGACGCAGATGTTCGTGCTCGCTATCGCGTTACAGCTGTACCTGATTTCAAACAAGTGCTGCCTCACCCATTGCTGTCGATGTCAGGACCCGTGAAGTGGACGTTTGCTGTATGTTGCCGACGTGCTTTCGTATGTCCATATGTCTTGGCGAGCCCACCGTCACCGAAATCTCACCATCACTCGCATGCCGCGACCTTGCTCAGAAGCGTCCAGTCTCGCCACCAAACTCGCGATCACCGTAACCAATACTGATAATTTCTTCTCAAGGCACCCAGCCCACAAGCCAAGCACACTCATGAAAAAACTCTTCTTCGCGTCAGCCGGAGACAGTGCATACCAGCGACACGGTGCCCTTGCCTATGAGCAAGCCCAGGGAGGCAGCGACGGGCATCAAAAATAAGATTAATCTTGAAGTCACTGTAGTGACGTTTCAGAGATTAAACTGAAAAGAACAGATCTAGAAGACAAGTCAGCAGGTGTTGCAGGATCAGAGGGGAAGACTCGCGACTTACACTACACTTGATCTAAGCCAAAAGGCAAAGCTGTGAAAGATGATAGTAGTTGTTCAGGTAGAGAGGGGGTTGGGGATGACCTGCAGAGTTGAGAAGGAATGGAAGAAGGTTTGACAAGGGGAATTCGAGTCTGGTTATACACTCACTTCTCTTTTCCGTACGTTAACTCTAATATCGGCTTGGCAGCTAGGTATGCCATGCGCACCTACCTATTTGTCAGGCAGCCGCAGTATCTACCCAATAAGTACGCGATCCGACTGCTGGATGAGTCACGATTGACCTATTTCACCACCCTAAGCTAAGTAAACTTAGCTCAATCACAAAGATCCAATTGGTCCTATCCGTTATACGAGCTTCTGTTAAATATCCCAGCTCTTTTGATAAATATTCCAGTTCGGAGGAAAGCGCCAATTCTCTAGTCAGGTGTTGTTATTGCACGCTGAATTAAGAATATCTACCTACGTTTATATCTTTCACTCACTTCGCTACTAGGATAATTAGCCTCTTCTTACTAATGTTGTTGCTACTACTACTATAGCATAGACACGGTCCCCTTAGTCGCGGGTTGCTCCTGCTAGAGACTTCGTATGCAGGTTGGACCCTGAAATTTGAGACGCGGGGGCGTTTGACTCATACAAGATCCTTAACCTTTATTTAATACCCTCCCTCTTCTTTGTCCGTTTCGCGTGTTGAAAACATGTGCAATCTGCAATGTATTCTCAGAATTATATAACAAAGTGTATAGTCAGATTTTTAGGCGATCAAAGTATTCAATATATTTATCTACCTGCATGTTTGTGCAAGTGTGCCTAGTCCTCGGTAGTGGTTAATCCGCTCCGAACTGGGATAGTTATCAAAATAGCTGGGATATTTATCGGAAGCCGTTATACGAACCTTGCAAAAAGCTCCACTTTTTGTACGATCTTGACAACTGACTGTACGTCTGAGAAGACGCTAGCACGGGCCTGCGCTTGCTGCCGGTGGAAGGGCGTGGAAGGGCGTGAGTCGTGCATGTGGCTCTCGGATCAGGGGAGTGAGTCAAGCGAAGTGAAGGGGGAACCTACAATACGTTCCCACATCCGAATGTTAACTCAAAATATCATCTTGGCAACAAGGTATACCATGCTCAAACGACTGAAAGGAGAATCTGTCAAGGCGGGTGTAGTTATGAACCAATAAGTGTGCTATCCGACTCTTGATGAGTCACAGATATTTCCAATTTACTACCTCAAGCCAAGCAAGTGCATCTTAATCGTTCAGATCTAACTGGCTCCGATATTGTAGGAACCTTGCAACGAACCCTGCAATTTCGTACGATCTTGACATATGAGTAAGTGATCCGTGAGTCATGAGATCAGCTCCTGGTAAAAGCCCTGAGTCAGCAAGGCAGCTGGAAAGACTCCGGCAAGCATCCAACAATCCACCCGACCAGACCTCACTGCCCAGGTGAAAGCACAGGGCCGACAGGAGAGGCCCTGGGCAATCTTCTCATCAGTCAGCCCAGTCACTCGGTCAAATCTTCCGACTGCCTCATTGACACGACTCACTAGACTGGAAGTAACGGTCTTAGAAGCCCGTCTTAACTGACTGACTGACTGATTGACTGACTCTTGATAATTCTCCAGAGTTATCAACACCTCACTCTCGCTTTATCACAAAGGACTAATACCGCAGGGGACCATTCACAGTTCCACAGCCATAGAACCTCGCCAAAGCGCAACGCACCCTTTCTGCTAGCAGGCTAGTTCGCAAAATGGTTCACTATGCTCCGCAGGGGGTTGGCAGATAAGGGACTTTTTGTAGAACAGGTACGGAGAGGGCAGATAGGTTTGCCTGTGCGGGATTGAGAGGACGGCTGTACGACGCAGTTGTGTAGCAGGGCAACATGTTTGTGAGGCGACTACAATCAAGATTGCCGGTGTTCAGAGTACGGTCATAGAAAGGCCTGACTTCATGAACAGGTAGCGACCAGCCTCCCTCCTCAACTTCCCCTACCTCCTCCTCCCAACAACAGGCCTAACAACCGCACTCCCCCTCCCACCACCCACCACCTTCCTCACGACCCCTCGACTCCCCGCCTTCCCTCCAACCACACGCTCCGCCTCCCCACCCCTCCCCTCCACCTCCCTCGCCCTCCTCCGATCCCTCTCAATCTCCAGCTCCAACTCCGCTTTCTTACTATACTCAATCTCCTTCTTCCGCCCAAAGCCCTTCTCCTTAACACTGTAGAAGACCCCGCCCAAATCTGCCAGCCAGTGCGCGTCCACGGCTGTGACGCAGGACATGTACTCTTTCGACGTCAGGATGAGTTCGTGGTAGACGACGTAGTCTGGTGGGTCTCCGGAGTTGAAGAGGGCGGAGGTAGGATGTAATTGCACGGAGACAGAGGTCCGGAGGTTGACGTATTCGCCTAGACCTTTTCGACGAGCAGCTTGGTGATAGTAGCCCGAACAGATGCATTTGCGCACGATATCCAAGTCGTAGCCGCAGGACACTAGCTCCATTTTGTTCGATGTCATGATGTCCTTGATCTGGTCTCTGATCTCCCTCGCCCGGTGCAGGGCTTTAGGATGCAAGAAGTGCTTCACGCACCAGCCCTCTTTCATGCCGTTGGCGACCCACTGTTGATAGACGGTCAAGAGAGTGAGATGATCAGAATCATGGACAAAGAATTTCTCTCGCGCGGCGTCGGATTCTTCGAGGCGCTCCTTGGGTCGGTAGAACACGGATGGGACGGACAGCATGGCGACGATCGTAAGCATTTCTTCGCTGCATTTGTAGGTCATTGCGCTCATAAGAACGAGCTTGGCGAGGGAAGGGTCCATGGGAAAAGAGGTCATTTGGCGGCCGAGGTCTGTGAGCTCGCCTAGGTTCGTGAGTGCGCCAAGAGCCCATAGGTCAAAAAGAGAGGTGGTGATCGTGTCTTGTGGTGGAGGATCCATAAAGTCAAAGTCCAGAAGGTCTTTGACGCCGAGAGACTTTAGGAGCAGGACGGTGTTGGCCAGGTTCGTTCGTTGAATTTCAGGTATCTGCGCCAAGTACAGTTCATCGCGAAAAGCACGCTCTGTGTAGAGATGAAAGGCCTTGCCAGGACCTGTACGACCGGCGCGACCGGCACGCTGGGATGCGTTGGCTTGCGAGATAGGTGTGATCTGCAGCGTGTCCATGCCCATTCTCGGGTTGTACACTTTGAGCTTGCTAAACCCACAGTCAACCACATACATGATGCCATCGACGGTCAATGAGGTCTCGGCGATGTTGGTGGCGATGATGACTTTGCGCTCTTTTGCTGGCTCAAAGATCTTCGCTTGCAAATCTGCCGGCATCTGCGAATAGATCGGAAGGATCAGTAGCTTGGGTGCATCGTTCAGCTGAGTTAAGCGCTCAGCCACGAGCTCGCGAGTCACTTCAATGTCTTCTTGACCAGTCATGAATACTAAGATGTCACCCGCGGGTTGTGAGACATGAATAGCTAGGATCTGTCGCACGGCGCTGTCCACATAGTCTTCGCAAGGTGAACGGCTGTACTGGATGTCCACTGGAAATGTTCGACCGGGGATGAAGAACTCTGGTGCACCGCCGTAGAATCTGGAAAAGCGCTCCGCATTCATGGTAGCAGATGTAACAATCAGCTTGAGATCTCGTCGCCGCGCCAAGACCTTCTTGATCAGGCCCATCAAGACATCAGTATTCAAAGCCCTCTCGTGCGCTTCGTCCATGACGATACAGCTATACTGATCCAAATCTGGATTTGTAAGCGACTCACGTAGGAGCACACCATCGGTCATGTACTTGATTGCAGTATCTTTCGACGTGCAGTCCTCGAATCGAATGGCATAACCGACCGTGCTGCCGAGCGGCACTTCCATCTCTTCAGAGACACGTTTTGCCACGGACATGGCTGCCACACGACGCGGTTGGGTGCATCCAATCATGCCGTTTTTTGCATACCCATCCTCGTACAGAAATTGGGTAAGTTGAGTGGTCTTGCCTGAGCCAGTCTGGCCGACCACGACAATGACTTGGTTATCACGTATCACGCGTAGCAGCTCTTCTCGAACCGCGAACGCAGGCAGATACTCCCGTTGCTCTCGAAGCGACTTTGACCGGGAAAAGTCGGACTGGCCATTGTCTTTCTTGAGACTGTCGGCGAACTTCGAGCCCTTGCTCTCAGGTTCGCCATTCGCTGTAGGTGCTGCCGAGTCCGTATCCTCCTCCTTCACGCCCATGACATTGCCCAACGCCGTCCCCGCAACAGCTGTAGCTTCCTGCGCCTGCTTCTGTCGCTCCTTCTGCTGCCGTCGCTCCTTGACCACGTTACTGCCCTTCCTCGCAAACACGGCCATGTCACTCTGGGGGTCGCGCACGGCACTGATGGGCTCTAGCTGCTTGGTGAAGATGGTCTTGCCGTCGAGGAAGGGCGGCTTGAGGTCGTGGGTCAACAGGTGGATGCGCACATCGTCATTGTCGTCGGTGAAGTCGTGAAACTGGTCTCGGGTCTGCGCGACGCTGCTGGCCAGCATGCGATTCGTCTCCCAGGCATCATTGTCCTTCTGCCTCTGCAAATGCTTTGGGTTCACCCGTTGCCTGACAGCCATCTTCTTCTCCAGCAATTGCGCCTCCTTCTCTGCATCTGCCCAAGACGCATCTTTGGTTGCGCCGAAAGCGTAGGAGTGTTCATCGCCCAGCACACCGCCGCCCTCTTCCTGCGTGTACCATTCCTTGTCCAGCGCCGCGACATCTTCGTCCTTCACCCCTTCTTCCCTGCCCTCGAATCGACCATGCGGGCTCTGACCGCGCTGCGGCGTGCTGCCTCGATACTGAGGCGTTCGCGATCGGTCATTGCGAAGGTGTGAGCCAAAGCGCGGCTTGATGCTGATCTCGATGCCGTCTTCGTCGACTCGTCGTCGTTTCGGACTACGCTCGCCAGTCATGATGCGACACTCCCCAGAGATATCGTGGTACTTACCATCACTCTACCGGATGATTGATGAAAGGCAGGTCTTGCAGACATGTGAAGAGTTCGAGATGCGGAAGCGTCCCGCTTTCGACTTGAAGATCAACAATTTTTTGCGAAAGCGTCTACATCAAGTATCCCTCAGACACTAAATAGACTTCGCGACGTACGGAGTAGATGCAGCATAGACTGTTCGTCGATCCATCGAAAGAATCACAGTCTTACTCTTGCGGCCTGGAAATACTATACACGGCCAACATGGCCTCCACCATGATCACAGCATTAAGCTGGGTCCCACGAGGACATGCAAAGCAAAATCCCACGCGATATGAGCTGGACCCTGAGGAGTACGAGCGCATCGCCAAAATGAGCAAGCTGGAGTTGGAAGATGCAAAGGAAGGTCTTGAAGAGGCTCGGCAAGCTCTTAGCAAAACCACTGTCAGTGGCGACAATGCCAAGGATGGCGCCAACGACGAGGATGAAGACGATGAAGACGATGAGGACGAAGAGAAGGCGGAGGCTGTCGCTGACGACGATGACGATCTGAAAGAGTACGTCGTGCAAAATGCATCATGATTTTAATTTACTAATCATCTTCAGGTACGACATGGAGCACTATGACGACGAGCCTGATGTGCCTGCCGAAGACGAGGACGCCACAGCCAACAACAGTATATTTGGCAACATCAAGTCTTTGGCTTACCACAAGGATCAAAACGACGATGAGTATCTCACACTACCAGCTGACGGCAATGCATCGGACGATGAAGAGAGGGAGGAGCTGCAGATTCTACCAACAGACAACCTGGTGTTGGCTGCGAGGATAGAAGACGAAGTCGCGCATTTAGAGTGCTGTATGATGACCATGAAATGTCTTCCCGACTTAGCTGCTGACGACTCTGTCTAGATGTCTATGAAGATGAAGCCGATAATCTTTATGTCCACCACGATGTTATGCTACCAGCTGTGCCGCTGTGCGTTGAGTGGCTTAATGCCAAGCCGAATGAGCCTTCAGAGCAGGGCAGCTTTGCAGCCGTTGGAACCATGGACCCAGACATCGAGCTCTGGGACCTGGATGTCGTCGATGGAATGTTCCCAACCGCCATTCTCGGCCAAGCACAATCCACAGAAACGGAGTCAGCAGGCAAAAAGAAGAAAAAGAAGTCCAAGAAAGCCAACGACGCTTACCACATCGACTCAGTACTTTCCCTCTCAGCGAACAGACAGCACCGCAACCTCCTCGCCTCAGCCTCAGCAGACAAGACCACCAAGCTATGGGACCTCAACACCTGCACGGCCGCCCACTCCTACACCCACCACACCGACAAAGTCTGCGCCCTCTCCTGGCACCCGACCCAACCCTCCGTCCTCCTCTCCGGCTCCTACGACCGCACAATCGTCGCAGCCGACATGCGCGCCCCAAACACCAACACCGCCATCCCCCGCTGGGGCGTCGAAAGCGACGTCGAGCACGTGAAGTGGGACCCCCACAACGAACACACCTTCTACGTCAGCACCGAATCCGGCGTCCTGCACTGCTTCGACGCCCGAAACCTCCCCGCCACCCCGGAGAAAAGCAAACCCACCTGGCGCCTGCAAGCGCACGAAAAAGCCCTCTCAACCTTCTCTCTCAACCCCGCCGTGCCCGGCTTTATCGCTACAGGCTCGGTCGACCGACAGGCCAAAATCTGGAACGTCACGGAGACGGGGCCCTCGATGGTGACGTCCCGGGATCTAGGCGTGGGCAAAGTCTTCTCCGCCGCCTTCGCCCCAGATGATGCCGTGGCGTTCCGGCTGGCGGTCGCAGGGAGCAAAGGCGCGGTACAGGTGTGGGATACGAGCACGAATAAAGCTGTGCGTGAGGCTTTCGCCACAAGGGTCAAGTTGCCGGAAGCAAGGGGGGAGGAGAGGTTGGTGGGTACTGAGCAGGACGACGAAGTCGAGGAGGAGGAAGCGGAGGCGGAAGAGAATGGAGGGGACGGAGGGTGGGAGAGCATGGAAGACGATTAAAGCGGTCGTGGGATCATTCTACTACTAAAAATTACTTTTTACAATTCGCTACCGCTCAAACCCGTAAAGCCGGCATCCCGACCCCAGTGATAGCCTCATACGACGAACTCCTAAAATCGTCCGTAATCAGACTCAAACTCGTCGCGCCAAAATCCAGCAGCTGCGGCTTCCCCGAGCTGTGACTCCACTTCGGCCACTCGATCAGCGGCGCGCTGGTGCCCAACGAGTTCGGATCCAAATGGTTGATGAAACTGATATAATACTCCTGCACGGCATTCGTGTTGAGCGTCAACTCCAACGGTCCATCGCCATAGTCGACGAGGACGTCCAGCGCGTGCGTCGTGCCGAGCACCGGCGTGCCGTGGAAGTAGGTGTTCAGGTAGGACCAGACGTTCACGTCTTGCCAGATGAGGGAGATGTAGTACCGCCGCATCAGCGTGAAGGTCAAGTCGCCGAGCACGGCGGCCAGACGCTTGTATTGCGGGTAAATGTTGTTCAAGCTGCCGGTGTTGAAGGGCGAGCCGTGGGGCTGGCCGAGGAGGGGTTCGTCGGGGTACGTGGCCATGATTTCGGTCATGTCCCGGTGCGCGTTGGCGTTGTTGGGGAAGTAGGAGGCCAGGTAGTTGATGACTTCGGCGTTGGCCGTGATGTAGCTGAGGGAGAGGGCGAAGAGGGTGCCTTCGTCTTGCTCGTCGCCGATGATGACGGGGACTTTGGCGTACTCGCCGGATTTCAAGTAGAGCTCGGGCGATTGCGCGAAGAAGTTGTCGCCTGGGTCTGGGCGGGGCAGGTAAGAGAGGTCGAGGCTGCGGTAGCCGAAGACGCCGGGCACGCTTTCCGTTGCTGCTAGAAAGGTGGAGTAAGAGACGTTGCGGAGACACTCGAGGCTATTGGCGCCTGTGCCGCAACCTGCAGCCGTGGAGACGGCGTTGTAGATGGTCTGCGCTTGCGGCGCTGTGACGGGGTCGGCGGGGACGATGGAGCCGGAGTTCATGATGCCGCCGCGGAAGAGGGCCTTTCCTTTGTAGGTGTTGTCGCCGCCGTTGATGACGGTGTGATCAAAGACAGAGATAGAACCGGCGGATTCTCCCCATAGCACCACTGAATCTATCCGTTCCATTAGTATCAAAGTATTTCATCTCTACACCAACAGCCCTAATGTATACCTGGATCACCACCAAAGGCTGCGATGTTGTCTGCGACCCATTGCAGACCGAGACGTTGGTCGCGAAGGCCGAGGTTGGTGGAGTGTTCGGCTGCGAGCTCTGAACCTGCTAGGAATCCGAAGCCCGAGACGCTGCATCTAGGTGTCAGCTTCAAGCGAGGATGATGGGGATAGGGAGAAAGACGTACCGGTAGTTAACAGCTACATATATCACATCCGCGCCGAGCTCGATACTCTTGGTCACAAAATCGGTTCCATCATAGATATTAGTGGAACCGAATTCGAATCCACCACCATAGATCCAGAACACGACGGGCAGTTTCGAATCGCTAGTGGCCGTCGATGGTCGTTGCACACTCAGCGTCAAGCAGTCCTCGCCAGTATTCTCAGCGACTTGAAAAGCAGGGGAGTCAAGCACCTCCGCGAGAATGGACTCCGGTATCTTGGAAGTACTGAGCTGCTCGTAGAACTGCGGACATGCTAGGGGGTCTGGATTGCTAGTAATAGTTCCGTAGGACGTATCGATCGTCTGCGGCGGTCTCAGACGGAGTGTGCCGGTTGGAGGTTTGGCATATGGAATGCCTTTGAAGGAGTCGACGCCCAGGAGTGAGGTTCCGACAATCGTTCCATTCTGGATCGTTACGGATGGTGCTGCCCGAGCCAGAGCTGCCAGGAGGGCTGCCAGGAGAGACGTGCGCATCGTGCTGATCTTTGGGCGTCCGCTGGGTTGTGGGCGAGTACTTGAAGCCCAGTGGACTTGTAGTTCATCCGTCTTCCGAGGCCTGACGCAGGGAAGTGCATTCTCATCCGTTCCCGTACGCCGCTGCAAATCTTGGAGTTGGTGGAGAGGATGTGACGCCATAGATCGACGTCCAGACAGAAACGGCAGGAGATGGATACAGATAGACGTCGTGCGGCCAGTGATGCTCTACGGCACATAAGCTTCGCCGTGGCCATTGCCTGGTTGTTTCGGCCGAGGAAAGCATATTCGTCTTGAAGATGAGCCCAGAAGTTAGTTTCGTTGACGAGACCCGTCATCGTTCCGAGGCAAGGTCCTCGTAGAACGCATTCAGTTGGTTCTGCTTGCTGCGGTTGCCATGAGGCGCCGACATACGTTTGCGAATGCCGAGGTTGGCTTCTATCACATGCACTAATGCTTTCTAGACTGTCCGAGTCCGAGGGTCTCGTACCGCATCGGAAAAGCATGACACGATAGCTAAGTCAGTAACGATCCTGTCGTGTCCTGTGGTCGCCGTGCAGGGCGTCCATGAACCGGAGATGAGTCGCTGCTACCAGCCTTCAATAAAGCCCGCAGAATATCGTGCCAGCCCTGCGCCACGATCCAAGACGGGCAACAAGTTTGGACGTTTTCACGAGCCGACGTCGAAGTCGGCGAGGGTCAGCTGTATGTGCTTGAAACAGGTCGCCCGGACGCTGCAGGTGGCATTCAAGGTGATGCTGATGGCCGCAGATGTTGTCTCGCGGCATAACGCAGGTGCAAGTGGTGCGATTCAGGAATTTGACGTTGCAGCGTTCCACTTAAACTACCCAACCTTAATAGCCGACCGATCCAGGAATCCTTCTCGTCCTTTCGCAAAATGCTCCCGACTTACGACATACACGTACAGCATTGCAGGCCGAGGAACTGCCACTCGCATCGTGTCAAACGGAGCACATCGTCGCGAGCAATTCCCGCTGCAAGCATCCAGATGCAGCGTCAAGCAGTCCAGCATTAAGCACTTCAGCGTGGAGCAGTCTAGCGTTTCAATCAGTCAACCTTTTGGCTGACCTATAAGTTCATTATGTTAGCATAGTTCACTCCTCGCAAGCAATACGGTTGTCCATGGCCTGCCTTCCGACGTACCGCTTCGAAGTGGCTACGGTGGGACTGTCATCTGAGCGATCCTGGTGGTCGCTACGGACAACACTTCGCCAATGTCCCCGAGCGGACTGGGAAGCTGCCCTGTCCTGTTGGCAGGCGCAACTCTTCCTGAACTGTCTATCACCGTCGCATGCCTTGGGCCAGCCCGGCGCGGAAAGAATCCTGGAAATCGACGTGAGGACATCTTGGTCTCATATTACCGATCTCGTCATTGACCACATCAGGAGGCTCGGCCATGACTGCCACCCTGACAGTCATCTGGGCATGCTTGCGGTGATCGACTTCCCAGCGCTGGCTGCCCTCAGCTTCGGGTCTGTGTAGAGCCTCGATACAACGCATCATGGTAAGCCGCCTCTTCACCCGATCACTGGGGTCCTCTGAGGTCAATTCAGCGGACATTGCCCTGCCGAAAAGGTCTCTACCTAGGTAGCCAACATTCGTGGTGTGGTGACTCTGCCGGGTCTTGCACTCAGCTCCTGCGCTATATGCTGCGAAACTGGCTCATGAAAAATGCAAGCCAGGGCAGTATGAAAGACAGTCGGCATGCAATATTTTAGGAGGTAGTGCCGGCGTTCCATGAAGAGGTCGCGACACAGGTATCATGGAGCCACCACCTCACCCATTGCCTACTCGGATACTCCTGGAAGAGGTATATAGCCGACAACAATTCCGCGTCCACGCATGGCCTGCGGCGGAGTCGCTTCCGTCCTTATATTCCGCACATAGCAGCCATGTAATAAATACCTTCGCCTGTCGTCCTTACATGTACTGTATGTATTCGTGACAACACCGCCAATCGCGGATCGCTCGGCTGCCGTGGTGGCCGGCCCCGCAGCGTATTTTATGCGGCGGTCATCAGTGCCAGGTACCTGGTGTTGAGTGGATAAGATAAGCTAATTACGTCCCTAGCACGTGTGCCAGTGAGACTTCATCCCCCACCACCATCACTTTCGACGGTGGTATGTGAAGTTGAACCGATTACAAGTACAAGGCGACGTGCAACATGCCAAGCGGCTCAGGCTGGGATCTTCGGTCGCCAGACGCCTCCTTAGCCAACGCGTACTGGGGGAGTCCGACGTCGAATGTCAACTTTTGTGAGGCGGATTATGTGATTACGCACTACATTGCTGAATTCTTCAACACGTTGACGAGTCTGGCGTACAGTGAGTCTGTTCGATATTCAGAAACCGAGCACAATCTCTGACAATACCGCAGTCGCATATGGCATCCACGGCATCGGACGCTTCAAGCGTCAAGACATCAGTCTCTTCTCCACACCAAACCTATCATACTGGGCCTTAATCGGAGTCGGCATCTTCTCAGGACTGTACCACACGACCCTCAAGTACCACACGCAAATGTCCGACGAGCTATCAATGCACCTCGCCATCGGCACCATCCTCCTCCAGCTCTTCACGTTCCAGGAGCCGCCACCCATCCAACGACGGAACGCCGCTATCATCCTAGGCATCATCATACCGTTCGTAATCTACCACTGCGTCACCGACGAATTCGTCCTGCACGTCGCCCTCTTCTTCTGCATGAGCTGGATCGTCGGCTTCCGCGCGCGCTACATAATCAAGACCAAAATCACCGACCCTGCGCACCGGAAGAAATTGAGTGGGATCCTGAACACAGCTACGATCACAGCCATGTCGGCTTACGCCATTTGGAACATCGACGTCCATTTCTGCCCACAGCTTGTCAGGGCGAAGGAGATCGTCGGATTCCCTGCCAGTGTGTTTCTCGAGTTGCACGGGTACTGGCATATCATGACTGCTGTGTCTGCATACAGCTTCATGGCTGTGATTGAATTCTTGCTTAGTCCAGATGATGTGCCTAGTCGTGGTGTGGGATTCGCATGGCCGGCGAAGAGCATTTTGCAGGATCTAGTGCCTCAGAAGGGGGCGCATGGGTATGTGAATGGGCATGGGAAGAAACTGACGTGATGAGATTGGTATGATAGTACGGCTGTATAGTAAAAGTTGGAAGAAATTTCTCTTGCAGAATGGTGGATGCAACTGACAAATATAAAAAGTCTGGACGGTTCGTCCGAGAGCAAGCCCGATGAAACCCAACGCACGTTGCAAAGGGTAAAATTTGAGTTCCCACCGTCGCCGTGAGCCTACATGCTGGTGCTCCACCATCAATCCTCGCTCACCAACCACCCGGCGGACCATCACTGGCTCCCGTCCTCCCACAACATCCTCCCTTTCGACCATCGGAGCAGGCACAGCAACAGCATGCCCAGCAGCCATCCGTCCCACGGTCTCAATGCCGTTCCAATCTCCCTACTCCTAGCTTGACTCCATCGGCAGCGGGCAAACGACACTGCACCGGCACAGAGACCTCAAGCCGCGAACCCTCAACCCCAAGCTCTCCCCAAGTACTCGCGTGCATAGCCTTGCTCTCCCCTGAAGTGTCGTTATGACGGTGCCGATCTGGGTTGTCGACCGCGTGTCCGAATTGCTGACTGCGCAGGGTCTGTGACCGTCAGTGCATCCGGTTCGACCATTGGCTCCCACATGTCTGAATGAAGGATAAGCGGAGCTTGAGAGTGGCATGGGATTGTGCTGTTATCAAAGCTTCGATGCTTGTATGACGCTCTTGATGAGGGATGGAGACAG
This sequence comes from Teratosphaeria nubilosa, assembly GCA_010093825.1. Classification (NCBI taxonomy): domain Eukaryota; kingdom Fungi; phylum Ascomycota; class Dothideomycetes; order Mycosphaerellales; family Teratosphaeriaceae; genus Teratosphaeria; species Teratosphaeria nubilosa. The sequence goes on from ML995864.1 coordinate 46,944, forward strand.
TGTTTATATAATCAAGCGGTGAGGTTATGGGCAGCGATGGTCGTGCATAGGAAGCATGTCATATTTTTCCTGACTGCACTAAGTCACTGAGACCTCTACGGCCCTCTGCAGTCGAGTGGCTAAGTGGGGCTATGTGAGTGACTCGCGCTATAGTTCGACACCTGTCTCAATGATCAGAACTGATCCAGACAGTCTCAGCCATGAGCACAGCCCCGTCCACAGACCATCAATCCACCAGCAACTCAGCCAGCAACAGGACAGTATGCAGATCCCTCTTCCAACCAAGCGCAGACTTGCTGTCCAGCACCACACCACCCTCACCAACACCTCTTCCTCGTCTCCATCCCAGAACCCTCACACACCCTCCCACCCCATCCGCGCCATCACCTCCATCATCTCACCTTTCCCACCTCCCTCACTCCCGTCCCCATCTTCGCCCCTCACAAAACACACCCACCATAACCTTCACACCCCGTCCCATGATCAATCACATCCACAACCCTTCCCCGCGCCATCTCCACATCAGACACCGTCCCCATGAACGGCGCAGGCCAGGGTAAGGAATCAATCGACTGGTTCATAGCTGAAGCCAATCCCGTGGCGAGAGTCAGATCAGTGCTGTCGGATATTGCATCTCCAGATCGCAGGGCGGTAGGTTTGATGAAGAAGTGCGGTGCGTGTCTTTCATCGTTCTTGGCGTTGTGGGATGTTGTGGTTGGAGGGTAGTGTTGGTCTTCGTCGGGAAGTGTAGACATCGTCTTCGTATAAGCTTCGTGGTGGATGTGTAGAAGCTGCGTAGTCTGCTTTGCAAGGTCAATGCAAGAAGACCTCAGGAAATGTATGTTTTTGATGCAAAGTGCTCTCGTACAGGGCATAATGTTGACATGCCATGGCTAAAGTTCCATGCTTACCGTACCCTTCTCCTGCTCGATAGTATATGGCGTTCAGGTTTAGTGACTTTCAGCCCGATACACTACACCTTTTTCGAGCTCGACATCCACAGCTTTCCTCGCAGGCACCTCGAGGATGCCAATCGAAACTTTCACCCTCGTGACAGAGGCTCCGCGTCTATTAGTCTTGCCATCTTTCATTCGCCCTCTTCTCTGACAGGCGCATCTCCAGCAGACCAGCCATGACATTCTCCGTATAGACTTGACGCTTCTCCACCCCGCTTCTGACGGGTATAGCACGGCTATGCAGATTAAGCACAGCTCATACCGACCATACTGGAGGACTCCCTGCATCAGTGTCCCCGTTACCTCCAGGACCAACATTCAGCCTTTTGTCGTCGAATCCATGAAGTACAACATTTTGCATGTATCCAACAACGAGGTCGCCTATGCTCTTGATCCACTTCTTGGCCACAGTAAGCTCTTCTCGAGGTTCGACTCAGAAGACGAACGCAATACGGCCATAGAAGAATGGCCAAGTTTCCTTACGAAGTTGCCTGCACAATTGGCTGTACGCTAGTGGTGTCGTGGCACCGGCTGCTTTGCCTCTGCTGGCGACCATCAGGGTTGGCTCAGTATGTCCTTGTAGAGGTAGATCCATGGGAACAGGATCACTGCCGTAGTCTTCCGTCGCGTCAAGATCGGGCGACCCGTCGCGGTGAGGCATCTTTTACTGCCAGTTTGCCTGGATAGCAGCCTACGATTGGCGCCGTCGAGGTACACTTCATCCACACATCTCAATCAATGCTCTGGGCCTAGAGCGAAGTAGATCCTTCAAGCAGAGAACAAAGCCTTCTTTCTCGCAGTGCCCAGCGGAATGGTACTGACATCCTGTCCAATCCGCACCTTGACCTCCGAGAATGCTAACTCAAGATCTCTGACAGCATCAGAAAGTCCCGACTGATTCTCAGCTCCACATACGTAATCGTCCGCATCAAGTGACCAACCGATACTGATATGGAACTTGCCCTCCGCCGCCGCCTCCTTTCCGCCCTCAGCATACAGCAACGGCTGTTGAAACTCGGCTGCGACATCATTGCATGCGGCTAGCAATTTGGGAAGCTCGTTGCCGGTGGACTTTTCAAGACCAAGCACAAGGAACCATCTCGTGCTCATCTCGTTTGGGTGCCATCTCAGATTAAGCGCCTTTGTTGCGAAAGTTCTGACGCCAGAAGCCTTGATGCTTGACTTGAGTTGATCGAGATAAGCAGTCCTCAGCTCAGTCCTCAGCGTCAATGGCCTCGAAAGAGAGATGTGCAAGGGCAAGGGAACACCTAGCTCGCTGTGCAAGAGGCTTTTGACACCACGATCACCCTTGGCATCATCCTTTCGCTGCTTCGCGAGCAGCTCGTGTAAGGCTTCAAGTTCGTCGGCGTTTGGATGCCATTCCAAGTACACATGCGTAGGCCAATTGCCTTGCACGTGCGGCGTCACGCGCTGACGTCCTCCGTGGAGCGATGGATCGTCGCGTGTACTGGTGCGCACAGTCGACGAGTACAGATCGTGGAACGAACTTGGCAGAGCTGGTAGTGCCTGCTCGTCCTTAGCATCGATAGTGCTGCCCAATTTGGGCTTCTTGGCGCGATGGGGCTCAGCGGGGTTGGCTTCGTCTTCGCTTGAGGAAGAGTCGGAGTAAGCGACGAGGCCCATGAAGATGTAAGTGATGTGCATAAGTTGTTTGTGCAAAGTTTTGTACAGGTGCCGTAGGGTGGGCGAGGCTCAGACCCGAGACGATCATGTTTCTGGCGTGGTTGGTTTAGATCAGTGGTATGGTAATTAGCGCAGTTCTGCTAGGCGTAAGGACGAAAGAATGCCATTGGAGCTCACTGTCTCAATAATAGAAGCACAAACTACGCAGTCTCGAATACCAGGGTTGATCAAAACTCTGGGCGCATCACTTGATAGCATTGAGTATCTGCCGCGTACCAAATGCGGTCGCACCTGAAACTGCTTCCTAGTCTTACGATCATCGAGACAGGGAGCCCTCGCGTGATGACATGTTGGCGCTATGGGCAATGACGTGGGGGTGGGTTATGCGGAAGCTTGGAAGCAGTTCTCGACGTGGAAGACGCGTCAGACACTCTTGCGACAGAGTATGTAGGTAGGCGCGATACCTCATTGTCTCGCTGCTCCTCTTCCTCTTCTCACCTGCCATCCGCCTGTCTCGCTTTGCAGCAATTTGCTGCACACCCACCGTGAACCTCGGCGCAGCGACTACCGTCCCAGAAACACAACCATGGCGGCGGCCAGCTCCAAAGAGGTAAGCTTAAACTTTTCTGGCATGTGAATGTTTCAGAGGCATCTGACGGCCATGTCCAGGCGCAAGCCTACCTGATCGACCCTATGAACGCCCCTGAGCCGGCCGCCGAGACAGGCCTCAACACGCACTTCGGCAATACTATGAGCGCCAACCCACCGAATCCGCCGTCATCCGCCGCCGCCAGACATTCGCGCGGCAGCTCGCTCGGATCGAACAATCCCTTCCGCGACTCCTTCGACGGAGCCCGCCATTCGCCGCCCGCCAAGACCGGCGCGGGTGTCTCCGAGCGCCCGGTGGGAACTCACCGCGCCGAGGCGTTCGGCGACTACCCCAAGAGCCGGCGTTCCGGCAGCGGCAGTCGTTCGCTTCTTCCACCCGCTTATGAGGAGGTGGCAGGTGCGAGCGGGAGCGGGAGCGGGAGCGGCACTGGACGTCGAAGAGGGTCGAGTTTGAAGGAGCGGTACCCCGGCGACCCCACTGTCAGCCCGTTGAACATCATCAGGAAGGACTCGAGGAAGGCGAACCGCAGCCCGCATTTGAATAAGAGGCATTTGCCGGGCCCGGATGTCATCGATCGCCTTGACCCTGCGCTGGGCGGGAGAGCGTGAGCCTCACCTTCTGCTGGTCTGGCCGGTTCATGACTAATGCATTGCTGTAGATACCACCACGAAGGCCCATACGACGCCGCCGCCCTCGCCCGCAACACCAGCTTCGAAAGCTCGCCCGTCGCCGCTCTGAAGACGTCTAACGAGGAAGCGCTGAAGGCCACCCCCGCTGAGAACATTAAGAATGCAGTGGAAAGGCACCGGCCCCTCGAAGGCGTCGCCGACGTCCCTCCAGGTATGCCCGATAGGTTCGGACGCACCTACAACTACGAGGAGGGCACCGACATGATGCGTGAGGCCACCTCGATCGATCCTGGATACAAGAGATGGGCAGGCAAGGACTATGATCCTGAAGACCTCAAGGGCAAAGGCGACACGTTCCACCTTGACCGTGCTTTGCGCGCACACAGGATCGACGACGACGGCATCGAGATGACCGATAGAAATGGCATTGACAAGGCGTACCATCAAGCACAGCGCGACGGGACGTTGGACAAACGCAACCCTGTTGACATTGCTGGCGACGACCGCAGGTACGTCGATCTGGAGTTTGCGAACGCGGACAACAGTAATGCCGAGTACGCTGGCGGCATTGATGTTGGCCAGTCGTCGCTCAAGAAGGGCATGGGCAGCATCAAGAAGAGGATTGGGAGCCTGAGGCATAAAAAGGGTGACCATGATGCGTGAAGAAAACCATCCAGCTGGGAGAGATGCACGCGTTACGCCAACATCAACGTACAGTCGAACGCATAAATGTACAGTACGACGAGTTTCTTTCTTGGGCGAATTCGGGACTTATAACATAAGCGAGCCGCAACCGGCATAGATGAGAAATTTCACACTACTACTGTCATGATCTAGCGGGGATCCCATGAGTCCTCGTAAAACATTGCATCTCAAAGCTCTCAAAAGCCCCCACCCTCCTTCTCTCAATCCGTCACAGGCACGCCGCACGGCACGTTCCACCCGTCAAAACACATAATCATGTTCCCCTCCCTATCACACGCACACCAATCCTGATCCGAATCATTAAAGCATTCCCAGATTTTGGTGCCGCGGAGGTGAGCATCGCATTGGATCTTCGCCCCCATAAATCATCAGTATACCTATCACCGCGGCATTTGAGAATGTGTATGTCATGCTTACCATCCAGTCGCCGCCGTCGCTGCAGGCCTGCGGGAGATGTTTTTGTTAGCGGAGAGACGGTGGTGGTGGTTTACATGGGCGATGTGTGTTGTGGTGGTGGTGATAATGATGGAGGAGGGACTTACGACCGTGCCGGGTTTTTCGCAGCTCGCGGAGGTTAGGTGGGGGAGGAGGAGGGCTGCGGTGAGGAGGAAGTGGTGGGGGTGCATGGGATCCGGGAGGCGCTGTAAGTTCTCGATTAGGTAGGTATTTTTGGTGCTGGATCGGAAAGAGGTTTTTTTTTTTTTTTTTTTTGTTCGGGGAGGTTTTTTTTGGTAGTGATAAGTTTATAGAGGGCGGTGCTGAGATGGCAGGGGATTTTGTGTAGGTGGTGTGTAGGTGGTGAGACAGCTTCGTTTTACGTGCGGTCGATAGGGTGGGTGCCGTGAGACTGCCGAGGGCGGTCGCGTCGGACGGTTGCTAGAGTAGTACATGTGATGAGTGGATTCAGGTTCGTAGGAATGTACAGAGAGGTACGCATGTGAAAGCGGACCCTGCGTTGTCGATAGCAGGAGATTTATTAGTCATGCGGTGCTTTCATATGCGTGATTCCAACGCACGAGCCGCTTTTCTACAACTTGAAGTCTTCGCTTCATTGTGCATCTTTACAATAACACCCACGCAAGGGCTTCGTCGGCACGAGTAGTCGCATTTGCAACCGTCTGCAGCAGTCGTCAATCATCAAACACCACTGTTCTTGACCAATACCATCACGCCTGCATCGATACGTCGAGCAGTCATCGACTTCGTCCTCCACCACGAATATGGCGCCGCCATCGTCCTCCCAGCCCGCCCTGCTACGCCTACCAGCTGAGCTCAGCAACGAAATCTACGCCGGCGTCTTCACCTCCTCACATCTGGTCGCCACCTCTGAGCCTGGACTCCTCCAGACATGTCGCCAGATCCGCACAGAGGCTTTAGGCCTCTTCTACTCGTCAACCGCACTTCAACTCACCATCACGGGCGACGACACCCATCACATAACCAGATGGCTCGACAGCACACCTTGCACCCTCCTCGCCCGCATCCCCAACCTCATCATCGAGGTCAACGATGACGGCGCCATCTTGGCGGATGTCCAGTCAAACGGGCCACACATGCCACCTGTATTGCTGGTCGGAGAGCAAAAGAAGTGGATTGCCCTCGGTAAAGCCTTTCGTGACAAGGGCATCAGTGCGGCGAAAGTGAAGACCAATGCCACGGAGATGTTGGACGAGTATAATCGGATGGCTTCGGCCCAGGCATCGACGGTGGTTTCCAACGCGAGACACGAGATTTTGGAGGTGTTTTTGAGGTTGTGGGCAAGAGGCAATGAGCTTGTGGCGGCAATGGAGGGAGGCGACGCTTTTACGGCGGCTGACGATCTGAGGATGAGTGTGTAGGAGGTCGGCCGATGTGCGAGGGCGATGCGTCGAGTCTGACGATGCTAGAGTCGAGGTCGAGGAAGCTGGGATTCTTGGTGTCGAGTCAATAGCTAAGGTGGTCGAGCGTTCCTGGTCTTGATCCGTCTGAGAAGGGGCTCTTTGTTGTATAGCGGCGAGCTGCCTTTGAGACTGCACTCGATAGCTCATTCGCACAAGCATGCAGCTGATGCCCTATTTCCAGCCCGTAATATTGCGAGAAAAGTCTTGTTCAGTACCATCACCCTCCTCCCGTCTCACAATCGATATCCCAGACGTGCCACACATAACTCAAGCAAAAATAAACTCCTTAACCATCGGACTCGCGGCAAACTCCATATTCAACACCACGCAATTCAAAAAATGCCCCAAACCAACCCTCCTCTGCTCCAAAAACCTCGGCCGAAACCTACTCACCAAACTCTTCCGTGGCAACTTCGGCAACATGCCCTCCGCATGCGGGAACCCCTTGACCAAATCCACCCTCAACTGATCAATCTCCGAATACCGCTTATTCAGACGAATATCCACGCCCTTCAAAGTCCGGACAGTGATATGCCAGATCACGTACGCAGCCATGTTGGAGTGGTGGGGGGAGCCGGAGCCTTCGATGATGGTGTAGGAGTCCACAGTCACGCCTGCGGCCCAGCAGCCGCGCGTGGCGATGTTGTCTTCGCTGGAGTGGTCTTCGAGGTTGATGGCGGGTGGGCGGGTCTCGCCGAGGGAGTGGTAGCTTATGGTTGATATTGAGCGGCCATGTCGCGTGGTCCAGAAGAGTGGGGCTTTAGGTCCTTGGTTGGGGGTTGGGTCCTGGGAATCTGGCTCCAGGTCGCCACTAAAGTCAGAAGTTGGTGATGTTGGTAAGGAGCTATGTTGGACAGGGTAGTCTTCTGGAAGGGTCGTCCTGGCTGGCAACGCGTCGCTATGGTTTTCTTGCGATCTGGGCTCTGTCTTGATGGGGTGGCGGGGTAATTCTTCCATCCATGAAGCAGGTATGGGCCCTCTTGTGCCCTGTTATCCTACAATATGCATGTGGCTACTGAAAGCAGCTGAGCTCATAAGCCTACTATGATCGAAGCGCGACGTTCATAGCACTTACGCCGAACAAGCAGATAGTGATCCAGGTCCGAGGGTCTCGCCATCATGCGTGCTAGGCTCTGCCGCTCTACCGGATAGGTACGTAGCCTCCAGTAGCGCCTTAAGCCTATGTCTTACCACTTCCTCACGGAATACTCCTCATTTCTTTAATCATTACCGCCTTGGTCAACTATACCATACACGTACTCCCTGTGAGTCAGCTATTGCCCGGAACCACTCACCTGGTCAACTGTGGATCCATCGCAAAGGAACCGCGCCAGCAAAATCGTTAAAGGCCAAATACGCCAATATGGCTTAACCTATCATACGCCCGCCTACGTCTTCCTGCCTTTTTGCACGCTGCAGCGTTGCTTGCAATGTAAACATCCGGGCCAGATGCTCTCGACCGGCGATTCCGAATACCTTGCTATTCCCGTCTGCATGCCGCGCAGCTCTGTACAAATTTAGGCGTCTGGAGCTCCAGCTTGTAAGCCAGATGCCGGCACTCTGTAGGTCAGCATACCTGGTATAATCCGAAATGAGTCTGCTCAAGCAATATCCTGTTTGCCAAACCATGTCTGGGCTCTACAAATAAGCATTAATATGCTCGAGGAGTCCCATTCCCTCTCTGGACTCTCGATCAGCCTTGGCAATACTTTGTAATCTCGCTCTACGGTTTTATCATCATCCCTTCTGCTTGTTGCTTCTCGCTCTTCCACAGCTCCCAGACAAAAAGCCGAGCTTCACCAAGTACACTGACATGAAGTTCTTCTTGTCGGCTGCTGCCTTCGCAGCATCCCTCCTCATCAGCACAACCAACGGCTACCACCCCATCGTCCCTGAAAGCGTCAGCCTCACAACGCGCAAATCCTGGTGCGACAGCCAAGTGACCCAATGCCCCTAGTACATCCCACCGCAATCCTCCCCACCCTTCCCAACTAATCAAACTACCTTCTTACAGCCTCTGCTCCCAATACGACGCCGGCCAGGAGGCCCAAACCAACAGCTGCGACCCCGACAGACTAACCTACATCTGCGTCTGCAAGAACAACATCGTCCCCAACGCGAGCGAATTCACCCTGACCCTCGATTACTTCGTCTGCCAGACTTGGGGCCAGCAGTGCAAGGAGAGCTGCAATGCCGTGGAAGCCTGTATCGTACAGTGTGACAAGGATGTGCAGTGCGGCGCGCAGAATCCTCGGGGCGCGAACCAGTCGCGGCCGACGACGGCGGCGACGTCTACGGGATCGGGATCGGGGTCAGGATCGGGGCCGGGGCCGGGGTCGATGTCGGGGCCTGGGTCGGGGTCGATGTCGGGGTCGATGTCGGGGTCGGGGGCAGGGACGATGGGGTCTTCTGCTCCGACAACCACGGGTTCTGCGGCCGCGACGCTATATTCTGGCTTTACTCAAGCGAGTGGGACTGGGAGTCAAAATGCGACAGCTACGGCGGCTGCGGCAAGACTGCAGTTGAGGGTCGACGCTTTTAGTGTCGGGCAAACTTTTGGGGTCGTTGGACTGGCTGGTGCTTTTGTTGCTGGGTTTGCTCTGCTGCTGTGAGTCGTGAGTGCTCAGTGGGGTGTGCAAGTCGAGCATGCATGCGAATGATCTGCCATGGGTGATAAGCTTGACGAGTGGTGCCGATGGTGGCCGACATGTAATGAGTCTCGGTGTGGGAAGCAGGAAGCACGGCGCTGGAGGCGTTTCATCATGCATGTTGGTTTGCAGCATGTGGGTTGTAATCGTACATAGCTCAACAATTACTGGAAGACCTTACAATACCGTCTCTTCGCCTCTATCTCAGCTAACGCTTAGTCCGCTCAGATTTAATGTATCCTGTCGTAACTGTGTACACCCTGGCTTTTCTTGTCCGACTTTTGCGCTGAGCACCTGCCAGGCTTGCCCACATCTATACTGTGACTTGAGCCTTGGAGTAGCGCCTCTTGCAGGACCCAACGTACATTCCGATCAAAGCTCGCATCGCAACTCTAATTGTTGACCCTCATCTGATCATGGCCAGCCTGTCGGTATTTCCCTGGACCTGATCATCAACCCTATCCGCCTTGTCGTTAATCTTTTCAAGGTTCTTAAGTTGGCCACTGATCTCTGTGTCCATCGCCCTGCCTATAGCGTTGAGCCTCTGGACCCCAGCATAAACATCGTCGCTGTATGGCAAATGTCATTAGGTGTCCATCATTCCGAGCCGAAATCATGGGTTGACAACTTACAGGTCACGATCAATCTCATCTTCCACAGCATCATCCTCTTCATCTGCTTCAAACTGGAATCGCGCCCGATCTGCCAGACTCTTCTTTGGCATAGGCTTGTTCACGTCGCGAATGTCCTTTTGGAATTGATCTGCGCGAGCTTTGCTTTGGTACGCATTAGCTGCAGTCTGCTCGCGTTCACGCTTCTCGACTCGGTGCCTAGCCGCTGATTCTTCAAGCTGTCGATTGTATCGTTTCTCCTTACTCGCGAACGGATTCGTCGGGTTTTCGGGTATGAAGAACGGTCTGTCGTTGAGGCGCTTAAGTGTCTGGGCCTTATCTTTCGAACGGCTGGCTTGCACAGCAGCATAGTCCAGGTTCTTCTCGGTGTTGTTAAGCATCTCTCCCTGGCGATGCAAGTTGCCAAGGGTTGCTTGACCAGTAGCCTCCATGCCGTTGATGGCTTGCAGCGACCTTTGAAGCGAAGAGACGGTATCGCCTTTGAGCCTGCGGATCTCATCTTTGCTCGCCTGTACATTCTGCTCTTCCTCCTCTTCCGCTGTCAACTCGCGGTCGGCGCCATAGCCGCCTGGCATGTCGCTTTGCCCATAGCCTCCCGCGTTAGAGTAGCTGTTGTCCTGCGTTTGCTGCTGTTGCTGCGCAGCGACTCTAGCTGGTGCGTCCCCGAAGAGTGCATTACGACCAGCGTCGGTGGTCATGGTGTCTGTGCTCGGCTTCCTACCCAGCCCACCATATCCTCCTGCACCATAGCGTGATTGCCCGGCGCTGCCACCGTACGGGTCGCTGCCATATCCGCCAGTCTGGCCATAGCTGCCTCCACCGGAGAACTTGGGTGCACCGGTCGTGTAATTCTGTTGCCGGTTGGGCGATGGTTGCAGGTTGGCCTGCGAGCTGTAGTTGGGAGGAGCACTGGCCTGGCTGCCTAGCGTGAGGCTGCTAATGGACGAGACTGGCGGCTGTGACAGATTCGACTGGGAGCGAGGGGCGTATGGGTCGGACTGGGCAGCATTGCTGGCATATGGGTTGGCGTTGCGTTGGGCGTATGGGTCGTTAGCCGGCGGCGGTGTTGCATATGGGTTGGCTGCTTGCGGAGCCGGCGACTTGGATGCCTTGTTGCGGCCGAAGAGGGAGGATTTTTGGGCGTCCAAGCTGTCAGCCTCCTTGCTGCTCTTCTTGAGTCCGAAAGGCATGTTGTCAGTGTGTGTTCGTTCTCTCGAAACTATTGTGCAAAGCGTGTATGTATGCGAAAGGATAACAATATTCAGATGATTATTGTCAGGAGCCTCTGCAGGTGGAGGACGCAATCGCAAGTGGCTCTGCGGGGAGGCGGGACCCTGGCGGGAGTATCCTCCCGTGCCCGACAAACAAGGAAAGGACACACCTCCGATTCGCTGTTTCCAACTTCAATATTTACGAACCCATCTGCATCTTCAATGACGGTATTCGAAGCCTCTCGCGCCTCTGGACCCGCCTCGCCGGGGACTACTTTGGGCCCCGAGGTCTGCGGCCTTCCCTCCTGGACTTGCAGAGGCGAGTGTAGCTGCTGAGACGCCAGTTCTTTTGGCCGTCCATGCCCCAATACCTGAGGAATCGGAGTGGCGCGCGCGAGAGCGCTCAGCGCGTCGAATATGCTCACGTTGCCCATGCTCGGCCTGTCTGTCGGTTTGCCGTTCACCGCGTCACGTCGGGCTGGAAACGGTTGGACCGGCAAAGTGCGGCGCACGATGAATATCTTATGCTTTCTTCTTCTATGCAGCTCGTCGTGGTAAGATATGATAGTAATGTTGACGTGGAGCATTTGCCACCACAGCAAGCCGAGAGGCTCAGCCGATTGTGCATCGACAGTCACTGGGTGTACAATTTGAGGGGTTCACGAGCACACCGTCCACGTTGCTGAAAAGTCACTGGCGAAGACGTCTCTTCTCAAACTGAATGCACTCCGTCATGCTAGCTGACAGTATCCTGACCAGTGAAATGTCGTCGCGCCATCTGCTGCCTTGACGCACGGCGGGAACGATCTGCCCACGCGCCGACGTCGTGACAAGATATTTGAAGGTCGCACCAGCTGCTTGAGGGAATTGGACGAGACAGATCCAAGATATCAATGCGAAGCGTCACAAACTCAGTGCACCTCCAGCTCCGTGGCGATCGATCGTCCGCAAGTAGAGGCAGTCCTATGGAGTTCCCTTCCGAGCCTACAGAGGTTCGGAACTCTACAGCACCAAGCACGCTGGTATTTTGGACGCTCGAATCAACATCTGGAGCTCTCACTACCATGTCTGCGCAACCACTACCGCACTCTCTAAGCCAGGCAGAGCCTCCTTCACCAGCAGGTCTCGGTCTGAGCTACCGCATGGCGACGCATTGCCACGGTACCTTGACTAGTCTTTGATGACAGCCAATGTGGAACCCAGGAAAGGTTGCGTCTTGCTCAGAATCACCGAACAGGCACAAGAGCCTTTCAGTGGTCCACGGCAAGTCATAGTCCATTCTTTTTGACCTGCCTTTTTTCATGCAAGGTATTGAGGAGACATTACGCAGTGCCATTCCATCAATCCGTGCCTCCTGCACGAGCCATCGTTTGTTGGTGAACAAATAAGTAAGGGAACAGGCGTGAAGGGCAGCCTCTCAAGTACTATATATGCTATCTACCATAAGGTAGCGTCGAAGTCAATGTTCTCTAGAGGCAAGCTTGCGCCATGACTATCAGCCGCAGTGCTAAGCCAGACAAAACGATGTCCTCAAGCTCCTCGAAGCGCTGCTATATGCTGGCAGTATCTGGAGTCTGTCTGCGGATCTTGAGCACCCGACATATCGAGACGAAAGTTGTCATTGGCACACTGCGGAACGTCAGCCCAATCCACATTTGTGGGTTCCACCCACCTGAAACTGGAGTGTGTGGTTTTGTGCACGCAACTCTTCAACCTCTTTCCGAAGCCCTTGTATATCCTGCAGAAGGCTGTATCTTGTCGCATCTGACCAAGCTAGCTGCGTGGAGCAGACTGTCCATCTGTCCGACAGATACAGGCATTGCTGTTGCAAACACTTTACCTCCTTCTCAAGTTCATGCCGATCATGGTAGGATCTGAAGTTTGGGACTTGCCGATGAACCTGCATACATAGGTATACAGTACCTCTGTTCATGCAGTGCATATTCTGATTATTTAGCGTGGACGAAGTTGCTTTACCCCCCGCTCTTGAGCTCTCACTGCATCAGAAATCTACGTCCTTACTCGATGACGCACGTCGATAATCTTGTAGGTTCATGATTATTCATTCCTGAGATGGAGCAGATCTGTATCCCTTACACCATCTTTGACGACATGCGGGAGGCGGTGCGCTTCGGCGATATTGAGAGTGCTCAGTGCAAACCAGCTACTTTCAAAGCCAAGCCGCGAAAACGCCCTCCACGATTGACCCAGCTGCTTGTTGATGCCATTCATTACAAACATCCTCCCGTTTTGGACTTTCTATTGACAGAAATCCCTGTTCAAGGCCCGGTGGTTGCAGCTGCGGCAGACAAAGGTGATCAAGAGTCACTTACAAAGCTTTTCCGCCATGGCTGGAGCATCAACGAGCCGCTAGACAGGTTTGAAGCTCCCGTCTTCAAGTACCAAATTTATTGCTGCATATCTTACTATAGCTGACTCTTCGCAGTAGGATACTCAATGATGCAGCGATGGCTAGGTGGCTGGTCAAACTTGGCGCGGGCCCAAGTGCTGGTTGCGAGATTGACGAAACGCCACTATCCTGCGCTGTTGCATATGCGGATTTGTCGGTCGTGTCCTTGCTCCTGGAGACAGACCCGGATATGAAGAACGGCTATTTGATGCATTCGGCAGTTCGCCGACAGCCCTCTAGCCTGGAATTGATTTTGAGGCTTGCTGAGAAAGGGGCTCCGTACGATGACACGCTGTGGGAAGATCCCAAGTCATTCCGCTTTCGCGGCCATCTCAAAAGAGGCACGCCCCTGCACAAAGCCTGCGACGACAGAAATGTGGAGGTGGCCCGGGTGCTTCTAGACATGGGCGCAAAGGCAGACAGGCCAAAGAGGATAGGGACAACGAAGGTCTCCTCAACGCCGCGCGAGATAGCAGTCAGCAGTGGATGTCGGGACTTAGAGATCGTTTTTGAGGGTAGAAGCAATGATTGGCTTGAATGAACCAGAGGCAACGGTCTCAATACGAAGCGTCTCACGAATTTATATAAAACTTTCCAGGTTCACTCCAAATATATGTGCAGCCAGCTCTAGCAACAGCCGGCGTATGAGGTCCCGCTTTCGTGCGCAGGCCCAGGACGTCCATCACTGCAACAGCAAGCAATGCATAGTATCTTCGCAGCTGATGAAAGGTGGTCACAGAGCCGAGAGAGTAGAGGCCACAACTAGCGGCGTCCGCCGTCCCTGGTGTCTTCAGGGCAACCTCACCGCCGTGCACCCCGCAATAGAGTCGGAGATTGTTAGCATGGCGACCACCTTTACTCTTGATATTGAGATTACAAGCGGCCCCAGCCCGATTCAAGAGGCCGCTGGTTTTCAGGCCTTCGTCGGAAAATCTACCAAAGAATCGAAGATTGTGATTTCATCTCATATTCAGCTTCGTTCCGGCAGACACCGGCGATAGGAGCACCGCTTCGACCCTACGCCGGCGTCAATCGTGAGGCACCTCCCACTTACAAGAGATATGAGAGCGGCCTTTGCAGCTTCTCATCCTGCGTGAGCTGAATGGATGATGGGAAAATTATCCCACAGGAACAGGCAGACGCAGGTTCGGAAACCAGGAATCGGGAAGTCGTATGCCTTAAGCTGGAACCCTTTTAGATCTTCAGGCGAATAATTGCGCATGAGCTTCGAACTCGTAGCAGTATGATAGAAGATCCCTTTGCCATACCTTTGCATCTGGATCAAATGACAAGACAAATCCAAAAAAAAATCAAGAAGTGCGCAAATAAGGTACTCAGGTTCGTACTCCACTAGACGCCGAGCTGCCGAGCTCTTAGTCATAATAGGTTGATAGGGTACATGTCACGCTTGTCTTGCGTTCTATGCAGATATCAGCTTGTAAGTAGCCAGATTCAATCAGACGGACATGCATCACAAATAACACAGCATAACACGGCTGTGCAATCATTAGGCTGGGACCTACGAATATCCAGGACCACCTGCACTATATCAAGCGTCCAAAGCTTCTGTGCCTCGACGATCCGGAGGAGACAAAACTGTTACCTGCTCTACTCCTAGGAGAGATTACTATCCTAGAACGGCTCAAAGTCCAGCATCATCCAAATATAGCACGTTACTTTGGATGCACAACAAGACGTGGCAGAATCACAGGAATTGTGCTAGAGAAGTATGAGGTCATCCTACAATACCGGTTTGAGGATGATCCACGCCGCCTTGACATCCAAGGTTGTATGAAGCAGATCCAGGAGGGCATTGAGCATCTTCACTCGTTAGGCCTTGCACATAACGATCTGAACCCAATGAACATTGGATTCACGAAAGATGATGTACCTGTCATATTCGACTTTGGGTCGTGTCGGGAGTTTGGGGAGCCTCTCATCTCCGCTGGTACGCCCGGTTGGGTAGACGAGGACTGCGTGGAATCAGCAGCTCAGAACGATATTGCGGTGTTGGCAAGGCTTGAGAGCTCGATGATAAATACTCAAACACATGATGACATGGTGCGGACAGAGGACGTTTCGTGACCCAATACAAGCCGAAGACTATTCGCGACAATTCGTTATCTTTCCTCTTCAAGATGAATCTCCATTCTCTCTTTTCCTGACTCTATCTAGCATGAACACTTTGTGCTCCATGCAGAGACCGACTGACCTTCGTCTATATATACTAATCCCGCACACCACACCATAGATCCAGACATGATGCGAGATTTGCTGCTGGCGACGAGGATTTGGATTCCTGTCGGGAGCAGAACAGCTGGCTCTGGACATATCGTAATCTTTCAAACTGCGACTCGCGATTCTGGACGTCGAATGAGTCGATCGTAGGACCAAAACCGTACACGTAGGAGACCTTTATACGTTAAGCGCCGATAGGCTGAACAGACAGGAGCAGGGTTGATTCTTTGTTGGCCGCCTTAAAATTAAAAGCGTACCCAGAGATTAGGACTCACAGATGCTCAGTGCTCATGCCAGTAGCCTTATGGGAGAACAATCGGCGGTAAGTCGATAAAATGATCGCGATGGCTGGCGCGATTCGGAAGAGTCAATTGCTAACGACGAATACTGTTGGTTGGCCATTTGGGTTTGAGCAATTATCCGCCTGAGTTAATAATAAAGGGGGCTAAAATGACACTGCGCTGGCGCCAGACTAATCGGATCGCGTCGAACGAGAAAACGGCCAAGAACCTAGAAGTCCCGCACTGTGATTTGGGCCGCCATGGCTAATCTTGGCCAGGCGAAGTCTCGTGTAATCAAGTCACATGCGCTAGATCAAACCTGCGCACACCGCAGCTGCAGCATGCAAAGCATTCGCCTATTTGCATTGATCAACAAAAGCGTTCGAACTTGCTATGCTTCGAGATCGATAGAAGAGGCTTTGATGAATGGCGGCGTATCTTCATCTGCATACAATAGCTTGGTCTAGACTCTAATTCGTTTTATAAGCTGTCCATTCTCGTAATTCTCAACCAATATCATCATGAGAATGCACTTTCGCGACAGTCTCATCTTTTGCGAAGGACTTGACAGAGGCGTTGGTACCGACAGTAGACTCCTTATTAGAAGCAAAAGGGTCGATCGTTTCCGGGAGCCGAATATTCGGAAAGAACAGGGTCAGCAGCAGAACCAGTGCAGATGTGGCCACAGCGGTGTACGTGATGTACCGAAGGACATCCGAATAGGCCAGGTTCACATCGGCCTTCTGCGCTGTGCCAGTCGCTGGAATACCTTTGGTGATTGAATCGTAGACAGAGTTCACCAGAGACGGGGTGGCCAGGTCTCCAAGTCGATGGCGGAGAGCCTCTTTGAAGGTTCCAGTATAGATACCGCCTGCCACAGATGTGCCAATCGCTGCGCCGATGAAAGAGAAGAGCAGTACAAGAGCAGTGACCTGCGGCATCTCTGCGTGTGGCACAGCGACTTGTGCGGCCACGATGATGATGATCTCCAGGAGCCCGCTTCCGATGCCTTGGATGGCTTGCACGGTGAAGACTTCCGCCCAGGTGTTGTTCGCTCCCCGTAGCCGGATCATGACGCCGTAGCCGATCATCTTGATCGTGGCGCCAGCCACAAGCAGCCATTTGTAGCCCTTGACTTTGTACATGATCGCGCCGCCGATGAGACCCACAACAGCCTGCGTGACGCCGTTGGTGTACGTCAGATAGGTTGCTGTTTTTGGGCCCATGCCGTGAACGACAACCGCCCACGTATACAGGTAGGTGTGGGTAGCTTGGAAACCGAAGTTGTCGAGACCGGCGGTGACGCAGGCGAGCACGATGCTGATGCTCTTCAGATAGCGTGCTGGGAGGATGGGATGCCTTGCCGCGAGAGCTTCGTAGAAGACGAGACCGATCAAGACAACCACGCCCAAGACAATCAGGGCAATAACCTGCGATCGTTAGCTGATCTACTGATCTCGAACAGTGCCAAAGTAGACCTGACTGACCCATCCTGTGGTCCATTTGCGTGGAGTGGTTGCGGCTAATGAGAATGGAAGCAGGAACATGGCCCATCCAGCAGCGAGCAAAATAGATCCCCCAAGATCCAGATGCGAGCAGAACTCGTAGATTGTCATCCGCTCGGTCAAAACTAGTCCAGCCTTCTTGGCCTTACGCTGATAATACAGCAGTGCTCCGATGATGAAGGAAGCTGCAAAAGGCATGATGATACTGTTCCAGGCATTAGCAGGTTTCGCAAAGATGCAGAGCAAGCGGTGCATACGCGAACATGCCAATACCCCAGCGCCACCCTATTCCGTCGGGTGCAACTACCTTGGCGACAATCACGCCCGAAATCCATGGTGTTATAAAGAACGGTATGAAGCTCGCAGACAGGGCAAACCCACGCCATCGCATGCTGGAGATATCGGAGATGACGACGTCGTTCATCATATTTGCTGTGGTCATCCCAACACTAGCGAAGATCGTCCCGCCGGCGTAGGTGTTGAAGGTGGTGCAAGATGCTCGGAGGATATAGCTCAGTAAATAGCATGTCAACGCAATGCAGTATACCTCTCCTCGCCCGATGACATTGGACAGCTTGGCGATCATCGGTTTCAACACCGCGAATACAATGTTGCCTGCAACACCCAGGGTCGATATCGCCGCAACTTTGTCGAAACTGGATGTAGCATAGGTCGCATAGTTGTATATCAGGGCATTGTCGAATTGGCTGCGGATGTCAACTGTATTCCGAAAGTGTACGGTGAAGTAGGCTTATAATCGTACTAAGCGGTGAGAATCATGATGATACCAAACCACATGAACTTGAGTCCATGTTTGCCCAATACCAGACGCATGGCCGCCATCCGAGTTGCGCCACCTGGTCTTTCTACCACTCCATTCGCAGTGCTCGCTTGACGACCGGTTTCTCGTTCAAGGCCAGGAGATTGTTCCATCTCGTAGCCAAAGTTCTGAAGCTCGTGCTGCTCGGCTGAGTCCGAGCTGCTCATACTGCTGAGTGAGGGTCGCAAAAGAATCTGAAGCGATGCTCGAGAGGCCATGGAGGATCACGAGCACTATATGTGCCATGATGATTTAGCTCTTCAACAGCATACGGCGATTCGTCCACGCATTACAGTACTGCACTATATGGTCCCGCCGTCAACCCTGATTCAGTTTCGGACCAGGATTTTGCTTGCGTGACGCCAAGTTCGCCATGGATTCTCGTAACTAAGAGCTTGAGCCTCGCGAGATAGCCGGGGGCTGCATCACAACAGCAGCGACGCGCCTCTGGAGACATGTCGTGATGGCGATAATGCAGAATCGGTTGTACTCTGCAGTTGGATGTATTCGGCGAGCGAATGCGGTTGCCGGCAGGTCCAATCTGAAAAGAGTCGTTGTTCGGAGCCAATTAACGATGTAGGTTTACTAAGCGACTATCAAGCATCCCTACAATGAGATGCGAAGAATGCTTGACACAATATGCTTCCCTGCCTCCCTGCATGCGACACGTGAGGCTCCTGCGGCGTGTCTATTGTGCACTTATCTATGCCAGATGGGGCGGCGATAGGCAGGCAATCAGCTTGATTTGATGACCTACGGCGAAAGCCATGGACTTGCTGATAGCCAGAAAGCTACAGTCCGACGTGGTGTGCGAGTGGCATAGAAGATGGGTATGGTCGAAGTGAAGAGCTACTACCCGAGGAGCAGCATACAACGTCAAGAATGGCCGCGGTCGAAGAGGATCATCGTTATCTTTCTATGCGCATCGTGGTTCGGCCTCAGCTTGAGATGGCACTTGCGCGGGAACAGCAAGAACATCTCTCTAGACGAACCCAAACCAGTCTTCCATTGGTCCGGCATCGAGCCTGCCTCAGTGTTGAAGTATGAGGACTGCTACGATGGCCTGCAATGTGCCCGCCTCGAAGTGCCAATGGACTACGAAGAACCAGAGGCCGCAGCCAAAGTCGTGATCGCAACCATCAGACGACCGGCAAGAGTTCCGGTTACCAGTCTCAACTACGGCGGTGCAATATTGACGAATCCAGGAGGTCCAGGAGGTTCCGGTGTTGAACAGCAGCTGTCAATGGGTGAATGGATCCAAAACATTGTTGATGCCGAACGCAATCCCGAGGAAGCTCAGCCAGGTGACAAGTACTTCGACATCATCTCGTTTGACCCACGCGGTGTCAACCATACCACTCCAACGATTTCGTGCTTTCCTAACAGTGTATCTCGTGCAACATGGAATCTGCAAGCTGAGGCCGAGGGCATCCTCGGGAGCTCGGAAAACTCACTACGAACATCCTGGAGGCGGGCTACGGCTCTGGCGACTGGCTGCTCAGAAATGATCATGTCGAACACTTTCTTCTCTGTAGCTGAGCATGCCGATACGGCATCTGTTGCCGCGGATATGGTCACGCTCGTCGAGAAGCATGGTGAGTGGCGACAGAAGGAAGTGCAAGGACTTCAAGATTTGGTGGCGACCAACTTTCGTAGTCACTCACGCAGTCTTGATGGAGCGGCACCAGCGCATTGGTCACGGCAAGAAGATCAAGAGAAACTTCAATACTGGGGATTCTCGTACGGCACACTGCTTGGGAGTACATTCGCTGCAAAATATCCAGAGCGAGTCGAACGGATGGTGCTGGACGGCGTGGTCGAAATGGAAGACTACTATCAAGGCCCCTGGGAGCAAAATCTAGCCGATACCGACAAAATCCTCGCTCGCTTCTTCGACACTTGCGCAGCAGCTGGCCACGAGCGCTGTAGCTTCTGGCGAGAAGGCGGGCCCACTGTCCTCCGCAAACTGCACAACAAACTCCTTCACGACATCAAAAATGACCCCCTGGCCCTTCCTGGAACCGCAACCAGAGGGCCAGAAGTCATCACCTGGTCAGACCTGAAACTGATAGTCAAAGACGCCCTCTACCAGCCCCTCCACGGCTTCCCCGTCCTCGCCGAAATGCTCGACGACATGACCAACGGCAACGGAAGCAAAGTCGCCGACTTCAAATATAATTCCCGCAAATCAGTCTGCGGTACAGCCAAGCAATGCAGCGACCCTTTTTCCCAAAAGTGCGTGCTCCCAGGCTGGAGCCCCTACGACGCTCTACCCGCGGTTCTCTGCACAGATGCCAAAGGCTCTAATGCGTTCACCGAAGACAGCTTCCGAACGTACTGGCGGAGATTACAGAACAAAAGCGAGGCAATGGGAGATTACTGGGCCGCTACCCTCCTTACCTGCGCAGGCTGGAAAGCAGAGTCCAAGCACCCTTTCACCGGACTGTTTGGAGGCAATACTTCGCATCCGATCCTGTTCATTGGTAATACGCTAGATCCGGTCACGCCTTTTGGGAGTGCGGAGAAGATGGCTGAGAGGTTTGAGGGGTCGGGATTGCTGAGGCAGGATTCGGAGGGGCACTGCAGTTTTACGGAGCCGTCGATTTGTACTGCTAGGGCTGTGAGGGAGTATTTTCAGACGGGTGGGTTGCCGGAGGAGGGCACAGTGTGTGAGGCTGATGCTGTGCCGTTCTTTGGGTCGGAAGGGCGGCAGAGGGTGCTGGGTGCTGGGGAAGAGAGGTTGATGGAGAGTGTTGTGGAGGCGACGAGACGGTTCAAGGTGCCAGTACTGCTTTGACGTGGGCGGATTGTATTCGGGCTCACGAAGCAAATCCACAGCGACTCTTAGCTGAGTACTACATTTGTCACACGCATTCAAAAGTCGCTCCTCTGCCGTAATGCTCAACCGGCTGGATCCCACTCGGTAGAAGTCGGCAAGCATCCCTCGATAGGGCAACGCAGGCAGGCGCGGACAGCAGTACACCGAATCAGGAAGGAACCAGCAGCTGCAGGACCGAGGCACAGGGTCGCGTTCACGCATGCAATCGTGCATGCTATCAGTGTCGAGATGCAGTCTGTGCATCGCCATCAACAGAACACCAGTACAGGTGGTCGCGCGTGCTTGGCGTGATGTGAAAGCCAAGGCACTCACGGAAGCAGGAGCCGCAGATTGCCTCCTCAACCGTTTGGCACTTGTATTGTCTCGTACGAGTAGGCTTGCGATGTTTTCGAGGCGATATGTTTCGAGGCGATATGTATTCACGGGCAAGTTGCCCTGTTGACTGCGCGCAGCCGGCCGTAACCACATCAAGAGTAGCATTGTTCTGGCTTCACAAGATTGCGCTGTCGTTGTTCCTACCTGACCCTCCTCCTCTTTGAATTCCTCCTAACCTTCTCCTCAACCCCCATCACCTTCCTCTCACCCTCATCTGGTTCTCGTTTGATACCCTTCTCAACGACTTGGATATCCTTGACAACATCCTCCTCCAGCTCAACACCCGCCTCAATCTTGACTTCCATCTCCTCAACCTTCTCCTCCTTCTTCGCGACCAACCTTTCACTAAACGCCCTCAGATCAGCCGTGAACAGCACGCTATGTGCCCAACCCGCCTCTTTGCCCCATAGACTCCTGAATTTATCACCCACGGCATCGTACGTCTGCTTCGTGAGAGAAGCGTGCTTGCCTTTTCCGAATTTGTAGTCTCGCTGCGCAATCTGCCAGACATGCGTGTCGACGGGTACTGCTTCGCCCCAGCCTAGGCCCATCAGGCAGACACAGTCCGCTACTTTCGGTCCCACTCCTTGAAGTTCTAGCAGCGCGGTGTGCGCTTCGCGGTATCCGGCGCGGCCTTGTGGTGTCCATTCGCCACCTGATGAGGGCTTGATGCGGAGGACAGGCGACTCTGGATTACGCAGAGAGTCCAGCCAGCCGTCTGGCTTGGAAGCGACGATGCAGGCGGTTTGGTGTATATACTTTGCTCTGTAGCCAAAACCAAGATTCCTCAGCTTTGCTTCCACGCCTTCTTGGGCTAGAGCTTTGGGCTCAGGGAAATCGTGGTATGGCTCGTCGTCTAGGTGCCCCAGCAGTGGACCATAGTGAATGCAGAGCTTGTGTACCATTTGACCTATTCGAGCGATGTTGTTGTTGCTTGAGCAGATGAAGCCGATCAGTGCTTCCCAGGCATCTTGTTTGAGTATCCGCACGCCGGTGAATTTGGGCGCTTTCTTGGCGAAGTTCGAGTCGGACGCTGACCATTGCTGGTAGAGCTCGGTGAGGTTTGGTGTGAGGTTGAGGTAGTGCTTGACTAGGTCGAGCGTGTCGTCTTCGGGATTGGTCTCAGGCTCGGACGGCGGGTGCGAGCTTGGGGGCGTGAGTGGCGCTTGCTGGAGTGATGAGGGCGGGATGGAGCGGTAGTAGAGGTAGTCTGGGTCTTGATGGAGGGAGAGAATGCGGTTGTGTAGCGCGATGGACCAGACGCCTGCGTCGTTCTTGCGCCATCTGGGAAAGGTCAGTGGGAGGTGCAGGTGGTTCGGAGTCGCTGTGGCTCGCGTACCGGAACGATTGGCCGCAGCGGAGGGTGGTGTTAATGCAGAGCTCTGCAAGGCTGACGGGCAGCTTCTGCCATTCCACCAGGCTGAGTGCACCCATGATCATCTGGTTCTTGTTGCTCTTACATGCAAGTAGTCAGGCAGACCAGAGGAGTCGAGAACGATGCACGATGCACGCGAAATGTACAGGAAACGAGCGCGTTAGAGTTTCAGGGCACAAGATTTTGGACGGCATATCCCGTCATTTTCAGCTCCTGCACTTCCCTAAACCTACAGGCATCATCTCTTCTGCTGCACTGCATCATCCTTCTCAGACGAGGATGCCATTGAGCTGACATCTCCGGAACTGAAGCAGCCCGGGCGTTCGAAAGTGTCCCGGAGCCGGCCCTCTCCCGGTCCAAGATCGCAAATCTTGACAGTAGTCGCATCGAAGCGCAATACTATTCTGAATCTGGGGAGGCTTCGTGTCATGTCGTGAAGACAAGATGAAGACCGCAGGACTTTGCAAGACGGTCCCTAGCAAGACGCCTAGCTGCCATGGACTCGGTTCCTGCTTCGGCATTGACCTGGACTTTGCCATTGTCCCCGCTCAAGAGCGACATGTTCGTGCCGCGCCATCAAAATCTCCTCGTCTACGGGACACGACTGAAGAGCCACGCTGTTGCAGCATGATCCACAGGTCTTCACATATTCGCTACTCGATATCCCGAAAAGGCGAACATGACCTGACGCACGGCACGATCGTGAAGAATGATACGCACCTCGTGCCTCACCAGGACCCATGTACCGGTCGAGCACCTGCATTAGGTCTGGTGTGGTCACAGCCTGCTTGCGATGCGCCCGGACGACGGAGATGTACCATAGCAACGCAATAGAGGTCACGCGCCTCGTACTGTAGGATTGCACGCCGAATATGAGTGGCTCATCTTTGAGTGCTCACAAACATAGACAGGGATAATGTGCTTGGCCTGCCGGCGGCTGTCGACGCACTAGAAGACCGAATCTCCTGGTTTTGGCCGTTAGACGCAATCTGACTCAGGTAGCGACCGGCAAACACCGCCAGCAGTGTGGGCAGCAGGGTTTCTCCAGATCTTCTCCGATCTCCGCCTTGGCTGTCATGTCATCCTGTAGCTCCACATGCGAGCTCCATGGGCATGCGCCTTATGACGAAAGCGCTCTACAGCCTTTTCACTGTTGTTGACTCTGCGTAAGGAAGTCGACGAATTCAGCTTCTACTGTTTAGAGAATCTTCTAGGGAACCGCGCGGTAGCCCATCGCGAAGCTCATACCTCAAGGACTGGAAAACCATACAACAGCCCCGTCAATCCGGGCCCTTTACGCAACTCCATGTAGACGCCGGGAGAACTTCGCCATTCGATTCTTTCGTCCCTCACTAATACGCTATGCTTGCACGACCAGCACGAGCGGTCTACCCTTGAGCAATGCAAGCGAAGCGAACTCGCTGGCCTAACCTATCCCGGTACACGTGCCATCCTCGGGCGCTCGCAATGTGGCCTCGCAAAGTGTTTGCACCGAGCCCGCAGTCCGCTTAGACGACAGGTGGAAATTGTACGTGTGTTGCCGCACGAGAGCCGGCGACATTGGTCACAAAGGCGGCCTGAAGATGTATAAAAGCATGGTCGCATCCCAGAAACTAGCCGGCCATGCACTTGGCCTGCTCCTGGATCTCCCGTCCACAACTTCGACATGAAGCGCCCCAATGCCAAGACGATGCGCGCAGCCTTTGTAGCTGGTGTCTTTGCGCAGGCTGCAGCAGCTACTAGTACGTTGAATATCCAGGAGTAGGCCTGTCACTCACTAACAGCAATGGCGTAGCTTCAGCGAATGCAGACGCTTGGGCGGCAGCTTACCGCAGAGCCTCTGCCCTGCTGTCCAATGCCACCCTTGCCGAGCTCAACAATGTCACCTTGGGTCTTTCGGGCGGTACAGTTGATGCCGGCAGCGCGTGCTCGGGAATCAGTGGAGGTATACCAAGATTAGGTTTTCCAGGACTTTGTTTTCAAGATGCAGGAAATGGTGTACGAGCACAAGATGGTGTCAGCGCATTTGCATCTGGTATCTCTGTTGGCACTAGCTGGAATACTGAGTTGGCGTATGAGCGCGCAAAGTATATGGGTGCTGAATTCCAGCGCAAGGGCGTCAATGTTGCGCTAGGTCCGGTTGTAGGCCCGGTGGGCCGCATCGCAGAGGGTGGCAGAAACTGGGAGGTGTGCATGTCCAAGGCTGGTGACATGCCGATAATATGCTAACTATTGTAGGGCTTCGGTGCTGACCCATACTTCTCGGGCACGCTCGTACGACCTACCATTGAGGGGCTTCAGGAGAGTGTCATCGCTTGTACGAAGCACTACATTGCAAATGAGCAGGAAACCAACCGCACAGTCTCGACGTTGAATCCTGCTGGTCAGGCTGTCTCCGCCAACATAGACGACAAGACTCTGCATGAGGTGTATTTGTGGCCGTTTCAGGTGAGCATGATCTGAATGACTCGTGACATGCATTCGCTGACACTTCCTATCTTTCCAGGAAGCCGTTGAGGCGGGTACCGGATCAGTAATGTGCAGCTACAACAGAATTAATGGGACGTATGCCTGCGACAACCACTACAGCCAGATGCATCTCTTGAAGGGCGAGCTAGGTTTCAAAGGCTTCATTGTTTCTGACTGGTCTGCTCAACATTCCTTCTCCACTGCAGCAAATGGACTGGATGTCGTGATGCCGGACTCAGCGTTCTGGAACGGCACGCAGCTTGCAAAGGCGGTCCAGAACGGCACTCTCAGCCGTGAGCGCCCAGAAGACATGGCGTTGCGGACAGTGGCGACCTGGTACTACCAAGGCCAGGACTCCAAATATTTCCCAGCGACCGGCTCAGGGGCTGGCTTTGCGGAGTCAGGTAACCTTACCAAACCTCATGCCTTCGTCAACGCCCGGGATCCTGCATCTGCTCCAAGTCTGCTTCAGCAGGCACAAGAGGGCCACGTCTTGGTCAAGAACACCAACGCTGCTCTGCCGCTCAAGAAGCCGAATGTTCTCTCACTCTTCGGCAACAGTGCCACTGCCGCCCAATTATATAGCGGTAATTTTGAGGCCGGCGTCCTTGGTGGCACCACTACGTATGACACATTCAATTTCAACTGGCAATTTCTGGGCAAAGACCTATATGGGGTTTACACTGTTGGCAACAGCGCTCCGCACACATTCCCTGGCCTTCTTTTCACTGGTGGCGGCCCAGGTAGCAACACACCACCATATCTAAGCACTCCTTTCGACGCACTCACCCAACGTTCCATCGAAGACGGCACCCAACTCTTCTGGAGCCTCGGCTTGGACAAGCTGGACCCTGCTGTTGAGGGCGCCAGCGATGCTGCCATCGTCTTTTTGAACGAGTACTCTAGCGAAGGCTGGGACCGTTTCGATGGCCTTACTGATGGCCCCAGCGACGAGCTTGTCAAGAATGTTGCCGCGCAATGCAACAACACTATTGTCGTCATCCACAATGCAGGCGCCCGAATAGTCGATGCATGGATCGAGCACCCGAATGTCACAGCCGTCATCTTTGCTCACCTTCCTGGTCAGGATGCCGGACGTGCGCTTGTTCAGATCCTGTATGGTGATGTTTCTCCTTCAGGCAGGATGCCGTACACTCTTGCCAAGACCGAGGAGGACTACGGCTCTCTGCTCGCGCCTGCCATGAGCACCTTGAACGACACCAACCCGCAGGTGAACTTCACAGAGGGCATCGAGATCGACTACCGTTCTTTCTTGGCTCGCAATGTCACGCCGCGCTACGAGTTTGGGTATGGCTTGACATATTCAGAGTTCGAGTACACAGACTTCAGCATCAGTATCGACAGCACCAATGCCACAGGCCTGTTCGACACAGTCGGTACTATCGCCCACCGCGTCGCCAACATTGGAAACTACTCCACTGCCGAGGTGTCTCAGCTGTACCTCCAGATACCTGGCGCGCGTACTCGAGCTCTACGTGGGTTTGCAAAAACGCCACTCGCTCCTGGCGCTAGCAAGCCCGTGACGTACAGCTTGAGGAAGAAGGACATTAGTGAATGGGACGTTGTAAGCCAGCAGTGGGTGCAGCCGAGGGGCACATATAAGGTGTTTGTTGGAAAGAGCGTCTTGGATGTGTGTTTGCAGGGGACCTTCACGGTGTGAGCCTTGAATGGATGTTCACGTATCACGTCGACGAAGAGACCACAAAGGCAAATCGCCTTATGCAGCCAGCTCAAGCAGTCGACAATTAGTCATGGAGCACACGAGGCTGCCTACGCGTACGCTTGGCAGAGTTATATTTGCCGGACGCAAGGACGAAGTCAACGGCGCCCTAGCTCCCATGTGAGCAGTTTGAATCTTGTTTGCCTATAAGGAGACAGGCCCGACAAACTCTATCTGACGGAATTCTAGGCAGAGACTCGCACAAATGGATATCAAAGTCATTGATTCAAAGGCAGCAACTGCGCAAATATCCTCTGCTTCGCCGCGAGAAGTTCGCGATCTCCATAAGTAGCATTTATCGTCTATCCACGTAGAATTTCACCATCGAACGCCACGAACTTATTACTGTTCTACATACATGTCAAAGGCGGCTGACACCGGCAAGCCCCGGCTGGCAAACGGCCCCTGCACCCGTAGCTCCGAACTCTGCCCCGGTGGTATGATAGGTACCGACGTACCGTGCAGGCGCACCACGGACTCGCCATCATATTCAAAACGAAAGCCGTTTCGCATGCTCGACTCTGTTGCACTTAACAGTGGGGGATGCTCTACGGAGGTACAGGCTGACGCGAGCATCCCATGCTGGAACAGCACGGTTCCCTGCGGGTGCGCCTGTCTGGGCAGAAAAGGTTTCGAGACCTCGCCATTTTCGCAGCGATTGTCTTGGTCATCGTGAGCGCATTTGCGTATCTGCGACCAGATATTCGTGGCAGCGCTGTGCTGTACGGCGGCAAGACCATCCCTGCCGTCGACAGGATTAACGACAGTAATAAGGTCATTACTGGACGGCCGATACCGACAGAATCGCAATATGCGTTCTTGACGCTCTTGAGTGCGGATAAGGAGTCTGGGAGCGATGGCGAGGATGTCAACGAAGACCATTATTACATTAACGTACGGATCCTCGCGTATCAGTTTCGCCACGCGATTGGAACGAAGTCGAAGGTCCCATTTGTGGTCCTGGTAACGCCAGACGTGGACCACAGGAAGCGCCAGCAGCTGGAGCGAGACGGCGCACTCGTGCACGAAGTCGAAACCGTCACGCCCGGCCTCCTGGTCCCCAGCCTCGAACGCTGGGAAGACGTGCTCACGAAATTCCGACTCTGGGAGCTCACGCAGTTCGAGCGCATCGCCTTCATCGACGCCGACATGTTCCTCTTCCGCAACATCGACCACATCTTCAACGACCCGGCCGCCAAAGTCCAGCAAACCTGCAAAGCCGCCAAGCGAACCGACGACGCCCTCCCCGCCACCTACGTCTTCGCCGGCTACGCCGAGCAAACCCTCAACCACAGCTACCCTCCCGTCAAACCCGGGCCGGAGCACGACGTCCCTTTCCCCTGGTACTTCAACACAGGCCTCTTCATCACTAGACCCGACCCGATCCTCTACGCCTACTACCTCTCCCTCACGCAGGCCCCAGAAGGCAAACCGCAAGAGACCTCCAGCCTGCCCTTCGACTCTAGCCTTCCGGACCAAAATCTCCTAAACTACGCCCACCGCTGGGTCTCAACGTTCAACGACGACAGCAACAAGCTCCTCTCCGAGGACGAAGCGAAGGGCTGCATGCCGTGGGTGCCCCTGGACGCCAAGTGGGTGACGCATCACACGAAGGTGGAGGACCTGGAGGGCGGCGCGTACGCGGCGCACGTGCATTATTGGGATCCGATTCATTTGGATGTGCAGCCGTATTTGTTGGCCAAGAAGGCGGAGATGGAGGCTTTTTATGAGAGGCGCGAGCAGTTGGAGGACGAGGGGTGGAAGAAGGAGGATTGGTTGCAGAGGGCGCATGAGATGGGAATGTGAGGGTTTCTGAAGCTGATGAGTTTTGTTTCTTGCTTGCTTTTCTCGAGAGATATCCACTTTGAGATGATTTGGGGTTTCTTGTTGTTATCTCGAATGTAACAGTAAAGTGCGCTCGATTTCGATCGTGCGCTTTGCCGGACCACAGCTTGGG
This sequence comes from Teratosphaeria nubilosa, assembly GCA_010093825.1. Taxonomy (NCBI): domain Eukaryota; kingdom Fungi; phylum Ascomycota; class Dothideomycetes; order Mycosphaerellales; family Teratosphaeriaceae; genus Teratosphaeria; species Teratosphaeria nubilosa. The sequence goes on from ML995864.1 coordinate 75,869, forward strand.
TTTTGTTCATGGATGGCTGCTTGTCACTTTGAGTGGCTAGCGACTAGAGAGATTATTCATGCTATTGCCCTTGTCACATTTCCGGGGAGGTCTTGCTGATGGGTCCGAAGTACACATATCTTCAGGGTGCCAGATTGTGTATTATATATTTTACTAGGAGTTTGGCATTCAACCAATCACACCAATTGGCATTGCCGGGGTAGCTCAATCGGTAGAGCGTGTGGCTCTTAGTCAACTAGGAGAATTGATACCTCAAGGTCGCGGGTTCGAGGTATGTTTCTACAATTGTCCACATCAATTCGAAAATTTGTGCTAACTTTCTTCCCAGCCCCGCCTTCGGCTATTCCTATCCTGCTTCTCAGAAGCGTTCAAAGGCATAATCAAGGCTCACTGCACCGTTCTTTTTTCCCAGTTGTTTATTTTTTTCTTCCTTTTTCGCCTCGAGGTGTTGTTTCGCGGCGTATCCACTGTTATTGGAAAGAATGGTCCCTGCCTCGAGTGTGTGCGCCGAGAGCTATACATGCTTTTTACATAGGGTACCAAGCAAGACATGGAAAGGAGAAAGTTGGATGACCGGGCTCAGCCCCGTTGTGTAGTTTCGTTGACAGTGGTTGAGCTGTACGTAGTTCTTCTTCATCATTCCTTCTGTCGGCTGTTGAAAGGCCTGCTCCCATAGCACCGGCTCGCATCTCCTTGGACAGTTGGACTGGTCTCGCCTGCCATCAAACGTCCATTACCGAGTTAAACTTCCCCACGCGGCATCACTCGAGCGTTCGGTGGACGCTCCAATCCACCGCCAACATCCTGATATACATTCCTTCAAGCACTAACCCACTTCATCCCCATCTTATGCATCTCGACTGCCAATTGAAACAAATAATCCAAACTCTCCGCCTGCGTCTTCGCCTGCGCAACATCCTTGCCCCAAACATATACTCCATGCCGCCTCACCAGCACCGCACAAGTCTCCGGCCACTCCGCAATCGCCCGCTCCAGGGTATCTTTCAGATTCTCCTCATGCGCCGTATTCTCGATGATAGGGATGCGCATCGTGTCGTAGTAGCCCAAATTCCCTAACTTGCGCCCACCCTCTGCAATCTCGTCGCTCCCCGAGCCGCCACGGGAGATGCCTTTGATCTGCTCGATCTCTTTGATGCTGAAGACCATGTTGCTGTCGGGATATGCGGGATCACGTTGTAAGCCGGCTTCGCAGATCAAGGTGATGAGGACGGCCCATTGGGAGTGCGTGTGGATGCAGCAGCCGGCGTTGCGGTGGGTGTAGGCGGCGAGGAAGAGGGGTGTGCAGGCGGAGGGTTTGAGGACCTACACCACTTACCTTAGCCCTGGAGCCACTGCCTCCCTGCCTCTTCTTTTTCCTGCAGCTTTGACCTACCTTGGGTCTACGCAAATACTGTCTCGTGGCAAAGTCCATGACGAACATGTCGTGCGGCTGCATCATTTCCTTCTGCACGCCGCTGGGCGCGAGGTAGATGTAGTCTGTGCCATGTTCGGGGCGGCGATGGCGGATGGAGACGCCGCCGCCGGTCCCTGTGACCCAGCCGAGAGTGTAGAAGCTGCGGCAGAGGGCGGAGATGTGGTTGGCTGGGTGCAGAGGGTCGGAGGAGGTGACGAGAGCGTCTGTGTTGTCGCCGTTGGAATGTGCCATGTTATATATATACATATATATATATGGCTTTTGTGCAGAGTGGATGCGTGGAAGCTGCGCGCGCGTTGCCCGGACGATCGGTGTGTCCACGCGCAAACATCAGCCGCACTGGACACCAGCGTTGTACCTTGGTCACTCCAGCACGCCCTGCACCGTCACGCTTCTTGGCTCCAGCACCACCGCCCGGTGCATGCCATACCAACACTCCCGCGATCATGTCCTCCGTCCACGCCGACCCGCCGCCGCCGATAGTGACGGAGCCCAGCGGGATTCACTATGCGACGGGCGCAGCGCTGGGCAAAGGCGGCTTCGCCATCTGCCACCGAGCGGAGCGGTATGACGGGAATAAGCCGACGGGCCACATGGTGGCGTTGAAGATTGTCAAGACGAAAATGGAGCCGGCCAAGTTGGCGCAGAAGGTAGGCACTCACTGCACAATACGTTCAACGGGTGGTGGCGGTGGATTTGCTAATGCATTTGATGATAGTTTGTCACGGAGCTGCAAATACATTCCAAACTGTCGCATCCGAACATCGTCACCTTCTACCGGGCGTTCAGCTTCCAGACGAGCACGTACGTGGTGTTGGAGCTGTGTCCGAATGGCTCGCTGGCGGATATGCTGAAGAAACGAAAACATCTCACTCTTCCCGAGATCCGACGCTTCGTCATACAGATCTGTGGCGCTGTAAAGTACCTACATCACCGACACATCGTGCACCGCGATCTGAAAACGGGCAACCTCTTCCTGGACCAGAACATGAATGTCAAGGTTGGCGACTTTGGGTTGGCGGCGCTGCTGGTGACGGAACGAGAGATGGAGGTCAAGAGACGGACGACCATGTGCGGCACACCAAACTATCTTGCACCGGAGATCCTGGAGAAGGGCAAGGGCCACGACGAGAAGGTGGATCTTTGGGCAATTGGCGTCATTGCATACACTCTGGCCGTAGGCAAGGCTCCATTCCATGCCAGTACCAAGGAGGAAATCTACAAGAAGTTGAAGTCCGGCACATACAACTGGCCGGAGCTGAGCACAACCACAAACCAGAGCGCAGATCTGCGAGACCTGGTCGCAAGTCTACTCGTGCCTGAAGAACAACGACCGCCGCCCGACCAGATCGTTAGCCAAAACTTCTTCAAAATCGCCTTCGTCCCCTCCAGCATTCCCGTGACCGCCCGCGAGCGAGCACCAACTTGGCCTGAGAATACTGTTCCCAGCGCTGAGACGATCCGCCGAGGCTTTAGCGAGACCTGGTGGACCATCTGCAGGCAATCTGGTGTCGGCGAATATGATTCGACGGAACAGAAGTGCTTCAGGTTGAACGGCGGCAAGCGAATCAAGTCTATCGTGTACGACATGATGGCGGAAGAGCAGCTGGGGAAGAGCCCAACCATGCCGATCCCACGGGATACAGTATATATCAGTACGGTCAGTAACTGGGATGCGCCAGCCGCTAGCGACGAGGAGAATTCGGCTGCTGCTGCGAGGAGGCCGGTGAGCGGCAATCGGGGCCTGAAGGAGATCTCTCACAATGAGGTTGCGAGTACAAGGCTGAACACCGCCGTGCGTAGAACGGTGAAGGAGGAGAGAGATGCAGAGATGATGCCGCCACCCTCAATGCCTGCATCGAGAGCTATTGGCAGGTCGACTGTCACTGTTAGGAGGGCTGCGAGGACGATCAGCGAGGAGAAGGCCGAGGCGGTGACAGCTGCTACGAAGAACATGATGAATATTGCCGCAGACGAGTTGGCGCCAACGTTGAACGTATCGAAGACAAGAGCGGCTCCTGCATCTTTGGGTCCCGTGGCTGCTTTGAAGGAGATGATGAACAGCACGTCTTCATGTTCAAGATCTGGACCATCGCAGCGAACATCTGGGGACTCCGACGTTGAAAACCCATTCAAGAGCTCTTACACCGCGAAGCGAAGTGCAGACGCCAGTCTTGCCCGAAGGCCACGAGCACCTAGCCGGACGACTGCTCGCAAGGTCGAGCGGTCCATTTCACCAGAAGTTCCTGGGCCATTGGCTACGCTGGACGAGCTCAAGAAAGTCTCACCCTTCAAGCAATCAGGACGGTCAAGGAAGAAGCAGACTGAAGCCGAACCCATCGAAATCCTCTCCGACGCCGAACCCGAAGACGCGGCACGAGCACCCGCACCAGCAACATTGTCTTTTCCGCCACCACCAGTGATGTCCAAGCGCCTCCCAAAACCTATCCGACAGACCAGCAGTCCCCGGGACATCAACGGCGTCCCTGACACCGACCCCTCCACCGTCCTCTCACGCCTCAGCCTCTTCCGCGACAACCTCGCCTCCGCCCTCGCCAACACCACACCCCCTTCCTCCGCTCCCGCACAAGAAGCCGAGCGCCTTCCCTTCGTCAGCCGCTGGGTCGACTACAGCCGCAAACACGGCGTCGGGTACGTCATGTCCGACGGCACAGTCGGCTGCATCATCAACTCCTCTGCCGCGAAGCCTAATAAGCCAGAATCACCTGTCACGCACGTCTTTGTGCGGAATGGACAGCATTTCCTGAAACGCGTAGGTAAGAATTTCGAGAATTTGGACTCTATACCGTTTGAGATTCTGGAGGATGGTGGCAAGGATGGGATCCGGAGGAAAGTGTACAAGGGGTTGGGGTCTGTGAAGGAAGGGCCTTTGGCGTTTGAGGCGGAGAGGCGGAGGACGTTAGGGGTGCTGTGGGTGAAGTTTGGGCGATACATGTGTCAGAGTTTGGACGGGAGTGAGGAAGTCGATGTTTCCAGCAAGGGGGAAGGGAATTTCGTGAGGTTTTACCAGAGGATTGGGAACGTGGGGATTTGGGCGTTCTCGGATGGGTCGCTACAGGTACACCACCTCACCAGCCAGCCACCTCCATGAGAACAAATCCACTGACTTGACGATCCTAGGTCCACTTCCCCGACCACACCAAGACCGTCCTATCCCCGACCGCGCACACCGCCTCGCTCACCCTCCTCCTCACCTCGGCGACATCCTACCTCGCAACCCACGACTCCCTCCTGCCTCACCACGTCTGCAGCCGCGAACTGCACACGGATTCCCTCTCTGCCCTCCTCCATGACGGTGGACGCATGAGGTTACGCACGGTCCACGCGAATGCGGTGGGAGAAAAGATGGCGTTTGTTTTGAAGGTTGTGCAGCAGTGGGTGCGGAATGGGGGGTTGGGGAGGCTGGATGGGGATGAGGATTGTGCGGGTTTTGAGGGGACGAGGGAGAATTTGGAGTGGGAGGGGGTTGTGGTTAGGGAGGGGGCTGGTGGGGTGGGGAAAAAGGTCGATAGGGTTACGGTTGGGAGGTGTGGGGGGGATGAGGTTGTGAGGGTTGCAGCTTGAGTGAAATACGGCTTTGGATTTTGGATCCGGCTCTGCTTCTTGTGTGTGTTGCTCGCACGCATCAGGGCCTAGGAATGCAGGGTGCTTGACGTTTGAGTAACAGTGGTTTGGTCATTGTGAGGATTGGATGACAGGAGTTCTTGGATCTGGGTTGGCGGGGGCTTGCTGGGTGTTCCAAGCATAGCAGTGGCGTTTTCCGGCCTCTTCAGTCTCACCTGTCTCGTAGAGTAAATATTTCGTTCCCATCATCATCGAAGCAGCACGGTCTTATCCTCGCCCGCCCATCCACCTAAAGCTGCGCCCTCGCCGTCTCGAGTCACGCAACATTCTTCTCCAACCACCCCTCCCAGTCCTCCTTCGTAAACGAGCTCGAAATACTCGGCTCAAGCAATCCCTACAATCATCATCACCACCATCAGTATACCCGCTCCCCCACCGCAACACGAAAACATCCACTCACATCAAACACCACCGTCGGCGTAACATGCACGCCCCTCAACCTCTGCTCCTTCGTAATCAACTTGACATCATTCGTCACCCGATTCCCGCCATTCAATCCCCCCTCCTCCCCCGGCTTCCCTGAAATCTCCAACAACCCATACACCTTCCCCTCATCCACCCCTACGCTCCCCGCCAACTTCGCAAGACGCTGGTACGTCGCATTCCGTGCCTCGTTCACGACCGCCTCGTCGAAATACTCCGTCTGGGCCGCGAACAGCGCTCGGCTGAAATGCCAGAAGGCGTCCGGTTTGGTGCGCAGGACGGCGAGCGCGGCTTCGTGGACGAGCGTTGAGGAGGGGTGCCTTTGTGGAAGAACGATTAATGTGTATTTGTTTTGTCTTACGGTAGGGGGGTTGTTCAAGGGCTGGGGTTGGAATGGGGGGGGGTTACCAGGGCTGGATTTGCTGACGGAAGATTATTTGGAGTTTGGTGGGGTATTTCTGGGTGAGGAGGGGGAAGACGTGGGTGTAGAGGGTGTCGAATTGTTTTTTGGAGAAGGGGCAGACGTAGTCGAGGTAGAATTCTAGGGTGTGCAGGGCTCGGGTGGCGGTGGCGGTGGCGGTGGCGGCGGTGAGGCGGGCGCCGGAGAAGCGGGGGTTGAGAGCCATGGTGGGGTTGATTGATGGATGGGTGCTGTGGGGTGCTCTCGGGTGGAGGTGAGGGAGAGGGGGGATATATGTTGATGATAGCAGGAGCAATTGCGTGATACCTTACATGTACCGACCCAGGTATCTCACGCATTGAAGCTCGAGTAGAACGTCATCGCTTGAGGTTAGAGATTACCTTATCGATAGTGGTTTGGCACCAGTCTTGATTGAGCGTTAGCACGTCGCGTGCCTTCCCAAACAACGCGTCCGGGATTGGGCTCCATGCGATACATTGATTGGCCACTGCGATACACCTACCACCCGACGAGACGAACAGTATCGTTCACCCATCTCGACCGCCAGTCACGTGTATTTCTGCGGCTGCTCAAGATGGCGATTGGGAAGCTCGACCACGCTGCTGTGCGAGTCATCGGCGCTTCTCAAGTACTTACCGACTCAGCGACAGTCGTCAAAGAGCTCATCGACAACGCTTTAGATGCTCATGCAACATCAGTAGCCATCGAGATACACCACAACACGCTCGACGTCATTCAGGTTCGCGACAATGGACATGGCATTGCACCTGAAGACCGCGCCATGGTGGCGACACCAAACTGTACTAGCAAGCTAGTCAACATTGATGATCTCAAAGCGGTGGCAGGCGTATCATTAGGATTCCGAGGACAGGCTCTGGCAGCTGCCGCAGAGTTGAGCGGTTCAATGAGCGTCAGTACGAGGATCGAAGGCGAGGCGGTGGCGACTGCCCTCAAGATCAACCAGCGAGGCGAGGTCGTTGGGCAAGATCGCGTATCATTGCCTGTTGGCACGACGGTCAGAATGGCAGACTTCATCAAGGCCAATCCAGTCCGAAGACAGGTCGCTCTGAAGAACACCGAGAAGTGTCTGAAGAAGATCAAGCAAACGCTGCAGGCCTATGCTTTTGCACGACCGCAGGTTCGCTTTTCGTTGAAAGTGCTGTTGGCAAAGGATCAGAAGCTGAACTGGATGTACCCGCCTAAACCAGATGGCAGCGTCGAAGAAGCGGCGATCAAGATTGTTGGCTCGGCTTGCGTCTCTCAGTGCATCGTGTCTGTCGTCGAGGAGAGCGGCTTCACCTTGCACGCCTTCGTACCTCGGCCTGATGCTGAAGTAGTCAAGGTCAGCGGCTTGGGCTCGTTCATTTCGATCGATGCGCGTCCTGTGTCTGCCTCAAGAGGCACGCTAAAGCAGGTCGTCAAGATCTTCAGGGACTCGTTGAAGGCGGCGAATCGAGCATTCGATGGCGTCAAGGAGCCGTTCATCTATTTGCGCATCGACTGTCCAGCGGCGAGCTACGATCCGAATGTGGAGCCTGCGAAGGATGATGTGTTTTTTGAGCATCCTGATCTCATTCTCGATGCCTCGCGCAAGCTGTTTGGTGCTGTGTACGCTCCAGAACCCACCACAAGCGCTCAGGTGCCCCAGCAGTTGCAGACGCTTGGTGCGACACCGCTGCCGCCGGATCGACATGACGAGGACAACAGCTTTGCGCCTGTTGGTCAGAGGCATAGTCCATTGATGAATGGACGACCGCGCGTCGACCTGGACGAGGTGCCTCGGCTCCAACCTCTGCCTGCGAGCGCTGACGACGGCGGCGACGTTGGAGAAGGCTTTATGCCTCAGCAAGCGTTCAGGTCGAACATGTATGGCTGTGATGAGGAGGAGGATGTCGATATTCTTCACGCCCAATCGTCGATCAGGCGAACAGAGCGAGATCTCGCAGAGCTCCGGGAAGCGAGCGCGGACGTCACGACGTCGAACCCATGGGTCATGGCGAAGTTGAACACATCAGTACGCCGACCAGCACTTGATGCCTCACCTCTGCGAACATGCTCGCCTGATCGTCAAGCTGGGTGTACTGCGATACCGCCGAGTCAGCCTGGCTTACCGACCCCAAGACCTTCGTCGCCATCTCCGCCAGTGGATGGCTTGCACCCAACAGAACATGGACCGATCATGCGTATCCGTGCAGGTGGCGGTTTAATGGATGCTCCTGACGGTTTCTCACCAAGGACAGAGATGCCGCCACCCTCCTCACCATCGCGTGGTTACCGCAACGACGCTGCGCCTGACCTCAATCATCCTCACCATCATCCAGCATACAATTATAGCCTCGCATCGGACACAACTGAAGCTTCGACAGGCACGCCTCTCCATGCCATACCCGATGCAGTTCAACGGCCTCGTAAGAGTGCGCAAAAGCGCGCGCAAGGCCGCATCAACAAGCCATTCATTTCGCCAATGATCGATCAGCCTCAAGTTGAGAAGGTGTACTTCGACCATCTGGAAAACACAGACAGATCTAGAACGAAGGCACGGCGCCCTTACCAGAACCATACTTCTGACGGACTCGTTCGACAAGGCGAGCTCGGTGATCTCATGGATGAGCCTCGAGCATTGACTCCACCGAGACGTAATCGAGATATCCGAGACTTTGTTGACTCTGTTGCCCTGACTGGCGGCGAGTCGGCATCATCCATGGTTGAGAGGCGGATGTATGGTCGTCAAGCTGGTCGCAGAAGCCGTTCAGCTAGCGTTGATCGTCGTCGACCTTCTATCCCAGGTGACGAGAATGCCAGTCCTGTCAAGAACCTCTTGAGCGCACGAGGCTTCATGCCAGCCAGTGAGCTGGCTGCGATTGAGGAGCGCTTCGGTCCATTGGAGAAGCAGCCTGCTCGCCCAGCGAAGAGACGCAAGACTGGAGAAGGCGTTTTGCGCCAAGTCAGCGGCAATGTTCGAAGTCCGGCTCACTTGACGGCGGAGGAGGACGATACTGATGAGCAGTCTCCAGCGCAGAAGCCAGCTCGACGCGTAGACGAAGACGAAGACTTCGACATCTCAGATCGACGCACAGCCACACGCCGCCGTCGCACGACTGGAGACGGCACTTCGAGAAAGGTAACACGCACCAAATCCTCCCGGCTACCACTCGAGCGCATACCCAAAGGAGCAGGCATGCACAACATCGAGTTCAAGCTATCGACCTCGCTTCACGCTGTGTCAAGCTGGGCAGGCAAGATCGGCGAAGGAAGTTCTCTGCTTGGTTGGAATGAGCCTGCTATAGATGCCTATGACACTTTCGGTGATGCACCTGATCATCAAGAGATAATGAGGATCGGTGAAAAGGTGAAGAGGTTATTGACATCGAAAGTATCGGATGGCGAGATGGTGCAGGATGTGACGTCCCTGATGAGGGAAGCATTTGCTGCTAGGGCTAGAGGCGACGTGGAGGCAGATATGTACGCCGATGTCGTGCCTGAGGATGTGGAGTGATGCTGAGAGAAGGAAGACATGTCTTTGCTATTTGCTGCTCTGATTGCTCTTGCATGGTTCTAGCGATGGCGCCGGTGGCGTCGACTTATCGCTCTCAAGCATCTGGCTCGCGCATCGCTTCCCGTGCAGAACATCACCACGATTTAAATCTCCCAATGCTGTGACAGGTCGCAGCCTCCTTCGCAATACTGCACAAGCTGCTCCCACGCCCGCCAGCTAACATACTCAAACGCCCCCTCACTCCCCCTCTCCCACCAACCTAACCAAATCCCCCTCCTCCCACAACCCAACCAACCCCTCCTCACTCCCCCCAACCACCGGATCCCTCCCCGGCCTCTCCACCCTCCAAACCCTCTCCCTCTCTCCCCTCCCACAATGCTCACCTCCCAAACAAGAATTCCACTCCTGCCCCACGGGATACGCCCCAACCATCGTAAAACCACTCAAAGCCACTTCGCGCAGCACGCTCGCCACATCCTCCCCCTCAACCGCATGCCCATTCCCCGGCGTCAACAGCCCAAACGCCGCCTCAGGCGCCGCATCAAACGTCTTATGCGACACGCCCGCCGGGATGACGAACAAATCGCCCACTTTCGCCTGGATCTCTACACCGCCGTCTTCGTGAGCGGCACCGTGCGTGTTGTCCTCGAGATCTTCCGAGGTGTCTGCGACGCCGAAGCGGATTGTCGCGGTGCCGGAGAGCACGGCCATGCATTCGTGCGCGGTGGCGTGGTAGTGGCTGCGTTGCGTGCGGCCGTAGCGGTAGATCCATTGGGTTTTCCAGGCGTTGGAGGCGAAGAGGGTGTGGGCTGCTGTGGCGGTGGGGTTGGTGAGGAGGGCGGGGTAGTGGAGGAGGGGATAGGGGGAGTTGGGGATTAGGGGGGTGGGGGGAAGGTGGTGGGCGATTGCTTTGGGCATGGTGGTCGGTGTTGGAGATGCGGAATTCTTGTGATCAGGTATATTTGATGCTCTGCTGTAGTGCTGTTCCAAGATAAAGTGCTCGACCTAGCTCTTTCTCCGCATCGGCCGGAGTTGCTGAATCGGGCCGATTTCGGCGCTACCAAGCTGGGAAGGAACTGACCAGAGTGCCTGTGACAATACTTCACGCAGAGTGAATGGTTTGCAGCGAGACTGTAGTCTGTCAATGAGCTTGCTTGCGCCTGCGTATGAGCTCCGCCAAAGGCACCTCATCTTCATCATAGAAGTCGACTTCCTCGTCGACGCCAAAGTCGGCCAGTCTTTCGCCTTCCTTGTTTCGCCAGCCTTCCTCACCAGCATCGTCGTCGCGTCTCGTTGCTGGTTGATCTCCGTCATCTTCGTTATCAGTATCCAGAACTTCATCGTCCTCGATCTCATAGACACGATTCTGACCTCTCTGGTGCATGTCTTCAAGGCGCTCGTGGAATGGTCGCCTGCGGACTACATACTCGCCATCCATGTCCTCATACCGTGCCCTGTCAGCAGCCTGTCGCATCCGGAATGCTTCTGGGTCCATAGACTGAGTGAAGCCATCTCCGTTCAAGGATACTGGGACTGCTTTGGCCATGCGATCTGGATCTACTGGTGGCCATGGCTTGCTCGGATCTGTGCTCGTCAGCGATGCGGAGTTTTTAATAGAACTTGAGTATATTACCATCGATGCCGTTATGTTCAAAGCTCAGGCCACTCTCCACACTTGGACTTCTAGCAAAAGGCCAGAACCACGCGATTGGGTTCCACGCACCCATGCCTTGGCAGATATTGGTCCAGATGCCAACATCCCACGGAAATTCTTGTTGCTCAATCTTGACCCTCTGCCCATCCGGCCCGTGAAGGTAGCCGCCCATCACACGAGCGCGGCGTAGCACAGCCTCATGTCTGTCAACTTCCCAGCCTTCGATGGTCGTCATATTCAAGCACAAGCCCCAGATAGTACGGCCCAGAAGAAGTAACATTGCGAAGAGGAGGAATGAGTTGACGACCACCAACACGAAAAGTAGCGCGAGCTGGTAGATGTTCGGTCCCAGGTACTGCAGACTTTAAGCTTGAGAAGACAGGGTACGATGGGAATGGACATACGCTTGGCAGATTACGTTGCTTCCAGATAATCGCACAACGGGTGTATAGGAAGCTCTCTAGATAAGCTGTATTCGTGACGGCGTAGAAAAGAAAGCGGACGAAATGCGGGAGGGTGATGTGAGAAACGCAGTTCGCTATATATGAATGTCACTACTTACCTTCTTGATTCGAGCGTTACTATGGCAAGCCTACCTGTCCAGACGCAGTGATGGTCCATCTTCATGATACATCTGCATGCCAATCAGACGCAATCAACGCATCAACTCCGGATAATCCAACCGTTTGCAAGTCTTGCAGTGGTGAGCTCTTGGCGGCTTGTACGACTGACACTTTCGGCACCATCGCTGTCTCTGAGTGGCCTTGGCGTCATCCGACGTCCTGATATCCACCATCGAGCGTGACTGCCAGTCGGATGGTATTACACCAGGATCTTTGTAGCATACTCGACACCAGCAGATCAATTGACAAACGACCAACGCGTCAAAAATGTAAGCGTGTCCTTTCTGCAGTGGTCCTGGGTCGATATAGATGAACAGCCATTGTGATGAGATGGCGAGGAACGAAACGAGTGCAAAGCCGAAAGGTGATGCTAGCCGCTGTATCAGTGGGAAGTCCATGTTGGGCAGTGAATGTGAAGGAAAGTATGTGAGGTGGGTACGTACATGGATTTCATCTAGTCAAGAGCACGGGCCCCGCACTTGCGCAACTCGATCTGTGACGAACCCACTGCCAACCCAGATCAACCCTCCAGACACCCCCCTCCACCACCCCGCCGCCGACCCCGCCGCCGCTCCGATCACTCCAGCTGCACGTCGCCAACCTCTCCACTGCGGCGCCTTCGAGGATCCTCATCAATCGCGGGACAAGTTTACGCCTAAAGAGCATACCGGACAAGCAAGATCTTTGCTGGCATAGTCCAGCCTTACACCATGGCGCGCGTGTATGGTGATGTCAATCAGCAGATGCCGCGCGCATATTGGGATTATGACAGTGTCAACATCAGCTGGGGCGTGTTGGAGAATTACGAGGTGGTCCGCAAGATAGGTACATTTGCGCCGGCGCGTGTCTGCCTGTGTGGGCGACAAGGAATCGCTGACAGAGCATGTCTACAGGACGGGGAAAGTACTCGGAAGTGTTCGAAGGCATTAATGTTGTCAACTACCAGAAGTGCGTCATCAAGGTCCTCAAGCCGGTCAAGAAGAAGAAGATAAAGCGCGAGATCAAAATCCTCCAGAACCTCTCAGGCGGGCCCAACATTGTCGCATTACTGGACGTTGTGCGGGACAGCCAGTCCAAGACTCCGAGTTTGATTTTCGAGCATGTCAACAACACAGACTTCCGGACGCTGTACCCAAAGTTCCAGGACATGGACGTGCGATACTACATATACGAGCTACTGAAGGCACTCGACTACTGCCACAGCAAAGGCATCATGCATCGAGACGTCAAGCCGCACAACGTGATGATCGACCACGAGAACCGAAAACTCCGGCTGATAGACTGGGGACTGGCGGAGTTCTACCACGCTGGTACTGAGTACAATGTGCGCGTGGCAAGCAGATACTTCAAGGGTCCAGAGCTGCTTGTCGACTTCCAGGAGTACGACTACAGTCTCGATATGTGGTCATTAGGCGCAATGTTTGCCAGTATGATCTTTAGGAAGGAGCCTTTCTTCCACGGCAACTCGAACAGCGACCAGCTCGTCAAGATTGCCAAGGTTCTTGGCACAGAAGACCTTTTCGACTATCTCGACAAATACGATATCGAGCTGGACGCGCAATACGACGACATCTTAGGTCGATTTCCAAAGAAGACCTGGCATGCGTTCGTCAACTCCGACAACCAGCGATTTGTTTCGAATGATGCGATCGATTTTCTTGATAAGCTGTTGCGATACGACCATCAAGTATGTCGAAGCAAAAGTACGATCGAGAATTTGAAGCTAATCCTCACCACAGGAACGTCTGACAGCCAAAGAAGCAATGGCGCACCAATACTTCACACCAGTGCGTCAGCAAGAAGCAGACCTCCAGAACACCAACAGCGTGCATCAATAGCCGTCATCTGCCCCAAGCTAACAGGAAGCTTGGCAACAGATCCGAGACGCGAACGCAGAGCTGCCAGAGGACTAGCATTCCAATCCCTCTGCAGCAGGGATAGTGGCGGCGTTGGAATTCGTTCTCACAATGGAGAAGAACAAGCGACGCAGTACTCAAGACCTCAAGCCCACAACATTCTCAGGCTTGCTGGTACAGATTCCGGATGCGCTCTTGCGGACGCTGTTGTCGCAGCGAGGAAGGGGCATTGTCACGATTGCGGCGGCGGCGGCGGCGTCGCGTGGAGATGAGTTGGCAGATAGGCTTAGAAGGGAGCTTGACCGGCGTGAAGCAGTCGCAATTGCTGCAGCATGACGAGAATAGATGGCCGCTTGACAGCTTCTATAGAGGCGCATATACGTATATTGCTGGCTTTTTTCGCGAGCTGGGGAGATAGAGAGTATGACAGTCACGCTCATGCGCATGAGATTCGATGCGGGAAGCGAGCGATTCTGCCCATACATCTACATTCCCACCGCCGAGCATGACCAAGTCTGTGAGAAGAACTGCTCAAGAGTTCCTGCTCGCTAACAGAGCATGTGCAAAGACTGATGCGCGGATCAGGAGTGTTTGATGCTATCCAAAAACGTTATGGACGTCAAAGCTGGAAACGAATGCAACTCCACGAGCCTCGAGACCTGCTCAAGGCTCCCTGCCCGCCGACAAAGTGATCGCAACGCAGCTCCAAAAACTGGATGCACTATCCAATTCCAAATACGCACTCGGGTATATTCGAGGCCGTCGTAATATCTATATCGAAAAGCCCAAACCAAACGCAGCATCTCAACTCCCACCCATAAGAGATCATCTACCTATATGCACTCGTCAGCCACTTCGGTGCGTTTCAACAATGAACGAAAGCCGCGTCCACGCACAAAAGTATAGTTACTGCTTGGTCGTCTTAGACTTGTCGGACTTGCGATGATCAACGCCCAAGCCGACAGCCAACGCCTCATGAGCCTGATGATCGCCGAGATATCGCTCCAGCATGTCCATTGATGAAGCATCTTTCTGGCGCTTGCCTGATGCGCCTCTGTTGGTGTCGCGGTTGTGGTGATGGAGGCTTTCTGTGCCGCAGGTCGAGGTGGTCAAGTTGGTGGAGGCGCTGTTGGCTTTTGTCAGTCTTCCTTGCGCGGTCGGAATGACGAGGTATGTACCGTTTGTTGCTGCCACCCGTTCCGCCGCCGGCGTTGCCGCCCTGCTGACTGGTGTGGGTTCTTGCTCTTGGCGAAGCCATGTGGAAGTGTTAAACGTCAATTGACTCAAGAGTTATTTCTGGTGGATAACTATAGTCCTGGACGTCCAGCAATCGAAGTCTGCGCAAACCCATTTTGAGTGCTCGGCACAGCGTTATATATCCTATCCTATCCATTGACGATTGTTTGAGAGCCGATGATCCCCTCGCTGTTGGACCGGTTGGTGCTACGGCTGAGCGTGTATGGCAAGCGTACGGAAGCGGTATTGCACCTTGACCGAGTTGAAGGCCGCTCCAAACCGCGCTGTCCTGTACGACATCGTGAGAAACGCTACCCACCCTGCAATAAGCCGGTCACGAACATGATGTAGCTGTGCTGCCATGCCGCTTCCGCCGTCGATGGTTCGAAGGCTTATCAGCGAGATTCGCATGAATAGTGTGGTCGTACAGGTCTGAGATGCGACCTCGTGCCATCCAGGTTGAAGCGAAGGTGGTGAATTCATACGTGGTCGACCGGGGGTTTGACAGGAGCGAAGCTGCTCGGGCTGCGCGTCTCGTGTCGTCCGGCGCGGACGTCCACTGCTTGCTGCCACGAACCTGTGTGCTTGGCTGACATGCCGACCGGTACCAGAGATCCGCGGCTCGCGTCAAGCATGCCGGCATTGCAGATGCGCAGCATCCGTTCACTCCCCGACGCAGACAAGCGCTGTGATGCTCTTGACCGCTCAATGAGTGGTCTAGCAGGCCTTCCATGGGGCAATGACCGATTTCCATACCATCATGTCGGTCGTGTCTGCGCATCTGCACGCTGCAGCCGCTAGTACAGATCTCGACGGGAGCTCGCTGGTCTCAGTATCCGATGAGGGCGGGGGTTTCGGATGGCTGCATGTCAGCTAGCTGCATTGTGGGAAGGCATCCCGAAACTCCAGTTGACGCAGGATGTCATACGAATCTTGGGATTCTGTTTCGGTGTGCTGATCGATAGGTGCATGGAAGCCAAGACGGCAATAGAGCTGTATAGCGATCCTTGCGGCGAAGGTATTGGCTGGCAGCGAAAGCTCTTGGCGCACGCCGTGTGACTGTAGTGACGCGTTTGACACCTTGGTCGTCCTCGCCTCACGATCAAACAAGCAATGGAATCGCCTCACCGTTAAATGGGCGGTCTGAAAGATTGAACCGATTTTTGGATGTACACCAATGCCAGGGGCATGGCACTCAAATCGTTCACGGCTCATATCCCGCGTGTCGTGCGAACACGTTCTCTGACGCGGCTGACACCGGACGCGTCCCTGTGTTACGAACGATGATCTCAATAATGCTGGCGCTCTCCGGGGATACTTGGCGGACATACCTTACTCGAGCAATGAAATCGAAGCCAGACCATTGGCTTGCGCACCATTGTGACCACGATCGTGCCGAGCATACCCTGCAGGGTCAAGTGTCTCCGGCACTCTCGTGCTTGCCATTCTGCGAGACGGGCTCGGCTCAGGTACATGTAACGGGCTTGTCAGCGCTCCTTGTCCGTATCCAGAGCGTACAGCAGCAGGCCAGAAGGCACGAAGACCACCTCGCGCTGTCGCCGTCAGTACTATCGGTTGCAGCGAGGGATCCCGTGCGTCACAGACCCATATTGCAGCTCGTTCCTGTGTCCGGACATTCGAGAACACTGAAGTCCTCTGCTGTGATCAGGGCGACGTAGGTTTGGAATGGCCTCATGCGATGCACGTGAGAGCCCTGAAGACAATTTCCTGTTTTGATTGACAATGTCGGACTGTATATCATTGACATGACACCGTGCGAGCATCGAAGAGGTGCTAGGAGCTCGAGCGGTGGTAGGGCGTAGATCTATAAGAGTTTAGACCAAAGTTCTAGGCAGACTTCGACGTTTTGAAGGACACCTCATTCAACTTATGTGGGTGGTCGCACCCTTTCGAAAAAGCGAGCCAGCCGCCTCCAGAACTGCATGACGCTCGCATGACACACCGCTCAGAAATGGTTGAACAGACCAGACATGTGTCACTCATCGAACAATATCGCCAGACGTTGACAGTGGTGCCGTGGCCGAAGGCCTTGTCTGAATGTCGATGAATACGCATTACGCCGCCGCAGCTCAAATCTTATATACTCATGTTCCAATACAAATAGCCCCGTGCTTTCCCATTTCACCAAGATCAACAGTGGTATCAATAACAATCAGCGCAGTAAAAAGAGATCAAGAATATTTGTGACCCGCTTGCTTGCAAGACATAGCGCGCAAAAGTGGTATCTCTCGCAAGGACAAAACATAAGGAAATTCCATCTGATCCCGCCCGGAGGTGTTGCTCAGTCACATCAATAGTATGGTCTCGTTCAACGTCTGACGGTAGTGCCGCTACTTTCGATGTTGCCGGTCAGCTCGGCAACACGAGCCTTGATACGTGCAACGCGGGACTCAATGGCTGCTGACTGTTAGCGTTTGCGATCGCTGTGACATATAGGCTGGCACTTACTCTCTTCGCCACTGGTCTCGCCATCATCGGTCTCACGAGTGCTATGCCCCGTCTTTCGACTCTGCATGCTCTGCTCCTCACTGGCCCTTGCAGCTCTTCTCGCGGCGTTGTCGCGGATCTGCGCCCATCTATCTTGAGCTGGCTCCATGCTACGTGGTGGCTGCTGCTGCTCCTCCATGGTGGCCTCGGATTGAACATCATCATCGACATGGCTTGGATGCTCCAGTGGAGTCGAAAAGCCAGGCTCTGCTTCAGGCTGTTCAGGCGCGATGCGGCTGGCTAAGGCAGTATTGTAGTGACGCGACGGAACAGGTGCCGGGGTTGCCTCGTCTCCGGACTTCTCATCATGATGGACGGCTGGAGGTGACACATGGTTTGTCGGGCCCTGGTCGAAGCGAGAGAACTCGTCGTCAGCATTGGCGTCTGACCTTGTATCAACGCGCGACATATCATCAAATTGATTGTGCAAGGCGGTGGGCTCTTGGAAGGTCTCCGGAGCTGGCTGCGGTGCTGAAACCTGAGCAACGGCGGGCTTGTTGACGGGCTTTTTGCGCATGAGCGAAAGCCGACGGCCTAGATTAGTCTCGGACGGAGGTGACAGACTGGCAAGATTGCCGCCAGTTCGTGCTTCGAAAGAGTCGCGGCCCTTGTCCTGCTTTCGGCCGAACAGCTTCTTGAACGCAGAAGCACCCCCGGGCTGCTTCTTCAGCTTTTGCGATTCTGGGCTTGAGGAGGTCATGGCACGGGCTGCAGCAATGGCCGCAGCGTTTGTGGGGCTGGTAGGAGTCTGTGGCTCAGCTTTAGGGACGCTTGAGGCTGGTGCACCTTCCTTTGTCCGCGGGCGCAACGCAGGATGAGCCTGCACGGGCACTGGCTTCCTCTCTACCCTTGCACCCTTTGAGGGCGTGTCAACAGCAAGCTCCTTGTCAAGGGCGCTTGTCGCAGCGGCTGCAGCGACCGGGGAAGCCGTCTCCTCCTCATCCTCATCGTCCGCTTCCTCATCGGCAGCTGGAATATTGATGGATGGTGCGGTCAGGAAGGGCTTCTGATCTTCCGAGGCTGTGGGCAGAGCAGTGGTAGGCTCCTGTTTGGTGTCCGCTTCGGCGCCCGCTGCCACCGGCTCGTCCTTCGGTACTGACGGCAAGTCGCGATCTTGAGCGCTCTCTGAGTGGAATGAAGCTGCCGCAGGCGACAGAGCAGGCGCGGTAGGGCTGGTAAGGCTTGTCGCATCGCCATTGACATTGGTGGAGGAAGCTTTCCTGACCAGATCCTCACGGCTCGCGCCTTTGCCGGCGAATGCGTCGCCTAGATACTGCGCACGGATGGCATGTTTGTCATATGCACTGGCCCATTTCATTGCTGGACTGGCCTCGCTTAGCATACCTGACGTGAGCACGCTGCTAGTCTTAGTGGCAACTGCTTCGTCGTTCCGCCCACGTCTGCCAGTAACTGACGCAACGTCGTCGCCATTATGCTTCCGCGTCAGCGCAGCAGCGGCCGCTTTGATCTTGTTCTGCTGGTCCGGCGCCAAGCCAGGTTTGCTGGGCGTCGTGGACGGTGCGCGTTCTGGAGGAGCAGCTGGAGTGGGGGGCACTTTGTTGGTCTTCTTGTTCCTGCCGCGTTTGGTGAAGCTGAAAAGGCTCTTCTTTGGCACTAGGTACGCGCCTTCTGTTGGGTCAGGGGACGCGCCCTTCACTTGCTCTTCCATGATGAGCCACCGGCCGTTCATGATAGATGTTTCGATCAAAGCACATCGGCCAAAGACTCCCTTTCGATCGGATGGCTCCTCACCAGCCAAGCTTGTCATCCATACCCACCAGAATGCATCATCAAGGTCAACATTCGTCACCGCGGCGAGCTCTCCAGGCGCCAAATTGACGTCTTCTCCCGGTATCGAGTAAGCTGGACTATTTAGCCTGCTTCCGATTGGCGGCAGTACCTTATCGTATGGCAGACTCAAGCTTGATGGTGTCTTTGCTAAATCATCGTCTGTAAATCCAGAGGACAGAAAGTCAGCCCACGAAGGCGTAGTCGGCCTCCCATGATCAGCATTACGTGACCGAGCTTGGGATCGTAGACCGCTTTGCGGACTTCCAGGCCCGGGTTCGGAGGTCTTTAGTGACTTGTCTTCGAGGTCGGAGAAGCCGAGGTTCTGAAATGCATTCCATGACTCCTGCCCTGTCGCCACTACGGGTCCATGTCTTGACAGCGCAGCAGCTGAATTCGTAGATGAGATGGCGTATAGAACGCGCTTGCATTCTTCCGTCAGCGCGTCTAATGGATCTTCGAATTCGGAATACTCTCGTAGAACCTGGTCGCTCTCACGAAACTCAAAATGCTTGGCCCTCCGAAGCAGTGCAAATGGAGTCGGCGATACAGAGTCGACAAGCATGACCACACGTGGCGTTGACCGTTGAAGGAGTGTCGGTGTCTCTGGCGGATACTCGGTTGATGCCAATAATGCCTGCAAAGATCGTGGTATTCTCTCGATCAGGGCGAGTGCTTGCTCCGCTTCTGGTGACAGCGAGCGAAGGTAGGCGAAGAAGAGATGACTCGTTGCATCTGCAGCCGCGGTCCATGATTTGTAGCCGCCTTCGAAGCCTTTGCCGTCGTCAGAATGCTCAAATGCCCACCAGCCCGCCAGTCTGGATAATTTGCGGCCACCCAGCCCATTCATCTTTCCGTGCGCAGCCACAGCAGCCAACACATAGAAGAAATCGAATATAATGCTCTTGCGTGCTTCAGAAGCCGCGCCGATCGGTATGAAGGTGTCGAAAGCATTGCGAGCCAAATTCGACTCCTTTTCGCCGATCTGAAAGCCTTCGTAGACTGGCCAGCTCACAACACCACCTGGAATTCTGCTCCAGCACCACTTGATGATGCTGCAGAGCACAACCGGATCCGTCAGTCGCAGCTCCTGCTGGAGACTAGCGCCTCGATATTGCGAAGAGCCTTCGCTGTTGGCTTGGTAGAAGTTGCGGATGAATGATCGGGCGCCACTTGGATCTGAGTCCGGTCGGAAGGGCAAGAGGAGAAAAGGTGAGTCAAGGGCCTCAGCTAAGGAATGTCAGTCTATTGCTTCAGCAAGCAACTTGCAGTCACTCTCGCATCCCCGGCAAAGGCCATCTTAACAGCATGTGCATGTTATGGATCTTACCTCTCGACTTCATCTCCACTGTACACGCATGGATGAGCTCCTGCACCTCTTCCAAAACCACCGTCTTGCTCTGCCATGAGGTTTCATACCGCGGCTTGCGCGGTGCTGCAGGCTTGCCGTTGGTTACGGCTGTCTGTTCCTTGCCTTTCGCCGGCTGCGCTCCCTTGCTCTTGAACCGAGAGAACAACGGCATCTTGCTGTCCTTCCTGTTCCGTGTCGTGGTATACGTAGGGCAAGTGCGGACAGCTGTTCGCGGTGTATAGGTTCGTCGAGGCGCAGTCGCGGGAAGGCCGTTGAAGGGACATCAATCGTAAGAGCAGATTCGCGGCCGCACGTGAGCTCGACAGATGCAGAGCCGAAGAATCCAATGGCTCGAAGGCGCGTCACGTCGCGTCGCTGAGAATTATCTCGCCGCTCCTATTACCTATGGCGATCACGGGGCCAGCTCTCTCGTACCAGGTACGGCGGCTATTATGCTGGCAAAACGACAATAACGAGACCGTGCCACATGCGCACGACAAGAGGTACTACGAGAAATGAATGACTGAGGTTGGCACGGCCAGAGATCAGCAGCAAAGCAGGTAGACAGATGATTAGAGTGGATAATTACAGGGGTCGTCCGTGCCCTCCAATTCCTCCGAACCTTGTCATCGATAAACTACTTGTCCACGGTGTCGCTAATCACGCCGTCTTGCCGCACGCATTGCCAGCGCACCATTCATATCTTGCCATATGCGTTCGCCACATAGCAGGCAGCAGCTTGGACATGTTTCCAAAAACGGCCACAAAACTTGCTAACCACGCGTCGAGGCGTCAAATGGCGGGTAAGCTCCAGGGTCATTCACTTGAAATGGTGGTGGGGCAGTGCTTCTAAGTTCGGAAACCGCGTGCAGATGAGATCTCACGTGCAAATCCCTTGATGGTGTTCCTTTGATGCATACTCCGTACCACGATGTAGGTACAGATCACGATGGGGAGATGTGGCAGTGTGGACACTGAAGACCTTCACCAGAAAGCACGAGTACAGGTGGCCCGTCGCGCGGTCGTGTTCGGGTGCAATGAAGCGTTCGCCAATCGTGTTCCACAGTGCTGCGACCCGACAATCTCCCGGGGTCATCAGATCCTTGCACGAAATGATACCTGGGCATGGGCCCCGAGAAAGGAAGGCACGCAAATGCGAGCGCTTCCGTGAACAACTGCAATGACTTGCAACAGAAGAAGGAGGTACTTCGTAGTGGCTGATCAATCTTCTTACATGCAGCCTACGTCCATGGCGCATTGCGACCTCCCGTACCACAAACAAAGACCGAGGCTAGCGCAGGAGATGTCGTCATGTAGTCTCAATGGTTACATGTATACGTATGCATGCAGGCACACGATGTAGGTACCATAGCACCGCATGTACATCTTTGGCCGTGTGAGTCGCGCTGCTGTTCAAGCCAGAGTACCGCAACACATCCGGCCCAAGCCGCATAGAATCGTCCAAGCAAGCAAGAAATCATTCAGCTCCACTGCCGTCAAGATGGTCAAAGACGATGAGACAATTATCCAGTAAGCAATAGTGCCAATCGAAGTTCGATGTTTGACTGACTTCGATCCTAGAGAATGGAATGAGCTCGTCAACATGACCCCCGACGAGCTCACCGAGTGGCTCGGCAGCGAGGAGTCCGCTGGCGCTGGGTGGGATAAGGACGATGGCTCTGGGGAGACCATTGGGCACGAAAGGTATGATCCAGCGGTCTCCGTGCCAGGCCAACAGCTGACAAACGCATACAGCGGCCGCAAGATCATCGAGATCTTGAAGAAGAACCCGAAGAAAGACCCTAAGAAGTACGATGAGGATGACATCCCGCACATGCGTAAGGTGGTGGCATACAACAAACGCCACCTGGCTCAGGAGGGCAAGGCGAAGCAGGATCCCAACAGCAAGAGCGCCAAGTCGCTCAAGAACTGGGGCCATGATCCGCAGAAGTCGTAGGTATCATATGCTCACATAAAACGTACTTTGATGGTCCTCACCACCATCAACACCCCTGATCCAACATTTGATGCAGTGACTGGCCCGTCACCGTCTTCTCCCATACCCCGCCATCCACATCTCGTCAAACGCCCGCCACCATCACTCTCACCAGCATCACCACCTCAACCTCACCCTCACCCCCGTCTCACCCCCATCTATCAACGCCACCGCCCGCCGCCGTCACGTCACGCAGGACAAAGTGAAGAAGACTTACCTATTTGACCCATCATCGCCGACATCGCCGTCACGCCCATCATCACCTTTACCCCTACGTGCCTTCCTCCTTTTGGTGTCGTTGACCCTCAATTTAGCAATTATCTCAGCCGAAGGCGCACCCACAGATCGAACACCATACAACAGCGCCTGCTGGATGAGGTCGCAATATTCGCCAATGGGCTTGATCGGTGATCCAGTATTAGGATCTACGGTGCGTTGGGCTGTGGGCACTTTAGTGGGAGGCGGCGTCGTGAACCGAGGGAATCGGCTCACCTGGGTGGTGGTGATGGATTGTGGCTCAGACTGCATGCCGGCCGGGAAGGAGAATGGCTGGACCGATTGCCTGGGTTGGTCGAGGCTTGCCATGTCTGTCGATTGGGCTTGGCGACGCTTGAGGTCCTGCATCATGTCCATGAGCGAGCGGGGACAGCTAGGCGCACGTGGCTGCGCCTCAGGCATGCCTTGGAATGGTCTGCTCGGCTTGAGAGGAGGACCAAAAACATCGTCAGAGGTGTCAGACTTCCATGGTGAGAGCGTGTCCGACTTCTGCGGTGATGGAGTGCCGTGGGAGCTCATCGAACGCTCGCTTTCGGCGTAGTCGATCTTGTTGCGCACACGCTCGCTGCGGCGAACAGACTCAGGCTTCGAAGGCGTTTTCTTCTGCTTCTTCCTGGCTGCTTGCTCTGAGTGTACAGGGCTTTGATGTGCAGCGTTGCCAAGCCCGAAGTTCAGATCGTGGTGACTCACGGGTCTCTTTAGTGGCGGAGGCTGCATGGCGGAGGTCTGCATGCTCGGCGAGGAGGTCTTGCCCCTTTGATTAGGCGCGACGTCCGCCTCTCGAAGAGGTCGAGAAGGCTGGAAGGCGAAATTTGGAGGCTGCAGAGCGAAGCGTGGAGGCCGCGATGCGAATTGTGG
Organism: Teratosphaeria nubilosa; assembly: GCA_010093825.1. Classification (NCBI taxonomy): domain Eukaryota; kingdom Fungi; phylum Ascomycota; class Dothideomycetes; order Mycosphaerellales; family Teratosphaeriaceae; genus Teratosphaeria; species Teratosphaeria nubilosa. Next base: position 99,435 of record ML995864.1, read on the forward strand.
CGGCTGGAAGGCAGTCTGCGGCGGCTGGAAGGCAGTCTGTGGAGGCTGAAAGGCAGTCTGTGGAGGCTGAAGGGCAGTCTGTGGAGTCTGAAAGGCAGTCTGTGGAGGCTGGAAGACCATGCCAGGAGCCTGTGGGCCCATGGGAGCGGATGGCACGACCGGACCACTGTTGAGTGCGACATATGGCCGCGTCGTATACATGTGCTGCCACAATGCCAATTTCTCCGCGGCGTTGAGCTCCGTAGGCTGAGCAGGCAATGGCATGGGCTCGCAAAGCTTCGTCGGGCCGTGGATGAAGCGGTTCGGCAGCTCGTAGGCGGCAACGGGCTGATGTTGCGCTCGAAATGCGAGGTATTCGGCGCCATCTTTGAGTATTGCGAGTGCGTCTTGCTTGGCCATCATGGCATTGATGAACATCTCCCGCTGCACCTTGTATGTCTTCAGCTCGTAGGTGCTCCACAGTAGGCCTGTGTCGGTATTGACGCCTGCAAGAAATGCAGCTCTGCGGCCCTTGTATACCTGCGGTATGTCAGTGACCCCAAGAACTCACCTGAGTAACATGCTTGGAAGCGTCGATCGAGGCAGATAAGAGGCAAAAGGAATATGCGGAAAACCTTACCAATTCGTCAAGTCGACTGCGAGCTTCGTTGAGAACCCCATTTGCTTTGAGAATAGTTTCGTGATGTGAGTCCAAGATCTTGCCCGCCTCAGTCTGGCCGCAGTACCAGCCCGGTCCACCGCAGAACGTGGGTAGTGCTGATCCAGGGACCCTCTCGTAGTCCTGGCATGCGTGTACCATCCAAAACGGACTGTCAATGCCAAGGGCGTGCTCGCACAACACTTCGGCGGCACTGGCACCGTGGCCGCACTGGAAGTAGTGGAAGATTTGCTTGCACATCTTCAGAGTGTCGCGTACTCGATGGAAACGAGTCTTGAGCGTTAGTGTTGCAGTATGTTAGCAATGCGTACCAAGTGCGAGCAATGGCTCGGAGCAAACCCCTTTTCTCCTCTAGAACCGTATCAGGTTGAATGATGCGGTGCTGGATGTTTGTGGATGTTTGTGGATGGTGGAGGAGGGGATTTGCAGAGGCGATGCGAAGGTCCTCTGGATGTTGATATTTGCAGCACCGCGCGAAGTGGGTCCTTTGCGCGCTAGAGTGATACCTTGTGGACGAGTCAAGCTCTGTCGCCCCGACAACATCTGTCAGCCAGAAATGGGATCCCCTTGGATCTATACTATTTGTGCTGACGGAGGTCGAGCGAGAGTGCAGCACGCAAACGGCGGGATACTGGCTCACGCAATTGCCTGTGAACGAATATGGGCATACACTCGAGAAGTTTCAGGGTCGCACCTTCCTCTTCCAGATCATCAAGGGCTGTGGCTGGCTCCACCTCGATTCCAGCCTACTGCAAGCACTGGTGAGCGCCACCAGTCACTCAAGGCCGACATGTGCCGTCAAAACTGCGTCCAGCCCTCTGCACTATCGGCTCGTCTGGGTCGTTCGTGGTCAATGGTGAAGCCTCAAGCGTGAACGTGGCAACGCGCAAAGTCCAAGACTCCCCAAAAGCCATCAAATGTCAGATGTATACGGCGATGCGCTCTCAAGTACGATTCAACAGAGCCACGGACACGAAGTGGAACGGTCGTCGATACGTCCGCTCGAGCTCGTCCGGGTAGATCAGCTCGACATATGATCTGAGGTATCGACCTACGACTGTCCGTCGTCGCAGCTCGCTGGCGCTTAGCTGCCCTCGTACTTGATATTCGATATAAGAGCTTGGCGCGCGGGTCCTGGATAGAAGCCGGCTCCCCACCTTCATGTGAGGAGGGTAGGTTTATCGTGCAAGAAAAGTGTACCGCCAGACAATAGTTTCTGCTAAACAAAAGATGCGCTCTAAGTCGAAACCTTTTTTTATGAATGCTTGCTGGTAGCACACCACGATCATGGCCCGAACTATGATCACAGGGTGCCTGATGGCATAGTTCAGCAGGTACGAGTTTTGCTGTATGCTCAGGCACACCACATCCAGCAATCTGGTGCAGCGTCACGTTCCGTCCTAGTGCGGTGTCTGCTGATGAAGAGCGTGCGGCGGGCAGCTGTGGCATATTGGTGTCACACAGACGTCTATATCGACGTGGTTCGAGCGGGCAATTTACTGCTGTGTTATGCCCGCATTCCACAGCAGCAATCCGGCTTGCTGTGCGCGGCAGTCGTCTACAATTCTGCAGAGTTTAGATACAACCACATTCTAGCGAAGGTAGCCATTAACCACAGAACAGGAACATAATAGCAGCAAGTCGTGCAGAACAATGCCTGGAAGCTGAAGTCTGAAGAAGCGCATTCTTGGCAGTCTAACGGTCGGCACTCCCTTGATAGGCTGCAGGGAAAGTGAGTTCGCAAGGTGTCGCAGAAGTCAAATAGCACAGTCTGGCGAAACAAGGTGTGCGGCGACAGGCAAGCACCCTGGCGACCCCAGATATTCAATAATATACTTTCTGAACTTCTTTCGCGACACACATTTACACAGATCAGCAGTTAAAAAGTTGAGAAAGATACCTCGGAGAATATAGCTCCCAAAAGCCGGCTCCAAATCCACGTTGCCGGAGGCCAACGCTCACGGATATGTGGGTCCCGAACTGGTGGAAGTTTGGAACGGACAATCGGGTTTTCGTTCAGCCTGCACCTTCGTTCGAGCAGCGGTCATGGACTTTGTTGTATAACGCTGCGACTGCAGCTACCTGATGTTCTGTTTTCTATCACAACTGTAGCAGCAGGCAAGCACTCCGATCGCTGTCTCCTTCTCTCTTATCCCTCACTGCTGCTGAGTGTTGACGTCATGCTTGTTTACTGCTGATATCTCGTAATTTCTGAACGGCTTCTGCAAACGCGCCGAGGCATCACTTGTTGCAGGCCCAGGGTGCCAGCACATTTCTACGCGACAGTACTATCCACGACAGATCCAGGTGATGGCGACCAACGCCGAGATGCGCCAGCACGAAGTGCAGCAAGAGGAGGTGTCAGCAGAGCGACCAAAAACACAAACAACACAAACCGACGACCTACCGCCCAACTTGAATGTCCCCAACTCCCGTGCCTCTAGCGATGACACCGCTATTGGCGACATCGAGAAAGGCGATGTCCAAAGGGATGGGCAACAGCAAGATGGACATCAACCCGACGAACCGCCCCAGCGCTCCAAGGGCAAGATCGCCGTCATCATGTTCGCGCTCATGATGGCAGTGTTCCTCGCCGCACTGGACGTCACGATCATTACGACCGCTCTTCCAACAATCAGCGAGCACTTCCATTCCACGGCGGGTTACACATGGATCGGTTCGGCCTTCTTGCTTGCCAACTCGGCCAGTATTCCTAGTTGGGGCAAAGTGTCTGATATCTTCGGCCGCAAGCCCATGTTATTGCTAGCGAACGTCATCTTTCTGATCGGATCTCTCGTTGCGGGTCTGTCGAACAGCATCGGTATGCTGATCGCTGCGCGAGCAATCCAAGGTATCGGAGGTGGAGGTCTGGTGATTCTGGTCAACATCACGATTGGCGACTTGTTCAGCTTGCGAAGCAGAGGCGCATTCTATGGCTTGATTGGCGCAGTCTGGGCCATTGCCTCGGCGATCGGTCCTGTGATCGGAGGAGCCTTCACTGAGAAGGTCACTTGGCGTTGGTGTTTCTACGTCAACCTGCCACTGGACGGCTGTGCCCTCTTGATTCTGTTCTTCTTCCTTGACGTCAAGACGCCGAAAACCAACATTCTGGAGGGCCTGAAAGCCATCGACTGGGTTGGCTCATTCCTCGTTGTAGGCGGGACCCTCATGCTCCTCTTCGGTCTGCAATATGGTGGTGTAACATACCCCTGGGACTCCGCGACGGTGATCTGTCTTCTGGTATTTGGCGCCGTCACATTCGGTCTCTTCTTCTTCTGGGAGTACAACTACGCCAAGTTCCCAGTGATGCCCATGCAACTGTTCGACAAGGTCACCAATATCGGCACCCTTGGCGTCGTATTCTTCCACGGCTTTGTTTTTATTGCCGGATCATACTACCTGCCGCTGTACTTCCAGGCCATCCTCGGCGCCACGCCTATCCTCTCCGGTGTATATCTTCTCCCAACCGCATTGAGCTTGGCATTCACATCGATCGGCACCGGTGTCTTCATCCGCAAGACCGGAATGTTCTTGCCGCCCATGTACTTCGGCATGATCATGATGGTAGCAGGTTACGGCGCATTCATCGACCTCAGCGCGCACTCCGGCTGGGGCAAGATCATCGGGTTCCAGATCATTGCTGGTCTCGGCATAGGCCCAATCTTCCAGTCCCCAATCATTGCGCTGCAAGCTCACGTCAACCCTCGCGATATCGGCACAGCGACCGCGACCCTGGGCTTTGTCAGGCAGTTGGCAACCGCCACAAGTGTGGTAATCGGAGAGGTGGTGTTCCAGAACCACATGAAGAAGTACAGTGCGCAATTGACGCAGGTGCTCGGACCACAACTCGCGAAGCAACTTGGAGGCGGATCTGCGGGCGCGAATGTCGATATCATCGACGGACTGTCTACCAGCGAGAAGTCTGTCGTGCGGGAGGACTTCGCAAAATCCCTATCGACCATGTGGATCATGTATTGCGCTTTCGCAGCGGCGGGAGTATTCTGCGTCCTGTTCGTGCGAAAGAAGGTCTTGTCCAGACAGCACGAGGAGACCAAGACTGGTAAGTAACCAAACACATCACCGCGGTCAAGGCTGCTGGCTAACCACGCAACTTTACAGGCCTTGAAGCCGAAAAAGCCAACGCAGCCGAACGCGCAGCAGAGCGAGAATCCAAACGCGAATCCAAGCGCCAATTCCGCATCGCAAAAAGCGAATCCAAAGCCTCTCTCGCCACCTCCGGCACCGATTCGCGCCCGCACTCGCGTTGGGGCACCAGCAGTTCCAGACCCCAATCAGGCGTCAGTGGACAGTCCTCAGGGATCTACGATAATGCGGCCCCACCCGTCCCGACACTATCAAGTGACCGGGTCAACGAGCTCAATGCGGAGCGGAGAAAGGAGCATCAGGTGCAAACTCTTAGTAGACTGGAGAGTGGCGTGGCTAGCTAGAAGCAGTCGTTTTCGGAGAATGTTGATCTTGGTTACGAGGTTGATGAAGAGGGGTTTCCGTTGCAGGATTTGACGGCGCAGGATACTGCAAAAGGTGCAGGAGGCAAGGGTAAAGGCAAAGCGAAGAGTAGGCGAAGGAAGGGCTATCGCGAGAGGTCGTCTGGTTGAAAAAGTGCTTTGGAGGCTGGGCTTTTGCCTGGAGCCTCGATCTCTTGGAGCCTGTTTCTGCTTTTGAGCGGAGGCGGCAAGCACACGACAGAACCCTCGGCGTCGAATCGCTTGTATACGGAAAATCCCAATCATTTCAACCCCAACTCCCGAATCCTCTTATCCAAATCCTTAACCCACCCCTCCACCACCCTCCCATTCCTCCCATTCGCCTCTTCCGCCCTCTCCACAGCCTCCTCGACACTCTCCAACCCCTCCCTCCACATCTTGAGCTCCTTCTCCATCTCCGCCTGCCGCTTCTCCACATCCTCGAGATCGCTCACCGCGTTCGCGGCCGTCGTGTGTAAAGTCCTCAGACTCCGCAGCCTTGCAAGCAACGGTGGGACTGTAGGTTGAAGCGACAGCAGGGAAGGGAGTAAGGTGTACAATTGCTCCAATTTCGCTTTGTCCTCGGCGGAAATACCATCTTCGCCTTCAGACAAACTCTCTGCATCCCGTCGCAGCGCCGAGATCCTCGAGCTCGCGGCTTCCAGGTTCGTGAGACTGGTTGCGGAGACGAGCGCAGATAGTTGTTGGTCGAGCGTCACGAGACTAGGCAGGAGAGGCGTTGCAACTGCTGCATCACCCGCCATGGTAGCTGCGTCCAGACTCGAGAGGCCAAGTGCTTGTTCCAGAGCATGTATTCGGCCATCAAAGTCCGCGACTCTCGATAATGTCTGCTCGTCTGTGATTTCTGCATCGTTGGAACCTTCTACAGGCCATTGGCCAGGCGTACTGCTGCGCCCTTGCAGCTTCGGTCTCTCCTGCTTCTGCTTTTGCGCGGACGAAAGAGTCTCGAGGTCCACCAGCAATTTGCCCAGCTCATCAATGTTTCTCGCAGACTCATCCTGCCTCTCTGCCTCGTCTCTGCACTCATCAATCTCCCTCTTCAACCTCGCGATCCTAGTACTCAGCCCTTCGGCGTTCCCAGCTCCCCGTGACTTGAGACTGTATCCCCTCCGGCCACCATCAACTCGATCCCCAAGGTCGACACCTCGCCCGCCCACTCGCGCTCCATCAAATCTACTCCTTGCCCTCTGCGGGTATAGCCTTCGTCGCAAGACGCCGTTAGTCTCCTCATCGTCTTCGTCGTCCTCTTCGCTGCTCTGGGAGGACTCAGGTGCCGAGCGTGGTGATGTCTGTTCGGTCAATACGGTGGTGTTGCTGTCGTCGGTCAGGTCGGGAGTCTCGTAGACATCTGGCGCGGTGTCGTAGCCTGGCAGGGCAGCGAGGCGAGATGTCTCCGCCATGTCCTAACTTATTGTGTGCAATGTTAGAAGTGTTGTCATGTAGAAGGCTGCATGTTAGAAGCTCCAAGTGGAAGAAGCGAGACATTCGGTGGTCGGTGCGCCACGCGACGCGCTCTCACGTGTCAAATGTAATGAAGACGACAGCAAAAAATGGATCGAAAACATTACGCTCATCTGGCGCTCGAACGTTCACCGTGACTAAGTACTAAGCAATCATTTCAACTTAATCCCACATAGCGCCACTATGAAGGCATCGGCATAAAATCGCATACCCCGTCCGGATTTCCAGACAAATCACTCAACTTGCTGTCACATCATCTCTGAAGGTCTCCAGCATCTGCCAGCCCACAGAAAAGGATCCAGAAAGACATCCTAAGTCTTCGGCCTCTTCGCGTCGCCTCCGCCATGATACCCATCATCCTCGTTCTGCCGTTTCCTATCTTCCTCTCTCCATCCCTGTCCGTTGCTCACTACTGGCGTTTGAAAATTCAGAGGCGAAGGCAGCATGTTGCCGTCTCCGGATCTCCCAAAGCCCCACTCTGGATAGAATGTGCTTGGTGAAGGTAGTAGATTATCTGACATGAATCTGCTAGGTAATGCGGAAATCGGCGTCTCAATGTGCTCCCGGTTCATCGCGTGCGGGTTTGTGCTCATGGGGGGCGCAGGCCTAGCAAACGGATTTGGTGGACCTTGCGCTCCTGCAGATAGCAGTGTGCCGGCACTTGGTGAGGGCGGTGGTAGTACCACACCGTGTGACGGCCCTTGCTGTTGCTGCTGTTGCTGCTGCAGCCCTGTCGTTAGCTGACTAGCACTGCTCTCGTCCGGGGCCGATGCAGTTCCTCCTTCGTCACCAGACTGCTCGCTAGGAATTTGCACTTTCAATCTCGGACGTTTGGCATCTGATTGATTGGTATTTTGCCGAGTTGGTGGAGCTGGGGGAGGTACACTGGCAGTATTCGCTGCTCGGTTCGGAGGCTGAGGGGATGGCATGGGGTTCGGCCCTGGACCTGGCGATGAACCATTCAGCCTGAATTCCCGCTGTCTTTGCATCGCCGCGACGTCGATCGATTGCGACCTCGGCGCGCCGTCTTCCAGCTTGATGGCCGGATCTGATCGAAACCCTTCCGCGTTGCTTGTTGCACCCCAATGCTGTGACAACATGGACCTGCTATCGTCTATCGGTGTGAAGATGATGTGCTGCTTCGCATGAGCCGGAAGGGGTTTCGGTTGTGGCATTCGCGGGCTGGAGAACGATTGCTGTGGAGGCTGTGGCGAAGACGTTGGTCCTCCAGTCCCTTGCTGAAGCTGCGGTGATGCATGTGGCGAAGGATGAGGCCGTGCCTGAGGCGGCTGCAGGTGTTCTGTCGCCGGATTGCGCGCTATATTCGCGTGTGCCGGTGGTTGAGGAAATGCTGGAGGCATAGATTGTCGTCTGTCACCTCCCATATAAGCCTGCTGGATCTGTTGAACACTAGGCGCCGGCGCCTGTGGAAAGGGAGTCGGGTAAGTCGAGCCAGGCGGTCTACCTTGCATCTGCGCCGCTTGCTGCGGGTTATAGAAGGGAGGGTTGGGCGTGTATGCGTAGCTCGGCTGCTGAGCGAGGCCCTGTGTCTGCTGTAGATGCGGCGGTACCAAATTCGAGCTCGTCCTGCGAATATGTCCAGGATGCTGTGAGGTGCGCGACGAGGGTCGCGACAGCGTTACACCGGGTGGTAGCGGCGAAGGTCCCCTCACGAACTGCGGCACAGCTCCGTTGTGCATGGGCGGTGAAGCATTAGGCGTCCCATGCCTCACGTTCTGGAATCCAGGGTGGTTTGCCATTTGCGCATGCTGCTGCTGCATAATCGCTGCCGCTGCCTGTTCTCCGCCCGGCGCCGGGGTCCCTCTCTCTTCGCCTCCCTCGTCCCCAGCGTCCTCGTCATCGTCATCGTCTCCTCCCCCCTTGTCCGCAAAGTCCGCAGGGCCTTTGTGTTCATGCGCGCCGCCATAGTACTGGAACCGGCCAATGATTTCGTTGATGTCTGATGACGAGTACTCGTACAGCTTCTTATTGTGCCCAAAGATCACGACGGCGACATCGACGGAACAGAGGACGGAGAGCTCGTGCGCTTTCTTGAAGAGACCGCCTTTGCGCTTGAGGAAGGTGACCGACCTGTCCTGGCCATTAGCGGCATTGCTCCCATGGTGACGGCGGCGGTGGCAGCCTACCTGTTCCTGTCATCGCGGATCGGCTTGATCTAGCATCGTCGTCAGCTCAGACACGCGACGACAGCGACCTCGCCAAGCTTACCTCAATCTTCCTCCTTCCCATGACTATTCTTATCCGCCTTGCAACACTATTTTATTTTTGCCCAGACCCACTGGCGCTACCGAATCCGTCGTCTGGCGCAGAATCCAAGCTCGCTCCGACTCGAGAAACGCGCGGGCAGAATGAACGAAGCGAAACAACAGATGGGCGGGCACTGCGCGCTCCGCGCCAGATAGACGGGCGCGTATGGATCGCAATGAGAGCAAGAATACTACAATGCGAAGTGATCGACCCCGCGTTTTTCTGAAGAAGTTAATAAGGCGCAGAAGTAGATCAGTGTCATGAGGTAGGTTTATAAAAATAGAGCAGAAGCAGGCCGTCCTCTGCTCTAGGTCTTAATAAAGAGTTGCTGTGGCTGAAACGTCAACCCAGCATTGTGGGCCGTGGCTAGTGACAGCTTACATCTACCTAGGCACCTCATGTATGGAGGATGCACCTCGCGGTCGCTGCATGATCGCACTACGATGCTCACTGTCACTTTGGAAGTAACATGAAACATAGCCTTTCGAGTAATCATCTCATGATGTTGGTTGACGTTCGCATACTATGCTATCGATGCCCTTCCTAGGTCATGCTTGGTCGTGCTACTACTCTCTGACTCGTGCATGGCCTCTTCTGCGTGACAATGGCCTTACACATGCACAGCTATCGTGTTCTGCGTTCACGTCCCTCTTTCATGTCATGGTCGCCTGTCGTAGTACTTCATAGGGTGTGCTAGCTCTGTTTCTTGCGGGCAACAGGATTTGCTCCTCAGCTGTTGACATCAAAGGCTCCACCTGATCGTCTCGCGCACAGCAGTTTTCAGGTATCGCTGTTGCCCACCTAGCTGGTTGCTGTGAGTTCCAGGCATGTGGCGTCTGTGCGGTCGTTCGTGCACAGGTCCGTCCCGAGGCATCATGGATGGTTCGCAGCAGGTATATATGCTTGTTCCCACAACACTTCATTTCTGCTTAAGAATTTCTTCACCAGAGTCATCAGCAAGGTCCTAGTATAGTCCCGTATCCGTCTGCGCAGAGATAGAGTTGAACAGGAAGAGAGATTGCGCACCTGTCAGGAACTCCTCACTGCAGCACAAATCAGCTCGCGATTAAACGGTCCCAAGAGTGATCGCAGCACTTACAAGCTCAGCGTGATATATCCATCTCGATCCGAATCGTACTTCTTGAACACATCTGTCATTCGCTTCAAGGATATGCACGCCTGCACGAACAGGTCGAACGACAGCACCTTTTCCCTTTGCGCCTCATCACCCCGTCCTCTCGAATGACTTTTGGCATACGTCGAGAAGAGCAAGTGCACGAATTGCGGACTCAACCTGTAGCCAAAGGCTACCAATGCGTCCTCAAACTCATGCAGGCTGATGTTGCCTGACCGGTCGGTGTCGAATCGATCAAACAATCCTCTCCATGCAGCCAGAAACCCCCAAAGGCCGCAGAACTCATCGAAATTGATTGTGCCACTGCGATCGGTGTCGAACATGCGAATCATCATCTTGACTGTATGGGGGTCGAATGCAGTATAGTCGCCATTGACCAGAGCTCGTCGCAGCTCCTCTTCGCTCAGTTGACCCGAGCGATCCTTGTCCACCTGCAAGAACAACGGCCATAATGCATCTCTGTCGTTGCCATCCCGTGGCGGCGCGACTGTTGGCGGTCGCTGATGATCTGGAATCGGGGGTCGATTATGGTAGCCTTGCGGGGGTGGGCCTTGACCGTAGTTCTGTGGCGGTGGAGAAGTGTAGTCGTTCCGTGGTGGCGGTGGTGCTTGTTGCTGCCCATACCCTTGGGCGTACCTGGGTGGCTGTGGCTGTTGTCCATAGCTGTCATATCTTGAAGACTGGTTTCTACTGTAGTCGTTGTATCCCTGATTTTGTGATTGAGGAGGACCAGATGATCCATATGCGCCGGGTACTGGTCCTGGAGACTGATATCCTTGGCCCTGCTGCTGCCTCCCATATCGGTCGTCTTGCAGTCTCAAATTCGATACCTGTGGTGGTGGCGGAGGGACAGGTTTATTGGACGTCGATCCTGCGTGAGGTCGTGGGGGTGGCGCGCTTGAGGTCTGCTGGCTACCGCCCATTATCTGTGCGGCCTGCTCCGGCTCTGCGTGTCTAGTCCCATACTTTGTCAGGTCTCTGCCTCGAAACGCATAGACTGTCATTCGTACTCTTGCGTCGGTTGTTGAAACAAGGAATGTACAGGAGTACAAGAAGAAGGGAAGACGTACGCCGGCAGAGCATCCGGGTTGTAGCCACGATTGTACGCCATGTCGCTGCCGGTCCCGTTACACCGTAGCCAGCCGCACTGGTATTCTGTTTCTAGAAGGTGCGCAAGCCCACTGGCCAATAATCGAGTCTATTCTTGGAGATCCGAGTTGCCGCGTTGCCAATACGTGCTCTTCCCTACGCGATTACGAGAGCGTCGCACAGTGACAGCGTGTACGTAATATGCTAGCGCCGAGTCACTCTGGGATGCCGAAAGGGCGCTCTGGTATTGACGTTCGACCCGGCTCGACGCAACTTTGTAGGCTGCGTGTTCGTGTGCGCACAGGGTGTAAGTACAAAAAGGAGAAGAGTTTACGGCTGCTAAGACGCGGCGAGGACGTATATGAAGTCTCAGCCGTCGACGCGCCAGTGTACGCTCAGCCTCGAAAGCAAACAACCACTCTACTACGCTCGCAAGCAAACCCTCGCTACATGTAATCCCATCCCGCATGACGTCTGCCAAATCACGTGGCGCTTATTCTATTTTCAGCCTCCGTGTTTACGAGCCATTGTGGCAACAGTGCCCCGCGAACATCCTTCGAACTTTCGAAGCCATCCAATGTCAATACCTACCTAAGATAAACGTTACAACGAGCCGGCTAGCAACAGTCTGTCTCATGCAACTTGGAAGGGTTCGACGAGTACCAACACGTTGGTCATGGACTGCTGCTCAGTGCGAAATCAGACCCCGCCAACGAGGCCTTCAAATAGACAATAATGGAATGATGACTTGAAGTTCCTACACTGCTGAAATTCTTGTTTGACCAAGCGGTCGTCAAGCTGATATAGTGCACTCAACGCTATCCGTGGCCAAGACCGAGTTATCAGTTAGCCGGCGAGCACTTCGCTGGTAGTCGTTGTTCTACCGTCATTGATGAGGAAACTTGACGCCTACCAGCCTCTCGCCATCAACATCGAATGCCTCTACGAACATTTCAGCCTTTCCTTGCCCCTTCGCCACCTTGAACACCTTCGACTTTCCCACTTCCTCCACGGCGTTTACCACGTCCTTGTACCCCTCTGGCCACTGCACATCCGCCCCGTTGACTTCCTCTGCCCGCACAGGTCCTGAGGGATACAGTGACCTGATGACCAGATCTTCGAATTGCTTGTCACTGGGAAATTTGTCGGCGCCCAAGGCTTGCTGATTCGTATTCAGCTGGTCCAGTGACAAGACAAATGGTTCAAACGGTGCGTGTATTTTGGCGAGCGCTGGTGGGATTTGGTCGATGCTTGGATCTGAGATGACAGGATCGTGCTGAGGTGGTTGTGGCTCCTTAGGATCTGTGTTCAGCGGCTGCGTGCCAGTAGCCTTCTCTGCAGCGGCCAAAGTGGGATTGTCGCCAGCCATATTGTTGGTCGGGGGCTCATCCGGGTGGGAAAAATCAGTTCAGACCGTTTTATTGTGTGAGGCTAAGGCCATCAGGCCTTGGAGGACAGTCAACTACGGAGGTACATGTACATGTAGTTCTGCAGTATTGGTGACATCATGCAGCGTAATGGGGCAAGGTACCTGGACATCCAGTGTAGGTACATGTACATATTTGATGCCAGATGGTCCTCTGAGGTCCCTCGGTGAGCACCTCAGGAGAGAACGACATCTGATGTTCGTCGACACTGGAGTGAGCACAGTTGACAAATGCATGGTTACCCGTCTCAGCTCGGCCTCCGATCAGCGAAGAGCCTGAGGTGGACAGACATTCCGCTACCAGTGTATTCGGCTCGATCGCCATCGCCTCAATATTCCGAGTCGATGAGGCAACATGGAGCTGGCGGAACTTATAAGATAATAACCATCATGCAGAATGGCCCAGCAAAGTGCGCCGGAGGTTTTGACACGCCGGCGAGTATTTGCGCAGGGCGAGCTTGCTAGTATCAAAACTGTCCGAGCCTTCAATGATCGTGAAGGCTTTTCGATGGGAGTACCAGAAGACAAGCGGCCATTCTCATCTGATCAGTCGCTGTGATGACTGACTCCCCTCCATTCCCTTGTTGATATTCAGAGCTCTCATCAATCCCAGCGAATCACTCCGTAGCTTCGCGTGGGCAAACTCTAGGGGAATCTGTCGAGCTTGCTTCGACTTCTTGCTGGCATCGGGGAAGACTTCCAGTGCGCAGTTCAATCAAGACGAGGCATGGGCCGTATAAACACTTTCACAATACTATGCGAGCTCAAGCTGAGCAAATTCGTAGCAAGGATTGCCAATGGCTGGTCCCGGGGTCCGACTCCGCTGTGGAACCACAGTCTTGGGCCAAGGCTCCGACCAAGAGTCAAAAGCTGACGATCAGCTCCGAGCTTAAACAACGTGCTTTGCGTGCACGACTTTTTCTTTCCTTTTCCCATACACCAATCTCACCAAACCTCCCATCTCGCACCGTACCACCTTCAGCAGCTCGCCGACAAGCCCATCGAACGACTCGCGGACGCTCAGGTCCCACTTCTTGCGACCTGGGTACAGCTTCTATGGTCTGAACTTTACTGTCTGTATGTTCGGCATTGGAAGTCGTCCCAGAATTTACTGTGCGTCATTCGCAGCGATATAGGCCTTGAAGCTCGACAAATTTCTCTTGAGCTCAACAAAAAGCTGTCAAGCACCCGCTGCGGGACCAAAGCCCATCGCGACACTTTCTCGACTTTTCACGGCTCATAGTCGGTACGGACCAGACACCCGAACGACTCACAATTGCTTTCTTGTGCGCAACATAGCACGAACTACATACAGCTGTACAACACAGCACTACCAAGACATCACAACATGTCAGACTTCGTAGACTGGACCATGAGCTCGGAACCTTCTCACAAGGTCCCCAAGCCCAAGCAAAAGCCTGCTTCAGAAATGAAGAGGAAATCTGGCCCTAAGCTGCGAGAGAGCTGTACGTGCCAATCTCTTTCAACAAGAGACACATCGCGTTCTTTCAACAAGAACAAGGCGGGCCCATTACTAACAGGATGAAGGTGATGAATGCTCCAATGCCAAAGTCAGATGTAGTAAAGACAAGCCTGTCTGTCGGCGATGCAACGCAAAGGGACGCACCTGTACCTATGGCCTCTCTGCACGTTCCGGACGGCGGCAGATGAGGAACAGGACTGCCACAAACTCGGCCGGTAGTGAATGCTCTGGCAGCTCCGCAACGCATCTCTCGTCTGGTGCTGGCTGCGCCACGCAGTCTGACCCTTTCAGCAGCGTGCCATGGCACGAGCTTTCCAACCCCTCCGACCTAGCGGCATGCAACGAGAAAGCATTTAGCCAAGGCCAAGCGCTATCAGACTCGATCGTCGTTTCACCTCCGATGGCCAACAGCACGGCTTCTGTCTCAGATTTGCCGTTCGACTTTACTCTCAGCGGAGCGCAATCAACTTCTCCGAGATGCACTACTTCACCTGATACACACGTGCCTCCAGCTGCCGCCACAGTCTGCCAAGCACATGACACCGTGGTGCCCCTCGCGGATGACTCGTGGTCTTCGACAATCCAGACAGTTAACGCATTTGGACCTCCTACACACGACGACATTTTTAACGATGTGTGCTTCTCTCCCGAGGCCACCACCCATTCGAGCCCCTCAGTCTTTGACGATGAGAGTTGCGAGTCCCAATCGCCGCCGACATCCGAGGACTCGTGCGGTCCACTGTCAACACTTTTCGAAGATTCAGGTGATCAACCGGACACGTGCGCGCTCAGCACGCTTCGCGCGCCATGCACAGAGTTGATCGAGCGAGCGCCTAGGAGGTGTGACTGCATTGCACGAGTCCTCGGCGTCCTAAATGAACACCGAAGGAAGACCTCTGTCAAGGGCACATCAAGCCAAAACCTTGGCTCGCAGCAGGATGGCAACTGTATCGATCAAATGCTACTCAATACCTGCAACTCGGCACTAGAGTGTGGCTGCCTGGAGAAGGATCAACGTACTTGCAGCCTACTAATGTGCACCTTCATGGACATCATGGCGCGTGCAGCAAGAAATGACGGCAACGGCAGAGTGGACCTAAAACGCCTGATCTCTTTCGTTGACAACTTCTCCCAGGCTCTGAAGCGAACCGAAGGCTGCTACACGCAGTGGCGAGACAGCCCTTTTATCAATTTCTGGAAGGTCACTGAGTATTCATGCTGAAACATGCTATCGACATTTGGATGAGCTTGATGACTTCAGGTCAGAATGGATGTGAACGGCTGTAAAAGAATAGGCTTCAACTACAATATCCTAGCAGCGCGCTCAACAGCGCTTGCTGACGTGCTGTGCTTCAATGGCAGCAGTCAAAAATGCTATAATTTGAACCACGAGATATGTATAGGGGGCCAACCATCTCCTGTGTCGCCGATCAACTCATCGCGTGCCTGCAATATTGATGCACAATATTGGCAACAGCACGCCTTCCAGCCTTGGTATCAAAGAGTGCTGCATGATCCAGCTTGCCAAACCAGCGGACATCAAGCGTACCATCCGTCCACTCCGCGTCCGACTGAGGTCTGAAGCTGAGGTCTTCCTGTCGCGCATCCCTATCTGCGATGTCCTTACCAGTCAAATAGGTCCATACAGCTCGCGTGGGCACAATCAAATCTTGCCCACTCAGAGTCACTGTGACTGGCAGACCCGCGATATCTTCTTTCCAAAGGATGTACTCGCTCCAGAAAAAGCGACGGGCGAGAGTATGGCTGATCATTGCATCCTGCGACGAAAAGTAGTTGAGCATGTGTTCATTCGCTTGAATGGGTTCACGACGAGTCTGCGGACTTGTCAGCATATTTAAATAGAGCACAGGGATTGGCTGTGACTGACGAAGTTATAGCAGACGTCTGGCAGGTGCAGGAGAAAGCATATTGGATCCATCAGCACGGCCGCTTTGACACGCTTGCACAGTGCAGAGTTGTTACGAAGCAAATTGGCTGCCACGGCAGTCCCGTAGCTGTGCCCGACAAGGACAAAGTCATTCCAACCGTGCGCGTCCAGAATCGTCTTTATCGCACGGCGCATGGGCTCCGTCCCAGGAGCCGGTGCGCACATCCTGGCGCTGATCGAGGAGATCTCGAGCGCAATAATGCCAATTTGTCCGACATCAGGGCCATCCTTGCCTGTACTTGTGGCAAGCTGAGCTAAGAGGCCGACATGGGCGTACATGCCAATGCCGATGCCGTGGATGTACAGGATGGGGAGCTTCGTCTTCGAGGTGTGAGGTCG
Organism: Teratosphaeria nubilosa; assembly: GCA_010093825.1. NCBI lineage: Eukaryota > Fungi > Ascomycota > Dothideomycetes > Mycosphaerellales > Teratosphaeriaceae > Teratosphaeria > Teratosphaeria nubilosa. The sequence goes on from ML995864.1 coordinate 115,747, forward strand.
ATACCAATAGGTCATATCCTGCGCAGGCGATTTGTTGAAGCTGAGCAGTGGGATCATTCGTGGCGGAAATGTCGTTAACGCGTTCGTCACAGACGGCCGATAGAAGCGGAACAAGAAGAATCTTAGGCGGGTACATGAGTAGCAGTCGACGACGAACATGAGCTGCGTGATCGAAGTCAGCTCAGAGTCGAGTTTGAAGAGATTAAGAGTGCTATATCTTACGATATACCACAGAAGTGGGCGGTGCTGCATCGGCACAGGATCCACAGTGCCACGCAAGGACTTGGCTTCCCCACGGCCAGCGGCGAGCTCATAACCCAATGCACGTTCGAGCTTATCGGTGTATTCGTCCAGCTCCGAGGATTCATCATCCGCGACCTCTTCATACCGCTTGTTCATGAAAGACCAGGCAAAGAACTCCTTGACATTGTCGCGCTTGACTTCAGAAAGGGGAGAGTCGAGGTGCCACTTCAAGATATATGGCTTCAAATTGTTGATACTCCCGAGGCATCGTCGAACCAGTACGGACCGTTCTTCTCGATTTGGCGGCTCAGGGTGTGTGGCGTCTCCTTGGAGGCGGATTCTCAGCGGAAGGTAGATGAAGGTGAAGAAAGCGGCCTCTGCTAGAGCGTATATTTCCAGTGGCTGCGGCAGTCGTGTCCAGTCAGGCGCGTTTGAATGTGTTGGCAAGACAATGAGATACACGGTATACAAGAGGCTCAGGGGAGCAATGAGGCGTAAGAAAAGGATGGCGGTCCGTATGAAGATATATTCTGGAAGAGAGTTGCCTACCAACATGCTGATTCCGGTCACCGTGACCGACTGTTGATGTTTCTAGGCATTATTTTGAAAATTTCGTGCTCGCGGCAGCACAACATCTAGCATCAGGAGGAAGCATGAACGACAGAGCAACATGCCGACGCATGCCGACTGCCATCCTGGTACGGAGTACGTACATGCTTACTAAAATTCTTGCGGCGTCATTGGCGCATGCGCGATGGCGCTAGCGGCAGGATCCAAGACACGGCCGTTGTGATGGTGGCAAGCACAGGAGGTACCTCGGTAGTAGGGCATGCCCGATATTACCTTAGCCAGACATGAATGCAAGGGAAAGGTATCAAGACTGTGCGCCAGTAGTGAAAGGATGATAAGGCACGCCGGTTATGCCGACTTGTTTGCGGAGCACACATTGTCAACTCTTCTCTTAGCCGCAATGGTTGCACTTGCACCAAGCATAGACGTCGAGGAGCTGTCGTCAAGAAGCTATGCATAGTGAATCCATCGGTTCTAAGTATAAGCTATCGTGGAGCGAGAGATGGACATGCGCGGTCCTGATGTTCAATGGTCGCAGGGGCAGCTGATCCAGATTCATACGCCATCGGACGCCCAACGATGTCAGATCTTGTGATGAGCAGGTATGGCGTCCAGGTAGGATCCATGGCGCACCGAACGATTCTGTCAATTACTATCCAACTCAGATCATCAATTCAGCGATCACCGCGGTGGGTTTCGGTGCTGACGCCGGTGCAATCTGCCTACCCAAACACTAACCCTAACGAGGTCCATTGCGCAACGTTGGCACTGCGAAGCATCATCGCATGCTCCTGAGATCTAATGAATAGACTGTTACATGCGATAGCGAAATCCCGGCGTGCTCCAGTCCGTGAGGTCTGCAAACCCTCGCAAGGCTTCGTCTTGTGCAGCCACTTCGGCACGATCCCGCCGTCGATTTTGATGCACAAGGTAGACTCTAAGCGCCATCGCAACAACCAACACCAAAGCATAACAGACCATGATTGCTCTGAATGCAGTCTGGTATTGGGGTGCTTCACTTGTCTTGAAGAACTGCGGTCCAGCAATGTTGCCGGCACAATATGCCTGTTATCACAAGCAGTCAGTTTGGCTCGTTCCACACCACCACATCCATGACTCACCAAGAAAAGCAGAGCTGTCATCGTCATCTTTTTCGTCGAACCCTTGTAGTTGACGCCGACCAGCGACATCGAAAGTGGCAAAGCCGAATTACCAGTGGCAAGTAGGTAGTATCCGAACAGCTTGACACCCTGCGATGGCCCACCGCTATAGATGATGGCTGAGCCAGCGATTGGGCACAACACTACCGCACATATGAGGTACAATGTGATGCCACGCCAATGTCCCGCTGCGCGTCCAGTGCCCACGATCGTGATGATTGAGATGAAGGATGCTGGTAACGTTACCAATGTGGACTGTAGGGAGGTGAAGCCAAATCCCGTCAACACCAAGTTCCCGAAGTTTTGCGTACCACCGTTCGGTATCTGTGTTAGGAGCGAGATGGCGAAGAACAAGATCGTCTTTGAGTCTTTCAGACATTCGATCATCTGCGCGGACTGCCAGGCGTGCTGCACTTTGCCTGTGCCGCTGCGCACGACACGGCATTCCGCAAATCTTTTCTCTTCATCGTTGAGGAAGCGAGCATTTGCGATCGAGTCTGGGAGCATGAACAACAAAACAAATCCCCAGAGAAAAGTCAATGTCCCAAGCACAATAAACATCCACTGCCAAGGTTCGATTGGCTGTTTTACATGGCCCAGCCCATAGGCAAGGAAACTGGTAATGACACCGCCCAATGAGTTCCCTGCGAACCAGATGCCGACTCTGGTCGGTGATTCCGAGCGCGTATACCACATCGACGTGAGGAACAGAAATGCAGGCGAGATCGTAGACTCTGCGACCCCAAGGAGGAAGCGCACCGTGATCAGGCCGCCATAGTTGTGGCACGCAGCCGTCAAAGCGACAACAGCACCCCAGAAGAACATATTGGCCGAAACATACTTGCCGACTGGGAGGCGCTGTATAAGGACCGAGGTTGGGTACTCCCAGAACAGATAGCCGAGGTAGAAAATCGATGAAGCCCAGGAGTATTGAGATCCGTGCAAATGCTGCCAGAAGGGTGGGTCAGTCAGGGCACGATTGAACACCCCAAGTAGAAACTTGCCGTAGAATTTTTAAGACCGAAAACTGCTGCGCTAGACAGTATGGTCTTGTCCATGAAGTTCAGGTTGTATGTTACAAAGAGCAGAGGAAGTAGCCACCAATCGATCTTGCGAACGATTCGTCGCTCTATCTGTTCTAGGTCATCTTCGACTGTCTTGCGGTCGTCGTCCTCCGGTATGGCACTGGCTGCGGAAGTGATGTCTTTCGTATTCATGGCGGTTGCCATGCTTGGGTGATGCCGCTATGGCGGGAGATTCCAGTTGTGATTGGTTCTTTTGCTCGCAACCAAAGTTAAGAAGCTATTGCGTGCACCCAAATTTAAGATAGGAAGGCAGTGTATGGTGAAGCTGTAATACGCTGACCGTCGATGTACAATGATTGTCGAAATGCTTCCAGCTAGCGCAGAGATAGGCCAGCTACATTAGCCCGGGCGAAAAAGATGCAAGCTCGATAGACCACAGCATTTGCAAGTGGACTTGTGCAAACTCGATCCGAGGAACACAAGCTGCTGGAGGAAAATGCTGTGAATATGAGAAGGAAAAAGATGTATGCTTGGGTAATGCTGCCTCAAATGCGTGTTGTAGCAGGCTGAATAGGTCAAAACTTCAACACTTCACCTTTCTTCTCGTTCTCCACCTCCCGACCCTCCACGATGCCATTCTGCTGCAAACAAGACTTGACCCTCAAAGCGATACTCTTCAGAAGAAATGGTCCGGTCAACATGGAGCCCACGCTCCTGATCGTGTCTGGATATAGCCAAGGCACAGTGTTAGCGCCTTCAATCTTTCGCAACTCGCCAACCTCATCCTCTGAGAAACCGACGCCGACGATAATAGCCTCTGGTATGCGTGGCTGGTCTGCATGTAGATTGCTGCCCACGCCGGATTGAGGTTTGACGGCCTCGCCACGGAGCAGCGAGGGTAGTTCCTGACGGGCTGAAGCGAGCGAGTCGAAATGGTGGACGGCTATGAGTCAGATGGTAAGGAGTTTGTCTGTCGACACATTAAATACCACATACTGTCATATTCGGGCAATAAATTTTCTGTGAAGGATGTAGCCATGCTAGCACTTTTGCCACATAGAGCAACGGACTAATAGTGACAGGTAGAAGGTCAGTAAGAGTTGATGTCTCCAAGTAGGGTGCTACGCATCATTCTACTTACTACCGGCGCCATACTATATTTGTTGCGGCTAAGAGCACACGTCGAGTCGCATTCGTAAGTTTGTAATATCACCTGGGAAGTGAGGAAACATTGCCCTTTTCCTTGAATTATACCGCTACACGATTGCGATGACGGGTGCATGCACGTCGGACTTCATGTTTCCGCTGTGCATGGCTATTTCGAGCCTTATCGCTTAGACCAATGCTCGAAGGCTGCAAGCAATCGCACAAGTTGACAACCAGATTGATGAGATTCTCTTGACGAGCTTGCTGAGCTGCGGTAGACCTTTGTCTTGATGTTCAACGGGAAGTTGAAATGATTCCCTGTCAATTGTTGCTCTTTCAAGGGTCCGGCTGTCAGGTGCGGTTGAACTTCGGCAGCACACCTGGGCTCAGCCCAACCTGAACTCTGACACCTGCTTGATCACCCAGTGTCTCTCCTCTGCCCATCTACAACTGCCCGTGCTAGGCTTCATGACGACTCGAGACGCCCCTCGCCACATCCAAATATTTGGCATGTCACGTTTGGATGATGCACGCCTCCATATTGGCAACCCAGCGACATGAGCGGCCTCGTCGCAATATACAGCTGTCTTGAAAGTCTCACAGACACTGGACACGATTCTGCGATGCTATAATGTGCCATCAGCAAGAGACTTGAGAAGCTTGCGTAGCGGAGCCGCCGGCTGCTGGATGAGATACCGTGAAAGAGTGGGGTCAGGCGATCTACATGAGTTGATCAGGACAGCGAGCTCTGCTTGGATTTGGAGCAGTAGCTCAAGCAAGAGTAGCATTACTCCATGGGTCTCGGTGCAAATATCGTTTTTGGTATGGCCCTGTCCATCGCTCCCGTCTGGAAAACAGGGCAAATTGGGCAGCCTAGAATGAGATCACGATCAGGCACACATTGAGCTCCCGTGCACCGCGAACAATATCCGGCAACAATGGGTTGTCAATACCGCTTGGACGACTTCATCAAGAAGGTTTCCGACTGGCTCAGGCCGTGTTGGAGGATTGCTGGCCGATGGAATTTACAGGTTTGGGGATCCCATTGTCTCGTTGAAACTGTCACTCAACTATAGTACATGTGCCTGCAAAATACTCGCAATGCTACCCTTGAGACAGAATTGAGCCACTATGTTTGGCCGTTTGATGATAGGAACCAAATATCTTGAGACGTTGAAATGGTAGGCCCACTATTCACCGAACATGGATGGAGGCTAATCCTATCAGCAGCATGACCATGTCACGATATCCCGTCAGCTGTGACGCTGTTGCCTATCAGCGGTCTTATAGATGGGTCAGCATGTGACTTGCAGCTATCGTTCAAGCAACATTAGCTGTAGCGTATAGCTCCTGCTCGAGCCACAAAGAGACTGGCTCGACACCAACATGCCGATCGCCAAAGGCATGCAAACCACCATGCTCGCAATCTTGTAATGCGAAAACAACACCGCTCCGTTTAAGATGTATTTTCCGGCTGCGATGTCACGTATGCAATGTGGAATACATTGAAAGCCAATCTTTGCACGGAGGCTCGAAATGATGTCGATGGCTTTGCCTGGACAACCTTTTTCGACTGGTGGCAGTGCCATGGCTACCAAGGGGGTATGGCTGTCTAGAATTTTGTCTCTGTTTCTCAGCTTACTACAACCCCGGCCAGACCTTTCAATGCAGGAAGAGACATTCGTACCCAGAAAAATGATTCACGCCACGAGGGATTGCGACGTCCGGATCCATGCCACGGAACAGCCGAGAAGTGGGCGGGGAGACAGGACAGCTTCGGCGGCATCTCGAGAGCTTTGCAAGCACCGAGGGAGCACCTCCGGTCGCAAGAAGCCGCGCACAGGATGCAACTCGCGACGGACTGATCGATGTTGGAGCGAGTGCGATCATGGAGCAGACCGCTCTCATCAAACAGACGCAGGGCTAGCAAAGTTGTGCTACAATTTGTGGATGATAATGCTGGCGCCTCGGGATCGGGCGGGCAAGCGCATCGGCCAATCAGGCTCCGCTCGCCAGCTGGGCTTCAGCTCCGCCAAGATGGCAACATGACGAAAGGCCGTCAATGAAGGCAGCAGTACGAGGCAATAGATACGATGGCAATCAGTGGCACCTCTATGAGCTCCTCCAAGTGTTTCTGGCAATGCATTGCAATGTGGAAAGCGCAAAATAGGAAAGGCAGGCCGAATCCAACACGCTTGGCCCGTGCGGGCTTTGCCAGTCAAAAAAGCCTTCTCGTTCATTCCCTCTCCTCAACACTCACACCCACCCACCGCCATCAATCTCTCTGCCACGCGCACCACACCCATCACCACCACGTGTTGCATTAGTCGACACCGCGCATCCGCGTCACTGCGACATCACACGCGGGCGGATAGCAGGCAGTACCAGCCAACACGCGTCACGACGGGGCGCAATTTCAGGCCGCACCCGACGAGACGAGTCGCGCTCGCGTAAAACGACCACGATGGCCGACGAGCTGTCTACCACCGCGTCTGTAGAGGCGCCAGCTGTGAGTGAGAGTACCATGTCCCGCGTGACCGCGTCGTCGCCAACGTCACCCCAGCCCAGCACCGACCCTGCAACCACGAGTGAGCCCATGGACGTCGACGGCGACTCCAGCATCCCGCAGGAAGATGAAGAGACGGCAGGCAAGCAGGCTACAACTGAGGTGGTTGCGCCCAATGGGGACACGACCGAGGTAGCTGAGGCTCCCTCTGACGCCGCTGTTCTAGCCGACGGTACGCCAGCAGGCAGCAGCAAGAACGGCAAGAGAAAGTCGACGGGCGGCATTCCAGAGCACAAGAACAAGAAGCTCAACAAGAAGAAATCGATGGTGACCCTGCGCCTTGACTGTAAGCCCGGCGAGCACTACTGGGCGCGTCTGAAAGGGTATCCGCCCTGGCCTGCCATCATTTGTGACGAGCAGATGCTGCCTGAAAGCCTCTTGGGCACGCGTCCCGTCTCAACTGCTAGGCCTGACGGCTCACTGCGCGACGACTTCAAAGAAGGTGGGAAAAATGCGAAGGAGCGCACCTTCCCAATCATGTTCCTGTCTACCAACGAGTTGTAAGTTCTACATGCGCTTGCTGTGCTTTTCACAATGCCCATGCTGATCTGCTTATGACAGCTCATGGATGGTCAACACAGCCTTGACACCGCTCGACCCAGAAGAGTGCAAGCAGAAGCCAAAGGCGAAGATGACCAAGGCGCTCCAGGAAGCATACCGTCTCGCCTCTGAGAGTCATGACCTCGCCTACTACAAGAGCGTGCTTGCAACATGGCAGAAAGAAGAGCAGGAAATCGCCAAGGAGCGCGCTGAACTGGATGCCAAAGCTGCCGCTGAGGCGAAGGCTGCCGCAGAGCGTCGGGCTGCAGAAGGTCCCAAGGCAGAAGATGGAGACGGCGAAGCGAAAGAAAAGAAGCCGAAGAAGGCTAGGAAGAGCAAGGTTGCCGATGAAGACGTCGAGATGGAGGACGGCGTTGAGCCGCCCAAATCGTCCAAGAAGCGAAAGAAGGAGGCCGACAGTGACGCTGAGGGTGCTAAGGTGAGTTAGCCTAAGCCCTTGGTGCAAAAGTTGGTACTGACGAATGTGAGAAGCCCAAAAAGACACCGAAGGTCACCAAGCTTAACGCGCCAAAGACACCAAATGGTGAAGTTGCTGCATCGGCTAAGAAGTCGACTTCCAAGCCGAAGAAGAAGGTTTCTGCACCAAGCAAGGAGGAAGAAGAGGAGGCCAAGCCTCAAATGACCGAAGCTGAGAAGCTTGCACAGCGCGAGAAAGCTGTTCTCTACTTGCGTCACAGGCTGCAGAAGGGCTTCTTATCTCGCGACCAGGCGCCACAGGAGAGTGAGATGGCCAACATGGCAGACTTTTTCACCCAGCTCGAGTCATACGAGAATCTGGAGCCATCTATCATCAGGACTACCAAGATCCACAAGGTGCTCAAGGCTATCGTCAAGCTGGCTGTCATTCCAAGAGAAGAGCAATTCAACTTCAAGCAGAGAAGCGCAACTATGCTTGAGATCTGGAACAAGAGGATGGAGGCTGACGGCGATGCGGCCCCAGCTTCTGCTAGCGAGCCTAAGAGCGCGCCACCGGAAAAGAGCGAAGAGCCTGCTGCTGCCGCACCTGCTGCGAATGGCGAGTCGAAGACAGAGACCGCTGCTCCAGAGGCTGAGGCCGAAGCGGGCGCAAAAGAGGAGATCAGCGAGGAGAAGAGCGCAGTGGCTGCCGACGAGCCTGAGAAGAAAGGTGAGGAAGCCGCTGTTCCAGCTGTGGACCCACCAGAGGCGCCCGTCGAGAAGGTTGACCGCGACGAGATTGGAAACGCAGCAAAAGATGAGGCAGAGGTGGGAGACGTCAGCATGCAGACCGCGTCTGAGGAGCCGGCGGTAGCTGCTGAGAGCGCTGCATAATGTTGTGCGATTTGCAGTTACGACCAGATGGGACAGAGTGGTCACATCGAGTGTCTTACGATGATGAGAGTGTGCCTCGGGAGGAAGCGATGCCGATCGAAAGCTGTTGCACGATCGCTTTCACACTATTGCTTGAGAGAACGCTGATGCGCTCGAGCTGGCGTTTTGGGCAGGCGTGGGTGGAAACACAGTGAGCCACTGAAGATGCTATCATTCAAGTCCAGTATGGTATAGTCTAGGCGCTTGCTATGAAATGTGCATTGTTACTTAAGACCCCTTCGCTTGGTCTCTATGGGTGTTGTGTGACGCATCACGGGTATTCGTGTGGTGACACATGAAGGCAGCTGGAGTGAGAGGTAACCTGAAAGACTTCTACGTCAGCCGCACGGATTCGGCTAGACATACGGCGAATTATTTCCGACGCAGGAGGAGTTCAGGATCGAACACGAGAAAGTCTATCAATCCAACGGTTTGGCTCAGCAGCTCCTTGCGTGGCTGAGCAGCGCTCGCGCCCATTTTTCTGCGGTCGCTTCCGTCAGGGCGACGGCGAAGTCATGACTGCCGACTTCTGATCTGTCAGGTATCGAATATCGCCATATGCGGATCGACCTTTGCAGCCTGCTCGAGCACATCGTCACCTTGCGGCCAAGTGCTATTTTTGTAGGGGTCGACGTTTTCCGTTTCCCTGAGAGCAATCATCATGATGCAGCTTCTTTATTACCAGCTTTGCGAAGTTGCGGCTCTGCGCTCCGTGTGTGCCCGCCAGTCGAAGCCTTGCTCACAGGCCCGAATGGACACGGCTGTGTCTTGCAGTAGATTCCCAGGCGAGATCTCTCCCGACTGTACCACTTTTGATGATACCGCGAACGAGACTACGCTCAAAGATCAGATGATTTAGCTTGAACGTCATATCTGTATATCATCGACCACGAGGGTCACTGCGAAAACTGGATCACCTGCGGCTTGCCCGGTCCATGGACAAGTGCGCCGCGACTACTATGGCGATGGAGCAGATAATGATCCTCAGGTCTTTGACAATGATGTTGACCGTAACAAAGGCGTTGAGTGCGGAGAGGCGTGGGACAGCGGCAGTGTGTGAGAGAAGATGAGCTGTTTACTGCAATAATCTCTTGCCAAGATGGGTCAGACTCACAAGCAAAGATTTGCGTGCAGAATTACTACAAGGCCCGGCACCAACAAGGCTGCAGCGCAAACTACCGCATTGCCGAAAAACTTCGGGACGGAGACGTGCTTATGGTGAATCATTCTTCAATGAACACAAAGATGGCACTGAAACTATGAGAGCCCTCCTGCCGCGACAACTCGATGGAAACCCTGCTCATCCGACCGAACCTGGACTTCGGCAGCTTTCCGTTATGCAGCGAGGCGTGCCTGCATGTGTCTCATTCGCGGTGTGAAATGTGATGAAGGCGGATGCCTACTGTCGCATTCAACACTCTCGATGTGAAAATCTCATGTCAGATCCTGATGGCCAGTATCCCTCAAGCAGCGGATTCCAGCAAGGGGTGCAGAGCTGGCGAAGAGACAATCTCGCGCTCGGAGAGCTGGCCCACCTGCTTTATGATTCTAACGCCATGTGCAAAGCATATGGTCGACATGCGCGGCAAGAATGTGCCGCCTGACGCAGGTATCCGCCCTATGTGGCCACACCGGCAACCTGTTGCCTTGGTGCTGTCTCGCATGTCCTGACTTTGGGCTGCATGAGGCACCGTGAGTAAGACAATAATCCGTTTGCTCGTTTGCCGCATACCTTTGTCTTCAAGTTCTCACACTCTTGCTATATCATAAACCATTACTTCGGCGCAAGCACTACGTCTGCTCCAGGGCCTGGCAAGCATAATTTGTCGTCCCATCTACCATCAGGTCGGCTGCTCACAGCATCATGACAACTAAAACGACCTCCATCGACGTCCCTCCTGAGGAAGACTGCAAAACCAACAACCCCGCACCAGCCTGCTGGCCCGCTATTACTTTCCACGATCCTGCATTCAAGGGCACCAGCAGGGCTTGCCAGCTCTCTCCTCCGTTCCAGCCAAATGGTCAAGCTGAGATCAGCAAGCATCTCGAGCACCTACTCAACGATACTTTCCTTGGGCTCCGCATCCATGCAGGCACCACGGGAAACTTCTTCCGCCTCGAATTCAAGGACCTAGCTCTCCGCCACACATTTGCGCTCCTGCGTTTGCGCTCCTTACCGTACGAGGACGACTTGATGAAGGTGCCATTCATTGCTCATGGTCTTGCACAAAGCTTCATTGGGAGGTATGGTCCAGACATCTGGTTTGCGCCTGAAGTGAGTGCCGACAACGAGACCATGGTGTGCGAGCAGGGTGGCAAAGACACGGTTTGGCGGGACCAGGGAGCGCAACGGAGGCTGGCCGCTGAGTTGGAGAACTACTTCATGATCTTGCTGCAATCGCCGGCCGTTGCGCCGAAGGACTGGCTGGTGGAGAAGGTCTCGGCAGCTGCGTGGGCGTGTTCGGTGCACTATGGGTCCGCTTTTGGGCGTGGCGCGGTGTTGGACTGCTTTGCTTCTGCTTCGCCGACGAAGGACACGGCGAAGTCGAACTGGTCAGTCCACGACTCCACGGACAATGCGGCTGCCGAGCTGACTGATGGCATGAAGAAGATGAGTTTGGACAACTCGCGCCTGGTTGATGAGACTATGTCGTGCTGTTCTGCAAATGCTTGCGATAGGACCGCGAACGACTGCGAGAAGGCAGCAACAAAATGTTCTGCGGCCAGGTCATGAACAGCCAATCCGAGCTAGACCATCATCATGTAACGGCTCGTGTTGGCGGGGAAAAGGTGACACATGGAATCGATGGTGCTTAGAGTATTGCATGCCACTGAGGTTGGCGCTTGACTAGGGACACCAACGCTGATCGGTTTTGAATTGAATTGAAGAAAGAGGTGAAGGCATTTGTGCTTCTGCGTCGTCAATTGTGTTGTTTCGTGACAGTAATTCGCAGCGTTACGGCGGACGTCTTCGAGCGTCGCCTCATGTCGACGGGTCCTACGCGGAGAGTAGCTGCTTTCGATGTTTGTGACTGGACGTTGCCCAGTCATGTGCATACGTAGATAGTGGACCAGGCTCCTGAGGCATGAAAGAAGGGCTGTCAACGTGATCGATCCCCCTGGTTCCAGCTCCACAGATACTCAAACATAGCAGCCCTCGACTGCATTCAGGCTATTAGCTTAATACAGACGAAAGCATATGAAATAATGTAAGAGCCATGTGAGTAGCAAGTCATTCAGTCCGCGCACACAACACCACCCCACTTGCTAGCGAGCTTGCTGCTTTTGCCCTTGCCACAAATGCTTGCAACTGCATTGCTACATTTCATCAGCTCATAACAAGAGCAAGAGCCTGGCGCAGACATGGAAACCTTCGCCAACTCGCACCTTGGCAAATTGCCTCCTGAATTGCGGAACCGCATTTACGAGTACGCATTCGACACGGTCATCTCAGTAACGCCTTCATACCCCGGCGAAGGTCGAACCCCAATATGCCACGAGCGCTGCTGCCGCCAAAGCGTCCGAGATCCGCACGCCATCAGCCTCACCGCGACGTGCAAGGCTCTTCGTGCCGAGTCGCTAGGGCTGTTCTATCGAAACGTCACGATAAATTTATGCATAGCCAACATGGTGATCAGCCAATCCTGGAGAATTACACTCTTTCTTGACAGACTCGACCGCAACCCGATCGTGCTGCCGTGCTTAGCCAAGATAGTCATTGAGGCTGGACGATTTGTGTTCCTATTGGACTTTTGCAGGCGTACAATTGAGGTCATCATCGCCATCTTGCGAGAAGGGAGATTGCCGGCGATTGAAACAATGCTTGTCTGGGCCACGCTGTTGTACGGGAACGATCGGGAGAAAGTAATCAAGCATGCGGAACTGGAGATTGACGTGGTCGACTTGCCGCGCTCGGCTAGAAAGGCAGTGAAGCAGCTGGAGGAGATAGATGAGCAGGAAATGGCTGCACCTTCGCAGTCGTACATTGTGGGCCGGAATAGGATTCTTAATTCGATCCGGCACTTGAAGAGGCTGGAGGGCTGAGTGCGACGCGCGTGGAGACATCTTGTGGTTGTGTGTTGAACTTGGGATGCTCGCATCGATTCTTTTGCTGAGTCATCCGGCGGGCTCAGTGACGAATGATGAGGGCGCGGCTGAGAGCATATTAACATGGCCAAGCGGGAAGGCACGTCCTCAATACTCTGCACGTAGTCAGCATGTGTATGGACGTCAGCGAGGTACTCTGGTCTGGACAGTGCCACTCGTTGACTTACCGGGCATGCATGCTGTAAAGTCCACTGTGACATCTTCTTCCAATCTTTAATATTAAATTCTTCCAATATATCCCTTTCAATGATCCTCGTATAACGACGGAGAACGCAGCAACAACTCTTAAGAAGGCCCTCGCCGACTCGCCATTCAGTCGAGCACCTCGAGAGCCCCGCGCAGAGTATACCTCTCGAGTGTGCCTTGCATGTGAACATACGTTAGCGAGAAGTCTATATGCGAGCACGTGCCACTTTCGAGCCTCTTGACATTTCCCTTGCAAACTTCCCATCACCTTCTACCACCCACCTTCAACACATCAACACCACAGCATCAACCATGGATGCACTCGCCACCTCCTCGTTCGGGAAGCTACCGCCGGAATTTTCCGTAATATTATCTACGAGCTCGCCTTCCAAAACCCCAACATCGTCATCGCCTTCGACTCGAGCGACCGCAAGCTCATTTGCGCCTCCGACTCGAAGCACAAGAGCAACAATGCCATCGGCCTGACCGGGACCTGCAAGCTACTCCGATCAGAGACATTCCAGATCTATCGCTCCAGCCTCACCTCCTGCAAAGTCGTCCTTTTGGCAGACAGGCCTTGCGAGCTCGACACCGCTGAACGCAAGTTCGCTGACTTCAAGAAACTCGCTACCCTACTACCGTCGCCGCTGCGTTCCGAGCTGCGCCACGTCGAGATCGAGCTTGGGAGGGTGAGTGTCAGTGCTCTGTGGGAGGCTCTAGAGGCTGGGAGGCTTGCGAAGAGGGATAGTTTCTTACCGAAGATTGAAGAGGCGGTAGTGAAGGCTAAGTGTGTCACCGGGGATGCGGATGTGGTTGTGACGACCGATGCGCTCGCACCACTGAAGTCGTTTGGCTGGGAGGATGCACCGAATTCCGAGGACGTCCCGATATCAGTCCTTCGCAGGCGGTTTCAAATTTGTGCGATATTGTCGGGCTTGATTAAGAGGAGGTTGCAGGGACACCGGAACTAGCGCTATAGTGTCAGTGCCTGCGGCAGGTTATTCCTCCCATTCCGAGCTGTTGGCTGTACCGTGGATGAGAATCGCCGATCGCTAACGACAGCGAGAAAGATGGTGCTACTGCCAGCATAGATTTCAAGAGATTCTGGTGATCAGGAGAAAGAATTCATGGGGTTCAAAAGGCGTTGCATGGCATCGAGAGGGGACGAATAGGCGAGTGAGTGTTGGCAATTGACAATGTACATTACCTGGTCCCACTTCGACATTACTGCGGTTCCTCATCTTTAAACTTCTCCCGCAGCCCCTTGACATCGATTCCGCAGACCTCAGCCTTGGCCACGATCGCTCTCGCCTTACCCACAACAGGCACATCAATCATCTTGCCATCCAACGTCCAGGCCCTGCATCATCTCAGTTAGCACATTTGACTCCGCACAACAGACGAGCAATACTTCAACTCACCCTCTCCCTTGCGCATCCGCCTTTGCATCCGCAATCAAACACCTAACAGCCCACTCCGCCTCCTCAGGACTCGGACTAAACACCTCCTGCACCGTACCCACCTGATCCGGATGAATACACTGCTTACCATTAAACCCAAACCTCTTCCCATTCTCACTCTCCCTTCTTAGAAACTTCTGCCCCTCCTCGCCGCGGAACGTCGTGCTCACCAGATCCAGCGTCGACGGCAGATTGTGCGCACGCGCAGCCGTCACGATCGCCGATCGCGCATAGGTAAACTCGTGCAAGTCGGGAGTCCGGATGATGGAGAGGTCGAGGGCGAAGTCCTCGGCTGCGAAGGTTAGACCGCTGAGGTAGGGAGATGCTTTGCAGATCTTGTCGAGGTCCATCACGCTCTTTGCGCTTTCGACAAGCGCGACGATCTTGACGGGGTTCTTGGATCCCTCGGCGTGTCGTTCAGGCAATTTCTGCTTGAGCACATCGGTCACGAAATGGAGGTCTGAGGCCGCATCGACTTTGGGCACAACAATGCAATCCAGGTGTTTGCCTTTGAGGATTTCGGTCAAGTCGTCTAAGGCGAAACCTGAGCCGACGGAATTGATGCGGACGGCTTGTTCGCGAATGCCTGGGACGCGGTCGCGATTGATGATTTCCAGGATGTTCTTGCGGCCTTCGGGTTTCTTGGTGGGTGTTACGGAGTCCTCGAGGTCGTAGGCGACGCTGTCGAGGGCTTGGATGCCGCGAGATTTCTCGAGGAAGCGCATGGAGGAGCCAGGGACTGATGGGTTGTTACTAGCGCTGTATGTGGTGGCGGGAGTGACCTGGGCTTGAGCTTACCATATAGTTGTGCCCGCCTGATGACCTGGGCAGCCATCGATGCCATGGTGGCTGTTTCTGAAAGGTGAGGGTGGTGTAGTGGTTCAGGACAGCAGAATGGAAAATGACATCTCTCCAGGAGATAACGTGAAGGTACCTACAAGAGACGAAGAGCCTACAAGATACTAGAGTCCGACGGTCAGGTTGATATTCCCGGCCATAGGCCATTGCTTTGAGTTGACATCCGTCTGGCTCTAGCCGAGGAGACGGCGGGAGTATCCGGCGCCGCGTCTGCGACGCGTTTCGAGGACACCTTTAGCTGCAGGTGACTCGTGAGCATGTGAAAGCGAAGCCAAGTTCGCAAATCTCATGCTTGTCCCGACATTGTACACCTCAATGCAATAACAGACGATCAACATGGCAGACATTGAGAACCCATCTCCCGGGACTCTCAACTGGCGACTTTCCGCCCATCCCATTACCCTCGTCACTTTCCTGGCCTTTCGAGCTTGTATCTATCCCCAAACGCCCTCCAAACCCTATATATACTAAGATCATATTCTAGCCTCCCTGCTCGTCTACCTCCTCGGAATCCTCTTCACCAGCAACTTCGTCCTCATCTTCATCATCACCATCCTGCTCCTCGCCGCCGACTTCTACTACCTCAAGAACATCGCCGGTCGTCGCCTTGTCGGACTGCGCTGGTGGAACGAGATCGACCCGCAAACAGGCGATGGCCATTGGGTATTCGAGAGTGCGCCGCAGCCCAACGAGCCGGGTGGCAAGATTGTGAATGCGACGGATAAGCGGTTCTTTTGGTTGGCATTGTATGCGCAGCCCGCACTGTGGGTTGCGCTGGCGATATTGGCTTTGGTTAAGCTAGAGTTCATTTGGTTGACGCTTGTTGGTGAGTCTCGTCATGACGTGGATGGGGTAGAGCGGAGGTGCTAACGTGCTGGCAGTTATCGCGCTGGTGCTCACGATCACGAATACGCTGGCTTTCTCGAGGTGCGATAAGTTCAGTCAGGCCAGCGGGCTTATGGGTAGTGGGCTGTATTCGGCATCACTGGCACGGAATGTGGGAGGTGCATTGGTGTCACGGTTTTTCAACCGATGAGAGCATAAGAAAGCTGGTGAAGCATCCCAATGTAGCAGGTACCGTTATGTGCCATTCTTGTGCTTCGCATCCCATCGTCTGGATCTCCATGAACTTCCGCCGCTAGAACATACCCGCTGCCTGGATCAGACCAAGCTCGAGATCTGGGACGACCAGGAACCCAAAATCAGCGGTTGACCTCAAAGTGGCCCGGCGACAACTGCTCGCTTTGCCTGACCCTTGCTCCATGGCTCTCGCCTGTAGCCTACATGATCCGCATCAAGTCGGACTGGTCACTCGGAACCATATCATCCTCTCAGGCCCACTTATAGCGGTAGCCGCTAGCCTAACGTGTCCGCACGCTCACGCACCCTGAGAATTCTGCCCTGCACTTCCTCGAGCTCATAGCGGGCCCACCAACAATGCCCTTCGTCTCTAAGCGCAGCATCGACCAAGGCGAGGCACCTGTCGGCCGACTCTTCAATGTCTAAGGCGTCGAAATCGAAATCGAGATTCTTCTTTGCCAGTAAATCGTATCCAGTACAGCGCAGCATAACTCCAAAATACTGCAAATTCGGGAGGAGTTTCTTCATGCTTGCTTTAACGGTGCCAAGGACGCAAGTGTCTCCTCAACAGCCCATTGACCAAACCAGTCCTTGCCTGCATCGACGCTCAGCTTCCTGACGCTAGAGACAGCAACAGGATTGAGCTGCTCGAGCAGCGAAGGCAGCCAAGAGAAATTGCTGAACTCTACGACTTCGATCTTGACGGTAGAGAAGGCCAAATACAGCGCCTCACTCCTGATGACTTTGCAGGTTCCGAGAAGACCCATTGCCGTCTTGGTGGTGTGGCCGTTCTTATCACGGAAGAGCCTAGCGAGCGGCCGTTGACACCAATCCTGTGCGCACGAGGTGATCGCGATGGTCATGTTGAAGGCGGTCTTGTAGATGGCGTTTCGCATTTCCGGCGGGAGCCTGCCGAATGGCGAGTGCGCAAGAGCGTCCATGATGAGTCGGTGGGTGTGTTAGCTTGCGTGGAGGTCAAGAGCCGATGTGGCTGGTTGATGGACGTGAGCTGGCGCGGCAGATGTTGTTGGAAGAAAAAGGAAATTCTTGATTGGGTCTTTATACACGAGCTTGAGCACACGGGCCACCAAAGAGGTCAGAGCTGACGCAATATCACATGCTAATTTTACGCAGAGTGGGGCACTCGAGTGACGCTCCTGCCTTTGCTGCGACGGTAAGTGACCATTAATATCGACCGAGGAGAGGCGATGCTCTAGGCACGCACAAGTATCTGGAGCACAGTAACGGAGCAGTTTTTGGTACATCACTCATATTTGTTGGGAACCCCGTGGTATCTACATAGGCGTCTACCTCCTATCAGAACCTTGAAGCAACCACCAAGATCTGGACGCAGGCCCTGCATTGCCTCAAATTTCAGCCACCTCAGTCGCTGCACCTTGGCTGTGGTGACATCGCTTCGACTGGGTCGCGCTAGGTTGGAGACGGTAGTCCTCTGCTACCAATCATTACCATCGTCGTCCCGGTCATCACAACCGATATCTCTGTCCGATTCGCTCGAATCATCGTCCAGCCAGTGCCGAGTCCAGCTTCCGTCCTCACACGTCCCCGAAATAGCTTCCGCTCGTAGTATTGCAAGAGCAATTCCCGTTTCGCTCAAAGCCGAGCATCTCACTTCATAAGCAAACCGATCTCCTGGATCAGCTGCCTTCTCTACCAAAGCATCCACCATCGCAATGCACTTGTCTGTCGACCCTTCAATATCACATGCGTCGACCTCGAGTTGGAGTTTCTGTTCATCACGAGACTCATCAAACCAGACCTGAAAAGTCTTGATACTGAAACTCGTCAATTGCGGGAGCAAGACCTTGATGCCAATTTCCGGACGCCACACCGCTCTGAGCGCAGTTCTGACTCGAAAGAGGTTGCCATAAAACTCCCCAGTATCAACACTGAGTGCTTGGATGGATGACATAGCGGCAAAAGGGAGTTGTTCGACGAAGTCGCGTACCGTCTTTGGATTGCGGAAGTGGCAATGGTATTCAATTCTGGCGGTGCTGAAGAATAGCTGCAGAGTTTCGCTTCTGATAGCTTTGCAGGTGCCGAGCATGCCGATGGCTGTGTTCGTGATGGTATGGTTCTTGTAGCGGTGTAAGGCGAATCGCCCGTCAGAAGGGAACCACTCGGTAATGATGGTGGTATCGAAGGCGATCTCGTAGATCTGGTTCCTGAGCTCCGGAGCGACCCTGCCGAATGGCGATTGTGCAAGAGCTTCCATGATGGACTGTGTGTGGTATCCTGGCTTGAAAGGAGGCCAGAAGCCGGAATGACCGAGGAGGATGAGGTTCGGTGAGCGTCGAGAAGGAAGAGTTGAACGAGCTTTTTATACCTGAGCGAGCTTGAGCACACGGGCCACCAAAGCTTACGCAATGTCACATGCTGTCGAGTCAACGCCGCTTTGACAGCACGTGCGAATGCGTGCTGCTGTTGATTCCCTAGGAGGTATAATGATGGTAGTAGCGGATTGTTTCGAGTATGCGACGACGATCCTTGCCGGCTACACCAATAGAGGTACCTTTCCTCGAGCTCTTCACCGCCTCCAGACCTCGCGCACCCTCATCACGCCTCCACGTGCCTCTGCGACAGTTCAAATCATCCGTGTTCTCATCTCGAACCCTGTTGCACAGGCACCTATCGATGCTCGAAGGGCTCAGTGGCGACTGTGCAAGAGCAGCGTCCATGGTGATATCGTTTCGACGTCGGCGACGACCAGAATGGTTGACGGCTGGCAATTTGTAAGACAGCCCTTGATTGCGAGGCTTCAGGTTGTCCTTCAGCGACACAGGCGCTTGCGCGTTTAAGCCCAAGATTGAGACCTGTCTTGTCGCGGATTGCTTTCCTCTGGCCGGGCTGCCATTGGCAAAGCCATGATTTACACACAGCTCCAGTCCCACCACTGTGGAGCGCAGCACTTAGGTTCCGTATAAATGCTTATATTCGCACCCCAAAATATGCAATAAAGCGCATGCAACGACACACACTTCGTTTGCTGGGCACAAAGTCGCCATGGGTGTCTCGTGGTCGCGGTTGATTCAAGTGACTGTCTCGACCGTCCAAACGCTGCTCTACATCAGGAAACCCATGGGTATCTCATGGTCGCATCGCTCGCCAAGGCCGACGTTCCGCTTTCATGACCTTCCTGGCGAGATCCGGAACCAGATATACGGATACGTTTTGACGTCGCCGGATGGTTATTGCCTCACAGTCCAGCGCAAGAGGTGCTTTTGCGGCCAGTACGAAGACCAGCTGGTAACAGATAGAAGGCGCATCGACTTCTGCTCACACCGTGCGACCAGAAGACCCTCGCCCGTCGGCATGCTTCTGACGTGCCGCTCCATCAACCAAGAATGCTCGCCGCTTCTGTACACACTGAACACGTTCCGGTTCCACCGGTCGCTGCTTGGCTACACACCGGAGTATGCTATCAAAGTTTTCCTCACTAAGATCGGCAAGAAGAACGCAGCTGCACTCAAGAGCGTCGTGCTTTCCATGGGTAACGATAGCTTGGGTCTGTTCACCATGTCTTTCAAGACATATCTGCGTCGCACTTTGACATTCGCGCGGAACCATCCAAGCCTCAACGTCCAGTTTGAGGCCTCTGTGCTGTACTGGCAGGAGCACAATAGAACCAGCCGTCATCAGCACCGGCATTGGCTTGAGGTCAGCATTAATATGGCAAATCTGAGGCAGTCCATGGAAACTCTTCGGAAGAGAGTTATAGAAATCAGAGACGAGAGTGAGGAGGCGAATGATCGATATCCATTGGATGCATTCTTGGTCAAACTGAGCCGGACGATGGCGCGGTACTGCTCGGGGCCCACACATCGGCCATGATGTCGCGATAGGCATGGGATCGCATGGCGCACACAAAACTCGACCCAGTCCATACTCTCCGGTCGAGCCCTAACCATGCTCATCCTCGCCTTCGCCTGGACAGCCCTCCATACTAGCATCTGGATAGCGAAACTTGCACCAGAAGCAATAATGATACTTATCTCTCAACTCCGTCACGATCTTCTTAAGTCGCTCGGCTGTAGTCAAGCTCTCATATTCATTTAGCTCCGGATCCTCTTCGTCCAATATCTCTACTTCAGTACCCAGTGCAGCCTTGTCGTCGTCATCTGCATCCGGATCATCGTATGCGGTATTGCGTGACAAGCTCTGGTCCAGATCATGACGCATGCGGCGATTGCGCTCCCGTTCAAGTCTTTGCTTCACCAGTGGGCGCCACAGAAGATTGACAGAGCGCAGTGGCTTACTCTCGGGGCTTTGGATTGCCGCGTGCCTCTGCTCATCACCTTCATCACTCCCTGACGCGCCGTCCTTGCCGTTCACGTCGCCAGTCTCCAGCCCCTCCAGCGTTCGCATCGCGCTCCACATCTGGCCTTCGGTCCTCATATCGACTTCAGCATGCTTGTTTCTCTCGCGAAATTCGGCAAAGTCAACTTTCTGCTTCTTTTGCTGTACCTCGAATTCTTCAGCAGCTTCGCGAATCTTTCGCTTCTTCTCGCTATCCATTCCGATGCCGCCCCGATCATCCTTCATGAGCAGTTCGATAGGCTGCGTCCTGGCGTCTTCCGACTTGCCGAGGGCGCCACCTTTGAAGCCCATCTTAGCCATCATCTGGGCACCTTTGTTTGATGCATCAAGCTCAGTGGCGAGAACTTTCTCACGCGCTTCCTTTGCCTGCTCTTCGCGCTCCTTTTTAGAGTGCACTTTGCCACGCTCGGCGGCTTCTTTCTTCAAACGTGCTGTACGCTGCAGAGAGGTTTCTTTCTTGGACGGTTCAGGCTCCGCAAAGCTCATGGACAGGTAATCATCTTCGTCGCCTTCAGCGGCCATGTTGGATGGCGGCTATGTAAGAGAGGTGAGAGCAGGGAAGCTCGCGAGCAGGACTTGATCGATGGCCGCAGCAACATGCAGGTACAGCACCGCTAGTCTGTACACAGCATTGATGCCAGCAAGGAGCACCGTCACTGGTAGATTGCCACCACGAGGTCCTCGTTTGCGGAGTCCGCCAGGCGCCGACGGACTTCCTGCCACCGTGTTTACCTCCTTGGCTATGTGATGCTAGTCGACAATGTTGTCAGCCAATGGTCCGGCAACGCCCGGCTCTGTGGTGGTCGCTTAAACGGCAGATTTATTATGATTAGACGAGGATTTCAAAGCTCGAAGACCGCCGACGAATGTCGAAGCGACATGTGATTGGTCAAAATGCAGCATTGGACACAAATTCACCCGATCGGGAAGTAGCGTGCTGGGGAGCGGTGGGGCTCTTTCACCACAGCTCTAGAGCTCCAAAGAATGCTGATTGTCAGTGCGTACAGCAGGAGATTATTTATATAGGTAGGTCACTTTTCCCTTGCTTCATACCTTTTTCTCCCGCATCAGACACCTGTAAAGATTCTGCATCTTCAATCTCACACCGATCTCCCCAACCTCACATCGATCATCAACCACAATGGCTCCCAAGATCGCCATCATCTTTGTAAGCTCATTCTGTACTCTCACTGGCATCAATCTAGCTGCAATCCATAGCGAACCCGAGATCAGAGCTGACTGGACGCCTTAGTACTCCACCTGGGGCCATGTCAAGACTCTCGCCGAGGCTGAGGCCAAGGGCATCCGCGAAGCTGGTGGCTCCGTCGACCTCTACCAGGTCCCAGAGACACTTCCTGATGACATCCTGACAAAGATGCACGCGCCCGCCAAGGACAGCAGGTGAGTCGTGATGGGAAGAGGGACGTCTTGTGGCTGAGACATTTACTGAACTTCTACCCATTGCTCTTGAAGCATCCCGACCATCAATGACCCCCAGACCCTTACACAGTATGACGCCTTTCTCTTCGGTATTCCAACTCGCTACGGAAACTACCCAGCTCAATGGAAGGCTTTCCTGGACTCCACTGGTGGTCTCTGGCAGAGCGGTGCCCTCTGGGGCAAGTACGCTGGTCTGTTCATCTCAACTGGAACCCTCGGCGGTGGCCAGGAGAGCACTGCCATTGCAGCCATGAGCACTTTGGCTCACCACGGTTTGATCTACGTACCGCTGGGTTACAAGACCGTGTTCAACCTCCTTGCCGATCTGTCTGAGGTCCACGGTGGGTCGCCGTGGGGTGCCGGCACCTTCTCTGTAAGTCCCTTCTGCAATGATTGTCACTTTAGGGATCGATGACTGATTTACGCTTCAGGCTGGCGATGGTTCCCGCCAGCCATCCGCCAAAGAGCTCGAGGTCGCCACGGCCCAGGGCAAGGCCTTCTACGAGACTGTGTCCAAGGTTTCTTTCGGTGCGTGACTCAATGGCGCCAGCAAGCAGGAGAACGTGAAGGCTGAGCACGGGGATACAGTTGGGACGGCTGCTGCTGCATCTCAGGGGACTCAGACAGCTGCGGCCAAGCCGGCGAATGGCACTGGGACTGGTGGACAACAGCAACAGCAGACGACGAGTGCACCAGAACATCGCGAGGAGAACGAAGGCAAAGGACCCTGTGGTTTACCCTTCAAATGTACTGTCAGCTGAAAGATTTATCGATATCTGAAAGCATCCCACACTTGACCTATTCTTCTTGATGTTTACGACGCAACGTGGATGTCCAGCTCTCTGCTCTGGGCAGTCCACGACTTCAGCCCTCTTAATCAGGACATCGAAGGCTGAGCCAGTATCGGTTACTGATCCGCCTAACCTCGAGACTCCAAACACCATCAGCAACATCACTCGACAACCTCCCCTCACGCCTTGATACGGCCCAAGAACCCCTCAAGCGGCTCCTCCTCTACCCCCTCATCCAAAACAATCACAACCTCGACCCCTTCCCTCAGCAAACCCATCATCTCCTCAAACCTCTCAACCTCCCGCTCATACCGTGGCCACCTCTTCGTATAAACCCTTACAACCAACCGCCGACACCTACCCGCCCAATTCAATACCCTTCAACTTCCCCTAGCCCATCCAACACCGCAAACCCGCCAGTAATACGTATGTAACTGTCAGATGCACTGCCGCCCTCTTCATCACCGACACGACCGAGCTCGAATCATGAGGGCATACTACACCGGGTCGGCGCTTCGTCCATACCGCTGAAACGCAGCTAGTGTTGGTAGAGCTTCAATGTAGATGCCAACAGGTGAGAAGGAGCGGGAAGGATTCGTCGGTTCCGGTATCACGGTGTACCAGACACTCTTGTTGGCGTTGCGACTCGCTCTTACCGCGAAGAATACAGGATTCAAAGCAGAGTTTCGTGGGTGGGAGGTGTTCGTAGATGAGCAGGCGGAGCTCTGCGGGTAGGTGGCGGGTGGTAGGGGTGGGCACCACCTGTGTCTGATCTAAAGTGTCGACCATTTTGGAGGCGGAATTGTGAGCGCTCATGCTTTGTGGATGCTTGATGGTCTGATCTAAAGTGTCGACCATTTTGGAGGCGGAATTGTGAGCGCTCATGCTTTGTGGATGCTTGATGGTCTGAGGTGGGTATCGAGTGCGAATGCAAAAGCGGGTCCACTGTGAAAACACCATCTTCACCGTCGATGGGGATTTGATCGCACACCTCATGGATTGTATAAATTAGCAGCTGCACATTATAGAAGGAGTCCACAGCAGCATGAATGTCTCAAGACCTTATTGTAGCAGTAAGTATAAGAAAAAAAAAACACTGGTATCTCGCTTCGTCGTATGCGGACCAAAATCGTCCGGCAAGAAAAAATTATTTCGCCATGAACACCCTGCCGTCCCGAAAAACCCCACAAACATGACCACCGCAGATCTCTGCAGATAGTTTTTGTCATCAAAGCCGTTAAGGACTGTCGTCCACACTGTACACTTCGCTTGAACCGAAAAACTTTGCTTAAATCTTTGGCGCCCCGTCCTTCTCTCCCAGAGTGCCGAGGAGCGATTCTGGTGGGATGCGAGAGAGGTTGCCGGTCCTGTCCATGCGCATCGTGGTCATGGGCACGTAGCCCTCCTTCCTTCTGCGGTGGCGCTCGATGAAGATGCCGGCGACGATGATGAGGAAGGTCAGGCCGAGCGCGATGGCTAAGCTAATGAGGACGACCAGGCCGACGGCAAGGTGATGGCCGTCTTTGTTCATCAGGTTGGATGTGTTGGAGACGAACATCCGGCTGATGGTGCCTTCGCTGCCGTCTTGCTTGTTCGTCAACACGAAAGGTGTGAAAGCTGTGCCGTTGAATAACGCTGCTGACGCGTTGCCATAGTCTGGGATATTGATGGCGCCGTTGACAAGCAGCACCTCATCGTCGCGCACGAGATTTGTGTTGTCGTGGTTGGAGGTGAGAGTCAGGACCTGGAGACCGCGAATGACGGTACCAGCGCCAAAGCCGGACGCTGCTGTCCATGTCCCTTCATTGTACTTGGAGAGGTATGCGGAGCCGTTCGAGGTTGCTGTGCCCGCAGCCCACCACTGATTGTAGTCACTGTTAGCGGGCGTGAGAGCCGTGATCGGACCCGGAAGCGTACTCGCTCCGCTGTACGTGGTAAACACCTGCTTCTTCGCATCGTACGAGACCATCGTTGTAGCGTTACCGTTGACTGTGAGGTTTCCGGCGATGATGAGAGTGTTCTGCGCCGACCAGACCATGTTGGTGATGGTGCCAGAGAGCCCGGCACCGGGCGTGTTCCACTGCATGGTCGAGGCGTCGTAGTAGCACAGAGACGCACAGGACAAGCTTCCAGCAAGAGCGAAGGAGCCGCCGACGTACACGTTGGGGTTGTTTGGCTGGACAGCGATCGCGTTGACCGTGACGTTAGTGCCGGCAAGAGCTGGTGGCTGAGTCCCGGCGAAATTCGCTCCCACGAGATCGTACACGATGAGGCCGTTCACGCTATTGCCGTTCACAGTGCCTGTGACGCTACCACCAGCATATAGCGAAGTCTCGTAGGTGTCCATGGCCAAGAAAGTGGACTCCGAGTCAAGTCCGCTTACTCCCGTGAGGGTGCGCGTGCTCGTGTCGTTCACGAAAATAAGGTTCTCAACTGTGGAGCCATTCGATGCTTTCGCGGTGAAGTGTCCGCCGAGTATCGCCAGGCTGAGCGAGCTCGAGTTGTAGAAGGTGCCTTCATACACACCAGAATACCCTGTGGTAGAAATCGCACGCTTGGTCTTGGAAGAAGAGGAAGAATTGGCAGCCTCGATATTGACACCCATGCTTTCCAAAGTCGGGTCGCCGTCGCCGGAAAGCTCGACTGCGCCGCTGTAATCCAGCTCCTGGGAAGTAATTTGACCAGCGTACAGTGGTGACGAGCCCGGTACGGTAGTGTATGCGTCGAGTTTGCCGTTGACAGAGGCGTCGGCTCCTTGTATGTTGTTGAGCCAATTCTTGCGACTTGGTACCCAGATCGCAAAGCCTTGAGCAGTGAAAGCCGCGTTGCCACTAAAGCTGTTCACGGACGTGAAATCGCCGGTGACTGTGAGAGATTCTTCCGAGTCGCCACTGCCAGTGACGTTGATGGTGAGGGGCACCATTTCGCACACTGGTCCATTGACGCCAGCGCCGAGTGGCGACCACTTCTTGCCTGAAGTGTCGTACGAGGCGATGTTCTCCAGGCCCGTGACGGACTGGTCTGCGGTGTTTGTAAAGTTCCCAGCAAAGTACAAGGTGCTCCCATTTGCATAGATAACGGCCACGTTCGCGTTTAAGCCTCCGTTCGCAAGTGCAGTCGCGTCAGTGCCAACCTCCATGACGTTGGAGATTCCGTCGCCAGAGAAATTGCCAGCAACGTAGAGCGCATCCCCAGACTGCGCAATCGCATTGATGGTCGCGCCCGTGCTAAGGTTCGCACCAGCCATGTCGATGACAGAAGTTGTGAAGTCGGTGCTGACTACAGCCTCATTGGGGTTGTACTCGTATAGGCCGTTGAGACCACCAGTAGTGGTGATGAGCTCAAAGCCAACGCGCTGTGCAACGACCGTGACGGGGAGGTTCTGGTTGGGAAGGGGCGTGAGCGTGATGCTCGGCTTGAAGTTGTCCGTGTCGACGTCGACATAGCCATAGTAGACTTGATCAAATTTGTCATAGTTGTTGGTCTGATAGATGGTCACGGCCACGGGCGACCCTCCAGAGGTCATGGAACCGGTCATGTTCACTTGACCGCGTGTCGAACAGCTGCTGTCGCGCTTGCAGCCTGGCGTGTAGACAGTGACAGAGTAGTTACCGGATTGGCGAATACTCGGGGTGAAGACCACGGATATGTTCGAGCTGAGCTCCGATGAGCTGTCCAAGTAAGCTGAAAGATAGGCCGATGTTCCGTCGCCTTGCGGCTGCTGCGTCCAGAGCCCGGTGGCCGGGGTTACTGTTGAACTGGACCCAGTGCTCACATCATCGCATTTTGGCTCGTTGAAGTCGTTGATAGCAAAGGAGTATATGTCGTCCTGAAACATTTCGAGCCCATCTAACCCGCCACCTTCACCGTACCATGATGTGATGTAAATCCTGAACGTGTTCATACCGACTGACGGCAAGAAGCGAAAGTCCTGGTATGTAGAGTTGCCTTGGGGAAGTGGGCAAACCTCTGAGCACGTCTGATTGCGACCATTCGTGTCAAGGTACTCGAACTCGAGAATGCCGCCTTGGTCAAGGTTCTCAAAGTACCAAGTCTTTGTGCCGCGATTCGACTGCTGCGTCTGGTACAGGCGTAGCTTGGTCGGGTTGAAGCCGAAATTATAGTCGCCTTCCCACCAGCCTTGTGTCTTGTCCGCGAGAAGCCAAGTGTTGCCAGCCCCGGATTGCGCGGCTGTCTTGCAGATGATGTTGCGCGGGTCTCTGAATCCTGGCGTTGTAGAGCTGCCCGAAGAGGTAATGTTCCCAGATCCGATGTTGATGACCTGCGCGTCACGCTCGTTGGGTGTGGTAGTGTTGCCCAGGCCATCAAAGCTCCCTCCAAACACGATATTGCCAGCGGAATTCTTGGTGATTGCGTTGACCGGCCCATTGAATCCCTCAAACGGAAGGTTAGTCCATCCCGAGGTCCATGACATGGCATTGGTGGAATTGCCCGCCATGAACGAGCCGCCGACATACACGACACCTGAACTGCTGTCGCAGTAGACCGCATTCACCTGGCCGCTTATGCCTGTGAGATTTTGCACCCTCGAAGTATTCGGATTGTACAATGCGATGCCTTGGGACTCGACGCCGCCCAAGCTGGTGAAGTTACCGCCAACCACTATGCCGTTGAGAGTGCCGTCTTTGCTCACAAATGGACACATGCTCATAATGTACGCGTCCGACTGGTCGGTTGACTCGAACGAGCCGTCCGGATATCGCGTGAGCAGCGCCTGGCTGCCATTCGTGCTGAATGCATCTTCGGTCTGGCCCTTGTAGTCGTACAGCGAAATGCTGTCAAAGTCGCCCACCAGCGCAACGCGTCCCAGCGAAGATAGCGACAAGTTCGGCGACGCTACCGACTGCGCTGAAGATGCGGCGTGTGCATTTCGCGACAGTATCGGCGCCGTCAGAATGAAGACGGCGAGCTCAGGGCCCAGTGCCAGGAGCTGCGACACCAGGCTCCTCATCGCATGTGGTGGGTTCCCTCGTCGGGCGCTGGGCGCAATGTCTCGGCTGCGTCGTTTGCAGCCGTTTCTCAAGTATTTCTATCCTCCACTCTTGCCCAATGCCTGATCCTCCGTCACCCTCCGCCCACGACTGTATCTGCACAGTAACAATGCCCGGGTAGCGACCAGAATATGACCCTCCCTCCCTTTCAGAGCATCATGCAACTACTGCCACTTCCCAGATGCACCACGGATGCAATGCACTATGCTGTATCGGCTTCGAATCTGCCGATCTCCCCTTTCCCTGCCGTCCGCGCCCTCACGCCGCGACCGTTATCATTAGAGCTTACCTTGTGAGATGAAAATGGTGATGATGTCGTCGTCGTCGTCGCGAAGAAAGAATGCGGAAAGGAATGACTGCAGTGAGTATGTGTGTGGCGACCGTTGCTCCGCGGCGTGGGAGGGAGGAGAATGCAGGAAGGTCTTGGTCCTGGTAGCACCGGTAGGCTTGCTTCAACGCTGCTGGACCGTGCACGCAACGGCTCTGTGCTCGTTCTCGCTCTTGGAGTACTCCCACAGCCAATAACGATCCACGACTCAGCGATGCGGCGTTCCGTCGCAATTAAACCAGCAGCAACAATGCTTTGAAGGTGTCTCTATCTGCCACCAGAACAAGCCCGTCAATTATCTTCAGCAGCGAGGAAAGCTGCGGATCTATCGACTATGTGCATCTCGTGTAGGACAAACCGGCCTCCACGTTATCCCATGCCCCGGCGGGTTCGTGCGCCACGCACAGCAAGGTCTCACCTTGCTTGCTGGACACCTGGATCATGCATACAAGGCAGAAGATCTCGACACAAACGCCAGGAACAACTGCCTAACCAGCGATATGCCGAATACAAAGAGGGGGACAGACAAGAATGATCGTGGATGGAAAGACCGAACCCACATTCGCGCGCTTCCAAATGGCTCTCCTGGTCCAGGTCCCGGTGGCTAGCAACGGCCGGTCGCGTGCATCATGCTGTGCGACATCTGCACAACGTCAGATCTCCCGTACCTGCATCAACCGATTCCCTCTTTGCGGGTGTGCCGGTTCGAGATTTCATCGCCATTATCGGGCAGCGATGAACTACTGCTGACAGCTGCGACGTTTCGCCTTTGCCTCGCGCACATGGCCTTGATCCTCAAACGCCGATCGTGGATAGGCTGCCTCCTAACCACCTCGATCGACTACGGAGGTTATGGCGGGTATGGCCTATTTTCTCGTCTCTTGCCTACATCTATGGACATATTCGACTTCACATACTTCGTGTCGAGAAGGCTATCCAACGGTAATGATTCAACTTCCAACACCCCGGGTACCTTGTTCAACGTCCTCTTCGCGTCGACGAGTCTGTAGCAGCACATCAACAACCAGGAGGTAGAACAGAGAAATCAGACAGGTACTCTTGCCCAAACAACCGACTGGCACTCCCGTCATACCTGATCACTGCAAAAAACAACCACACTTAGAACTTTTCATGCACCGATCCGCCCCTCCAAATTCCACTCCTCTCCAACAACCCCCAACCCCGCCCCCATCGCCAGCAGCAGCAGCAGCAAAACCTCCTTCCCGCTCAATCCCGCCCTGCAGTTCCTGCCTCAGGTAGCCTTAAACAACCTCGCTCACCATAACACGTCCCGTCCCTCCTACTACCTTAACTAACCGCCCTCTGCGCCAAATGCCTCCAATCATGAAAAACCAACCGACTCTGACTATACACGTACCTAGGTAGCCTGCGCACACCGTTCATGATCCATAAGCGAATACCTCAACGTAAGTTATCCAGCCCATCGTACTAGCCTGCTGCGCCGGGTGACCTAGACAAAAAAGAAAAAAAAAACGGAGAAATTTCTCAGCAAGGCACCTTACTCTTGCCTTACCCTTTGGCAGGATTGGTTTGTCGGAGAGAAAGTAAAAACACGGTCGGCTTTGCGCCTAGCTGAATGTAGTAGAGACAGCTCCGTTTTCTGATGAGACGCACAGGCCGATGTCTTCATCCGGCTAGGGACTAGCATGGAAGGTGCGTATATGCCTCGTATATGATAACATTTCTGTAAGTATCAGTGTGAGAGTGCAATGTGTGCACCAGTGGCACATTTTGAGCTTCTTCCACCTGCCCCGGCTTTGGATGTGTGTATGTGTCGCGCGAGACGGGACTGTATTCGAATGATTCACTTCAGTGACATAGACCGTCCACCAGCGACTCGTGCTGTATTCACGTGCATCTTCACAGAATAATGTATATTTCCTGCCCTCAGCCCTGCACCCGAAACGTCCTCCCACTCGCCGTCTTCCTCTCCTTGCCCTCCTGCTCCTCCGGCCTCGCTCGCCGCAGCACCTGCAAGAAATCCGCCGTCCGTCTCCGCATGCGCGAGTGGATATACGCCTTGGAGGCTTTGATGTGGTAGTGGAAGTAATCGCGGAACGTCTGGATGTGGCTGATGACTTCTTCGCGTCGTTGAGGAGTGAGGTGGCGGGGGAAAAGGACTGCGGCTATTAGTGATGGGCGAGTGGGAGAGGCGAGAGAGCATTGTAGAACTCACCAAAGGTAATGTAGCCCACGTCGCCTTTCGTGCCGGTCTGCAGACCTGGCTGCCCTTGCAGCTCTAACGGCGGGTCGTTCCTGAATAGCACTTGGGGAGCGTTTTGCACACCGCGCTTCCTCGCGTCCACGAACTCCTGCAGGAAGACCTTGCCGTATACCCGGTCCGTCTCTTCCCGAAACACGGTCGAGAAAATGACAGTCACACGGTCGTGACTGGCCTTGATGTAGATGGCTTCCTCTTCTCTGTAATGAATCGCCCTGACCTCTCCACCTTCCCGGACGCCTTGAGGTGCAGACTCGGTGGTGTACCCTCTCGCCTGCTCCTGCAGATTCGCAAACTCATCGAATGCTTGTTCGAATGGTGCAGCCATGGCGTTCCTCTTCAGTAGACTGATGCGCCTGACCAGCTCGTCCCTCTCCTCTTGTGCGGCGGGTAACTGTTCCAGATCGATGAGGACGCTAACGTCGTAGCCCGACTCGGTTTGTGTGATGTATGGCCCATATTCCCGCTCCAGCACCTGCTGTGCGCCGTACTTCACAAGCTCGGGGAAGCACTTGATCTGGATGGAGATGAGGATCTGGGTCTTGGCGTTTGGGGTCGAGATGTGGAAGGTGACATTGTCGAAGTCGGAGACTATTTGGTCAATCGATGTCGGTGTGGAGCTGGGTAGATATTAGCTGGAGCCAGTTTTGAGAATGCAGTGGATCGTACTCAGTCGCAAAGCGGTCCCTCAGTAGAGACTCGATGAGCACGTTCTGGTAGTCGAGGAGGAGCATTGTGGCCTCCAGGCAGGTGTGAGATGAGGTGATGGACGGCGATAGTTGCGGATGATGTAGAGGTTGCCCTAGGAAGTGTTGACAGTGTAGACCGAATCGATCTTCTCAATGCAACTGCCTGAAGTTGTGCGTAATAGGTATGCGTGCTATGCCCTGTCCCGACAAGGCGGATGCTTGGATGCGGCCCCACTTCTTTGCGACAGTCCACCACCAGTTGCATCAATTACATACCTTATGATCTCGACTCCTACTCATGTCACCCACCTGTGCCATGAAGGCGAATTACTGTCAACACTCAGAGGAACTTGCTGCCGCCGGGCTGGACGGACTCACAACAATTGTATATCCAGTCCTCTCTCTCACGGCAGAAGCTTTCACGACGCCGTTATGCCAACCGCAATGGCGTCAGTGTTGGGACTCCTTCAATGCAATGTATCAAGAGTTGCATTATTTGCATCCTCATTCCTGACCACCACGAGTGCTATCCTTCTTCTGTGTCTTGCCCTATTGTCTTGAAGAAAGCCTTACGAGGCTGGCGCGTACCGACACTAGTATGGCTCCCCGACGAGACGACGAGAGGAGGCCACTTCTGCTACAACATCACCCCGGTGTCGACCATGGACCACAAGAAGAGGCAGTACAATTTCGGGAAGACGACCCCGGGAATCCACGTCTCTGGCCGAAAGGTTGGAAATACGCCATCGTTCTGCAAATCTTCTTCCTCGCCCTGGTCTGTCCGATGGCTTCTTCCATATTCGCACCTGCTGCATCAGCCATCGCAGAGACATTCGAGACCTCTACCCAGATCGTCGAAATAGGTCAAACGGCCTTTGTCATCATGCTAGGACTCGGTCCACTATTCCTGGCACCCATGTCCGAGACCTTTGGACGACGACTGGTGTTTCTGACTAATCTTGCAGTATTTACAGCCTTGCAAATCCCAATCGCCCTGGCGCTGAATGTGGCAACGTTTGTCGTCTTAAAGACATTCTCGGGGCTTTGTGGCAGTGTCGGCGTTGCGAATGGTGGCGGGGCCATCAGTGATATGTTTGAGACGCACGAGCGCGCTATGGTGCTGGGGTTCTACCTTGTCGCACCTCTGCTTGGACCAAGTCTGCGTCCTTTGATTGGAGGGCTGATATCTGACGCATTGGGGTGGCGATGGATCTTCTGGGTCTTGCTCATGCTTGCGGCTGTTGTGACGACGGTGTGCTATTTCTTCCTCTACGACACTAATGCCGTGATACTCTTGCAACAACGGAAGACGGAGCTGGAGAAGCAGAATAAAGGCAAGAAGTACACAGTTGATGGCGTGCCTGATCAGCCGATGCTCAAACGGATGGCGAAAGTGAGATGCAAGACACAAGTAACGGGATCGCCTCCAAGGCTAATGGTCACACCAGAACTCAACACGCGCGCTCCGCATACTAACCACCCAGCCGATCGTCCTCACAATGTCAACCTACCAAGCCCTGATCTTCTCCACCATGTATAGCCTCTACTCCGAATACGCCACAATCTTCTCCGGAGGAAGCCCTCAGCAGCCAACACTCTACCACTTCAACACCACACAAATCGGCTTCCTCTACTCGGGACCATGCATCGGCTTCATCCTCACCGCTGTGATCGTAGTCCTTTACATCGACAAAGTGTACACGTACTACACAGAAAAGAACGACGACGACGGAAAGCCAGAATACCGACTCCCACTCGCCAACATCGGCGCCCTCTGCCTCCCCATCAGCCTCTTCTGGTTCGGCTGGTCCGTCGATCAAGGCCAGCCCTGGCCTGTGCCCTGGGCCGCGACGCTGCTGTTCGGCGCCGCGCAAGTCTCGATCTTCAATACGTGTCAGACATACTACATCGACGCGTTTGAGAGCCAGCCGCGTCGGCTGTGGCGGCCGGGGCGAGCTTGAGGAGTGTGGTGGGTGGGGTGGTGCCGTTGTTTGTGAGCGGGTTGTTTGAGAAGCTTGTAAGTTTTTGATCTCTGATGGGTACCTAGGTGCGAGCGGAGACTGATGTGATGTAGGGATATGGATTGGGCATGTCTGTTTTTGGGGGTCTGAGTGTGGTGTTGATGCCGGCGCCGCTGCTGTTTCAGTGGTATGGGGAGGGGATACGGGAGAGGTATCCGTTTAAGGGTTGAGTAGGTGTGGTGGTAGGATGAGTTAGTAGAAGCTGTGTTCACATGCTATCAGTAGAACCAGCTATTGACTGGTCGCTGAATATTGCTGTTCGCTGGGTGCTTGACTCGAACCTAGAATGCGTTCATCGGAAACACAGGTAGGACCACTACTAATGAATGGTGAAATGTAGACGATACACTCCATAATTTATGCTCCTGACGCTTCGGGCCGCGGCTAAGTCCGATAAAGCCGAGCATCTCTGGAAAAGTTCAAGATCAAGCACATGTCACGGTCCGTCTGTCGCAAAGATGGTGCGCTCCTACCGCAAGTACGAACCATCACATTCGTTTGGGACGGTCTGCACCGCTGTCTCCAACGCCCTCTGGACCCCATCATCATCATCATCGTCATCGTCGCGCACGACGGCGGGAACAGGCGCGGGTCGAGGATACGTCGGGGCCAACGAAGACGTGCTGTGTTGGGACATCAAGACGAGCGAGCTGCTGTCGCGATGGCACGACGCCGACAACAGAAGCCAGGTCACGTGCTTGGCGCAATGCGCGGCTCAGCCCGACCTGTTCGCGGCGGGCTACCACGACGGCAGCATCCGGATCTGGGATCAGTGGACGGGGCAGGTCATCGTGCGATTCGACGGCCATCGCAGTGCGGTGACGCAGCTGCTGTTCGATCGGGAGGGGGCGCGGCTGGTCTCTGGGTCGCGGGATACGCATCTGGTGGTGTGGGATCTGGTGGGCGAACGGGCAGAGTTCAGGCTGCGCGGACACAAGGACCAGATCACGGGACTCGCTCTGTTGAGGACGCGGGCGCGGTGGGGCGGCGACGAGGAAGGCGGCGGCGTGGTGACGGAGCCGGATGTCGACGAGAAGTATCTGGTCAGCACCTCGAAAGATGCGCTGATCAAGCTGTGGGATTTGGAGAGTCCGCATTGCGTAGAGACGCACGTGGCGCAGACCAACGGCGAATGCTGGGCGCTTGGTCTGTCGCCTGATGGCTCGGGCTGTATCACGGCAGGCAACGAGGGCGAGCTGAAAGTCTGGAACATCGACCTGGATGCCTTGGCCGAGCTGAGTACTAGCAGCCACGACGGCAAGAAGAGCGATATCCTTGTCAGCAGAGGTACCTTGAACCGACAGGGCAAAGACCGGACCATTGGACTTCATTTTCATCCCAAGCAGGACTACATTGCGGTCCACGGGTCTGAGAAGGCTGTCGAGATCTGGCGCATTCGAGCAGCAGATGAGGTACATCGACACATGCAGCGCAAGCGAAGGAGACGGAGAGAAAAGGCGGCTGCTACTGGTGAGACTTTGCCTCCTGAGAGTGAAGACAAGCTCGGCGTACTTGAAGTTGAGGATGTTTTTGTGCCGTATGTGATTGTACGGACAGACGGGAAGGTGCGGTCAGCGGCATGGAATACGGGTAGTGGGTCAAGCAAGAATCTGCAACTCCTCGTGGGTGACTCCAACAACCTGCTTGAATCATACAGTCTCACATCATACCGCACGCAGCAGAAGGCTGCTGCAAAGGACACAGCCCCAGAGTACGATCGCTCGCTAGCAGTTGAGCTACCCGGCCACCGTACCGACATCCGCACGCTCGCACTTTCCAGCGACGATCGCATGTTAGCTTCCGCATCAGCAGGTCAGCTCAAGATCTGGAACCTGAAAACGCAGTCGTGTCTCCGGACCTTGGAGTGCGGGCAGGCACTGTGCTCAGCTTTCCTGCCAGGTGACAGAATCGTGTTACTGGGCACCAAGTCTGGAGATCTAGAGATGTATGATATCAGCACCAGCACCTTGATCGAAAGCATACCAGCGCACGAAGGCCAAGCCATCTGGACGCTTGCTGTCCATCCTGACGGTCGCTCGGTCGTCACGGGATCAGGAGACAAGTCCGCCAAGTTCTGGAGATTTGACATAGTAGACGAGGAGATACCTGGCACGCGAAGAACGACGCAGCGACTGAAGCTCACTCAGACCCGCCAGCTCAAGCTCTCTGACGACATCCTCTCTTTGTGCTTCAGCCCGGATAACCGATTACTGGCTGTTGCAACTCTAGACAATACTGTCAAGATCTTCTTCACAGATAGCTTGAAGCTGTTCTTGACGCTGTATGGACACAAGCTGCCAGTCCTGAACCTCAGCATATCATCTGATAGTAAGCTCATCGCAACTTGCTCGGCAGATAAGAATGTGCGAATCTGGGGTCTAGACTTTGGTGACTGCCATAAGGCCTTCTTCGCTCATCAAGACTCGGTCATGGCTGTGGGCTTCATACCACATCCGGTCGAGCGGGAGGAGAACCACATTCTGTTTTCTGCTTCCAAAGACTGCGTACTCAAGTCTTGGGATGGCGATAAGTTTGAGCAGATCCAGAAGCTTGAAGGACATCATGGAGAGATCTGGGCCATGGCTATCTCACGCACGGGAGAGATGGTCGTGACGGCTTCACATGATAAGTCAGTACGCGTCTGGCAGGTGGGCGACGATCTGGTCTTTCTTGAGGAAGAGAGAGAAAAAGAGCTGGAAGAGATGTACGAAGCCACTCTTGCGCAGAACCTTGATCGCGATCAGCGGGAAGATGAGGAGGCCCATGGCGACGAAGTCGCCGCAGCCGGCAAACAAACCATCGCCACCCTGACCCACGGCGAAAAAGTCCTGGAGGCATTAGAACTCAGCATCGCCGACCACGAACTCATGCAACAACACGCCCACGACCACGCCCGCAACCCCCACCTCGCCCCACCCCAACGCAACCCCCTCTTCCTCGCCCTGGGCAACATCACCGCCCCACAACACGTCCTCCGCACACTCCAAAAAATCCCCCCACCAGCCCTCAACGACGCCCTCCTCGTCCTCCCCTTCAGCATCCTCCCCACCCTCTTCACCTTCCTCTCGATCTTCCTCCACCAGCGCACGGCGCCCGAGCTGAGCTGGCGCATCGCGTATTTCTTGCTGCAGGCGCATATGCCGCAGATTGTGGCTTCGGCGGCGCAGTGGAGGGGGGTGTTGGAGGGTGTTTTGACGGCGTATGAGGCGTGGGTTGGGGAGGTGAGGAGGGTGGTCGGGGGGAATTTGGTGGGGTTGGAGGTTTTGGGGCGGGAGGTTAGGGAGGGGGTTGGTGGTGTCGTGGAGGAGGAGGAGGAGGAGGAGGTGGGGCCCGAGAGGGGGGGGAGGAAGAGGGCTTTCGGGAGTATTGCTTAGGGGGGTTTCTTTATTTGTGGGAGGGCGGTTGCTGAAGCTCGGAATGTGTCTGATGTAGCGAGACACGATGGGTCTTGTCTCCTGCCCTGCCGGCTGGTTCTAGTGAGGTGTCCCTTATTGCCATCCATCCACAATTCTCAGTCCGAAAACGGCAGCTCTACATACCTCCTGCGGAAGAAAGCAGAAATCATGTGTTCCTGCATGCATGCATGCGTGCTTCAATGCCTTCTTTCGGATGCTCAACCGGCTCTATGCCTCTCCTCCTGCAGCTAGCCAGGGAGACTCTGTCCGCCACGCCACAGATAGCAAGACGTTCATTGTACCGGATCGAGTGACGAGCTGGGATCTGCCGGGGCGATGCGCGGTTTCTGGTTGACTTGTTGCGAAATGATCGGATCATCGACTCAGCGCCGAGACGGTGGGCAGACATGGCTCTTCTTTCAGAGATGCTGCAGAGTTTTCATGAAACTCCCGAATTGATCAGTCTGGATGGGCGGATGCTATCAAGCGAGTGTTTTCCTGTCGAGTTGAGTTTCAGAGTATTGCTGTTGATGATCACCCTGAGGCTACGATTTCTGCTGGCAAACATGTGGCAGAGGAGAAGTCGAGCTAGAACGTTTCAATACGGTCAAGGTCATGGTGCTGCCCGGCTGCTTCGTTGGATGGTCGAGCACACAGAGGTTGTGCATCATCCGTCGTACCAGATTGAAGCTGCACGATGACTATTGGTTCGACGTCGAGATGGGAGATGATTTTGCATATGCTTATGAGGCCCGGTGATTCTATCGTGAACGAGGAGTTTACATTCCCTGCAGCGGTGAAGACGGCGATGCCGTTGGGTCTCATTACGTCAAGATCGACGAGCATGGCATGTTTGCCGAGAGTTTGGATGAGGTCGTCAGTAATTGGGATGAGAAGGCTAGAGACACCAGGAAACCAGTACTCGTCTACAGCACACCGACGGACGTGAGCCCTATAGGTGCGACACAGATTCGTCGAGTGGAGAGAAGCCATCTCCGCCCTTGCTCATAGACAGGACTTGATCATCGTAGAAGACGAACCGTACAACTTCCTCCAAAAGCAGTCCTGCACTGGTCCCAACAGCCCGACCATCCCACCGCAAAAATCTCACGAAGAATTCCTAAAACCCCTTGTGCCCTTTTGCAGGCCCCTACAAATGACCGTGCAAGTTGAGTGTCGATGTACTCGATCAGTATCGATCGCAGGCGACATACCCGGATCGGATGCCCTTTCCGTCCGCATCTGTGCAGCCAGCTTTATCACCTAATCCCATCGAGTCGATAGCATCCCCTTGGCAGCCAGTACCGTGATATAAATACGCATTGCAAGCGAGATTCGCTTTAGGGTCGACGCCGATCCAGCTGACAGAATTCGCGGTTCCGCTAGTACTCTTACAGGACGTGCTGAAGCCTTTTCGGTATTGGTTGAACCCGATCGATGCCATAAAATTTTGCTGGTCGTAACATAGACCACTGTAGAAGTACAAGGACGCCGCCGCAGCGTAGCTCGTGAAAAGGGTCGTGGTTAATAGCAACTGCATCTTCTACGCTGTCTAGTCAGTTTCTACATTTGCAAAGGGTGTATATTAGCTGTCGAGACTTACGTTGATTGGTCGACTGTGTAAGAGGCCGGGACCAAGATATTATTGGTGTGTCGCAGAAGTAGAGAGATTTGTCCTCAACGTAGAGGGTCTGCGAATCTGTCTCAGCGTGGCCTTACCTTCGGTATAGCTGGTTTGGAGATGCAAAGTGGAGAGGCCAGGTGGCTTCTCAACGTTTTCATGTTCGTGCCAAGGGCCTTGTCGTTGCTAGGTCAGGCGACTCTGGCCACGAGGCGGATGCCTTCGCTGTTATTGCCCGCTCTGGCCTGCTTCGCTCAGTTTCCCCCATCTCCGGACATGAACTCTATTCTCTTCTTGGCATCAAGGCATACCATGCTCAGTCGCGTGAAAGTGAAATCCGCTCAGCCCGAGCGAGCCGTCGACCCAATCAAGTCTGCAGGCCGACCGCTGGAGCTGTACAATTGCCACCTAAAGCCAAGCTCTTGTGTCTCCGTCGTCTGAATC
This sequence comes from Teratosphaeria nubilosa, assembly GCA_010093825.1. Lineage (NCBI taxonomy): Eukaryota > Fungi > Ascomycota > Dothideomycetes > Mycosphaerellales > Teratosphaeriaceae > Teratosphaeria > Teratosphaeria nubilosa. Next base: position 154,359 of record ML995864.1, read on the forward strand.
CGACTGGCTCCGATTATTGTACAAATTCTTCGCACGTTTGCAGTTCGCAAGGTCTTGTCCAGATTCCCATGCAGAGCATCAGCCGTTCTTCGCAAGCAGAAGCTATTAGCTAGGACTCGATTGCGAAGGTGACCCAAGACCCGATAGCTACTGTATGTGCGTACGCATGTGCGAAGGCTCAGTACGAACCTTGTAGGAAGCTCCTGATATAGTCTCGGTAGTTGTCAGTTGATCCTTGAACCGGATCATGACGGATGTTCTTTATGTTTGGCGGCATGCGCCTGGCCGTCTTGGCGTTGACTCTCTTGCCTTGCGCCTGCTACCATCACAACATGCCTCGCTTAGCTGTCCCCTCTCTGTCTTCAACGAAAACCATGAATTTTGAAGCGCCTGTTAGAACGTTAGTTCTGAGGCTAGTAACCGACATTAGTCCTACTAGCAAGCAGGGTATAAGTAGCTAGGTGATCCATAGCCTTTTGAAATCAAGGTTTTAGCTTATAATTAACAGGTTATAAGCCTAGATATCGCTTCTGTAGCATATATGCTAAAAGACTCACAAATAAGAATTATAAGCCTATATCTAATATACGTAGCTTACTTAGTTAATTAATATCTAGTGTCTTCTAGCATATCTAGTATTACTTTTAAAGTATCTTAAGGCCTTTCTTCTCTAGTAGCTCTCTATAAGCATTTAATATTATAACTTTAGTTATCTTAATAGATTAATACTAATCTTTAAATAATCTAATATGTTATATTTATCTTAGCTATCTATCTAATCTAAGTCTAGATAGTATAATACTAACCTTTTAGAAAACCTAACAATTATTACTAAGTATAGAATTAACAAATTGCTAATTAAAAGCTTAAGCAAAGTTAAGGCTAGAAAGTTAACTATTATAAATTAAGAAGAGTATAGGAAGCATATAAGCAAGCATGCAAGTAGTAGTTATAAAACAGATAGTACTAATTATATAGTACTATAGGACTTAATATATTATGTAAAGAAACATATGCCTAACTAAAGAAAGAACTTAGTAGTTAAATATATAACTATACTTAGCGACTATTTAACTAACTAACTAACTAGTTAAATAGTTAAATAGTTAAATAGTTAAATACTAAGAGAAGATATTTTCTTCTTATATATAGAAATGTAGAATAGACTCTATTTATACTATATTTAACTTATATTAGCAATTAACTAATTAGAATTAACTATTATTAAACTCTTGTTATTTATTAGAACTACTTAGTACTTCTTTCTTATTACATACATATCTAAAGAAGCTACTAACACTTACCTATTTAGATTATATATACTAAGGTATATATAATCTACTAGTTAGTTATTAATACTAGAGTAATATAACTTCTATTCTCTTAGAAGTAACTTCTAATTAGTAGTATATCTTAAACATATTATCTAAAGCTTACTATTATAAACCTAGTTGTTAATAACTAACTAGTAGATTATATATACCTTAAGTATATATAACCTAAACAGGTAAGTATTAATAGCTTCTTTAGATAAGTATGCAATAAGGAAGAAGTACTAAGTAGTTCTAATAAATAACAAGAGTTTAATAATAGTAAATTCTAATTAGTTAATTACTAATATAAGTTAAATATAGTATAAATAGAGTCTATCCTAAGTTCCTATATATATAGTAAAGGCTCCTTTACTCTCTCTACTCTCTATATTCTCTAGAGAGTAGTAAGAGTATAGAGAGTAAGATATATATACTCTCTAGGCTTTAGCTATAAGATAGAGAGTAATATTTCTATTAGTTAATTAGTACTACTATCTTCTCTAGTAGATCTACTTATGCTATCTAATTACTTTAAATTATAATACTATTCTTCTCTTAGTCTAGCTTTATTCTAGAGCTTATTATATATAACCTTAAACTTTCTATTTATTTAGTAACTATGTCTTCTTCTCTTTTCTCTACTATACTATCTAGGTTAACTTAATATTAGAAATATAAAGCTGCCTAGATATTCTATAAAGAGATTATTGCTATAAAGCCTTACAATACGTATTAGAAGAAGATATATATATATTATATATATATATCTCCTCTAGTTAGAATACTAAATATTAGTAGCAGAATCTAAAAGATTATAACGCGTAGATTACTAAAAGTAAGTAGAAGTATCTTACTATATAGCGTAAGAAGTTGCTTTAAGAGCTTAATATTATAAACTAAGCGGCTATAGCGCTAGATAGCTCTGCTAGTTATCTTATTCGTTATATAGATATGTAGGCAGTAAGTTAGCTATGCAACTTATAGTAAGAAGTAAGCACCTTACTACTTATAGTAAGGAAGAAGCTACGCTTTACTAACACACTTATATTACTATATATAGAGGCATAGAATAGACTTGTTTAGACTATATTTAACTTATGTTAGCAATTAACTAATTAGAATTAACTATTATTAAACTCTTGTTGTTTATTAGAACTAATTAGCACTTCTTCCTCTTTGTATACTTATCTAAAGAATACTACCTACGCTAACCTCTTAGGGTTAACTATATATATACTAAGGTATTTAGTATATATTACTCTACTAGTTAGTTATTAATACTTTAAACACTCTTAAGTATAAGTACTATATTAAGGAACACTTTAGGAACTCTAGCCTTAAGCAAAGCTAGAGGATTAATATAAGTAAGAACTATAGAAGAAGACTATACTATAAAGGTTACTAAACCTAACTTCTACTATAGAGACTAAACTAAACTTAAGGACTAGCTTAACTAAATATATTTATACTTTATATTTAATAATATTATATAGAACAAAACCTTGTTTACTACTACCTACATATATAGTAACGCTTAGAGATAGATTAAACCTTACCTTTTAAAATACCTTAGAGATAATACTAATAGTAAAGAGATTTTTAGAAACTCTAATATCTTTAGGACTAAGATTTAGAAGATCTATAGGATCTATAACAATAAGGAAGTTTTAACTAGAGTTATCTAATACCTAACCTAGAAGTTATTAGCTTCTAATTACGCGGCTAAGTTTAAATAATATGCTTAGGTTATAGAGTAAGATAATAACGCCTTAATAGTTATGTTCTAATAAGGCCTAAAAGATAATGTTAAGAATAAACTTATACGTAATAGAGTAGTAAATAATAACCTAGATTAAATAGTAGAGAGCGTAATCTAGATTAATAATATGTTATATAAGCAAGTAATAGAAAGATGCTATAAACCTAGAGGCGGAAAATATAGCTTTGTACCTACTAGCTAGACTAGAGGAACATATAATTAAGGTAACAACTATAATACTATAGACTAGGAAGCAAATAACACGTAACAACCTAATAATAGAAGACTTAAGAGAAGGAGACCCTAAGGCAGAAAGACTAGAATAAGATGCTATACATGTTTAAAAATAGAATATATAGCGCGAGACTATAAGTT